>JAHHUM010000013.1:32500-569923 GCA_036173005.1 Crenichthys baileyi
TCCAGCAGAGTAGCGCTGGAATTTTTGTCTGAGTGCCAAGAAATTGCCAACAATTTACTTTCACAAGCGGAGCTCACAGCTTTTGTTTTAAAGGTTGCTTGATTTTTATAAAAGAAACTTATTATAAACTTTTTTGGGGAAAATTTTTCCCAATTTTTTACGGACACGGAGACTGAAGGAAAAGGAAAAACAGAAGCTTGAAAGGGGAGAGATGGGGCAAAAGGGGAAAAGGGGGAAAAAAAAAGGAGGAGAGAGTAGGAGAGAAAAAAGGATAATAGAAAAAAGTTTCACCCTGTTTGCTTATACACAAATTAGCACACGGATTTATGAATTAAAAGAAATTAATGAAAGTCACCCCAAAATAAATCTCTGGTATCACAAACCTTGTGGAGCGTTTGAAAACAAGGCTTCCCCCACAAAAATATGCAATAGCGAGTGTAGGACCCACCGCCCTCCCCCCGTGGTCCCCGGATGGACACTGAGGAGACCCGAGCCACAGACTCCAAACCCCCCCCAAGACACGAACCCCAGGGAACCACCGCCGGGACCCCGAAAACCCCCCCCAGAGAAGGGCGGGGGAAGCCCCCGGGGGAGCCACCCAGCAGCGACAGTGCAGAAGCCCCAGGGAACCCAGGACGGGCCCACAGGCCCCCCCGGCAGCCGTCCACCCCGGCAGATCCGCCCAGGGCCCCCCGAGCCCAAGACCCGGGGACACACCCCCCCCAAGGCGAGGCCCGACAACCCCAGGGGTCCGGGCCCCGGCAGGCCCACCGGGGTGACCACACACCCCAAACCCTTAGCCCGGCCCACCAGAACCACAAGTACACCAGCGGGCAGAGACTCCAACCACTGCAGGCGGGGGTGGCGGGGAGGAAATAGACCCCCATAATTGGGGGGGCCTAAGCTGATCCAGGAGAGTGAGCAGTCAAATCCCCAACCTTCCCAAAAAAAAAAAAAAAAAAAAAAAAAAAAAAGGCATCACGTCACAGTCACCCACTACCCTCACCCCAACAATAAAATCACTCGCTCCCAACGTAAAACAAACAACAAGGGACATCATACATCACTCACACCCCCCATGCTTTACTCTATACTCCAGGGCCCCAGGCCGGAAAGCCCCTAGGGGAAAACCAGCCCCCGGCCCCAGGAGGTGGCCCCCTCCCTCCGGGGGCAGAGACAGACAGACGGCCCCAACCCCCGGGCGGCCCCGCCCCGCCCAGAACCAGCCCCCCACACCCCCACCCCACCTCCGGAGAGGGGGCAGTACAAAAGTGGCCCAAACCAGCCCGCCAACCAGAGCCCCCCCAGGACGGAGCAGTCCCAACCCCCAAAGAGCCCGATCCCGACCCCATGAGTCTCCCCCCCCCAGTGAACCCCCAAAAGAGCCTCGCCACAGGGGCCCCCCCCCAAAAAGGGACACGAATCGAACACATACCCCCGAACCCCAAAAGCCAGAACCCCCCCCACGGGGCACACCCCCACGGGAACTCCATAGCCGAGAGGGCCATGAGCCACACCCACCCAGCGCAAGCTCCACATTACAGCCCCGCTTAAAACCCCCCGCCGCACCCGCTCCCCCACCACACAGGCCCGCAAAAGGCAAGGCAACGGCCCCGCGCAAAACCCCCCCCCGCCCACCGGGGGGCAAAAGGGCGGACCCCGCCGGGGACCGTACCCACAAAAGGGCCCCCCACCCCGCAGCATGACGGGCAATCACCCAAAACAATCCCGGGCCGGTGCCCCACCCGCCCCACAATGCCCCCAAAAACCACAAAAAAAACCCCCCCCCATTTCCCGTCACTGCAACGCCCGGGGGAGACACTATCCAGCTCGCTCCCTCATCGCGCCCAGCCGATAAAAAGCCGGCGACCCCCCATCCAAAGGGAACAACCCCTCCCCCCACGGCTGCAGCCCCTCCACGAAACCCCCCCCCCCCACCCCCCCGATACCCCCCCCTCACGAAAACGCAAAAGCGCCACCACCAAGCCCCCCCACCCCCCCAGACAGCGCCACAGCCCCCCCCCCACCAGTCCACGAGGGGATACATGCACCAGCCCGGGTACCTGGGCCATGGGCCAACGTCCAAGCCAAGCAAACCCACCAGCTCCCCGGGGCAGTCACAAGACGCACACCCCCGCCCCACGCACCCCAAACCGGGAACCGCAGCCCGCGCCAACCATGGGCCAAACCAAGAAGCAGTGGGGAAAAAGGCCACGGCGCAGCAGTTTTCCCGGGGACCCCACCAACCCCTCCCCCAAACCCCGGGGGGGCCCCAGCCCCCGGGCCCCCCGACCACCGCATGGGGCCCACGGCCCACCAATAGTCCACTGGCCCGCCCCCCTCGGAGTGGGGCCACATCCCAATCAATGACGGGTAAGCGCCCCCCACCAGAGCCCCACCCCCCCAGCCGGCAGACCAGGGCCCAAAGCCCGGGGGCGAGATCCAAAGGAACCCCCAAATATCCCGAGAGGAAAAGCCGAAACGCCAGCCCCAGCACCGCAGTCCCCCAAGACCCGACCCCCAACCCAGCCCAGACCCGCAGAGGGCCCTCTCCCTCTCCCGGGCCCCCGACCCCAGATGGGAAATAGCGAAAGGGGGTGGAAAAGACCCAAGCCCGCCTCCCCCATCAAATGTGGTTTGATCGTGTTTTGTGTGTGCGTTAAAAAAAAAATGTGGGGGAAAAAGGTCTGCCACCCCCCCCCTTCTGATCATGAATGTTTAAATCAATTAAACCCTTAGAGGAGGCAGGCACCCAAATTTTGGGTGGAATCCTCCCTCTTGATGCATGGGTGTGGCCACCCCCCAAAGGCCCTTTCTGTGAATGTTGTGAAAATGTTATAATGAGAGTGTCTAAGTTGTACAAAAAATGGGGCACAGGCCCGCCATGGGACCGCAGAGAGGAAAACACTTGCAGCACTCAATGGCGCCCGCACCCCAAAGGGCCTTTCAGAGTGGTAAAGTGAGGGGCTTTGGGGAGGGGGGTGTGCGGGGGTGGGGGGGGAAGGATGGGGGCAAAATCTCCCAGGGAGCCAGCTCCCCGGGTGACCCCAATAGGCACCCCCGTTTGCCGAGTCCAAAAAGACTAGGGGCGGTTACGGCCCCGAGAACCAACTGAAAAAACCGGGATCAACGTCCCCCGCCACCACCGCCCCCGGGGAAACCCCCCAACCCTCAGACCCATCCCCAGCCCCGTTACCCAGTCCGCTGCCCGAAGTAGCCACCGACCCCCAACAGAAGGGGGCAGCCAGAAGCGCCCAAAGCGGGCCCAAAAGTGCGGCCCCACTCCAAAAAAAAGAAACCAGCCGGCCAGCGCAACCATAATATGCCACAAAAAAGGGCACAGACCAGACGCCAGCCACCCCCCAAACCAAGAGCCAGCCAACGAGCACCCACCCCCATGCCCCGGGACCAGACTGCACCCCCCCCAGGAAGCAGGGCAACAAAAAACATCCCACTCCAACCCCGAGGCCACAACAACCCCGCCCCCCCCCGAAAACAGAGGCCACCCAAAAGCAACCTCCAGGCCAGGATAGGTACATGCATTTTCTCATCATGTAAAGCACTTTGAATTGCTTTGTTGCTGAAAGGTGCCATACAAATAAACGTGCCTTGCCTTGCCTTACCATGCACCGCGCCCTACAGAACATTTTTTAAACTGTGCCTAAAGCAACAGGAAAACATCATGGAGATAAGCTGGAGATACGGTCATGTCACAAGAGGATACAGTGGGGAACAATGCGAACCAGAGAGCTTCAATATAAAAGAAAGTGTAAAGAAATACAAAAACTGCAGGTGAGCCCAATCAGGGGAGACCATGGAATAGCTGAGGCAGAGTAAAAACAGGGAGCTGAGGGAGGGAGACCAGTAAACCAGAACAGAGGTAACGAGAAACACAAAGAAACCCGGGAAAATATCTAACAGAAATCTTTTAGGAAATAACTCCAAATGTACAAAGAAAACCAGATAAAACTAAAAAACCTAAACACAAAAGGATGAACTGATATTGAAAATCTCCTAATAATAATGAGCAGAGGGAAATGAACAGAAAGCAAGATCTAAGAGAACATGAACAACAGGAAATGATGAAAACAAAGACACAAAAGAAACCCCAAAACTCAAGCACCTTAGGATCATGACACCTTGACCCTGACACATAGGCCTACCCTTAGGTTTTGTGTGTTTTAAGTTAAGGAATGTGTGATGTCCTACTTTCTTGTGTGATGTATTTAAAGGACAAAATGGCAGACTCCTTATGGCCACACAATTAATGAAGGCTGACCAGCTGTCACTGAAAATAATCTCATAAATGGAAGTATTTGCTTTAATATCAATACCTTTTGTTTAATTTATTCTGATGTATTGCATTTGCATTTCTTTTTCGCTTTTACAGCAACTATAATTGTGTATTTTGGAATGTTTGGATGCATTATGCTTGTTATCATGACAGATTTTCCTTGGGAGCATAAAGGTGAAGATGCATGCTAATTCAGTCATCAGGCTCCTTTCCTGCGGAAGCAGCTCCCAGTTTTAGTTCATTAGGCAGACACCCTGTCTACTTTTAAAACTAGGCTTAAAACATTCCTTTTTGATAAAGCGGATGGGTAGCATGGCTTAGGTTCTCCTGAGCCTTCTCTGTAGTTAAGCTGCTATAGACGTAGGCTGCTTGGGGACATAATGACCACTTTCCTCACTACTTTCTCCTATAACTCTCCAATTTTGCATTAGTTGCTGTTATTTAAACATTTAACTTTAACAGTCCATCGTCACTAGACAGTTGACTGTCACTACATGCTTGTCCGGGAGTGAACGCTGCAAGTCAGTGACTCGTTCCAATCTGTTGGGATTCTTTAGATAGAAAACTTTTTAATCAATTAGATTAATTAATTGAACTTTATTGGATTGCTTGATATTTAGGATCAATTTGGAATATATGTAACTGACTTGGAATATGTCTGTAGGATTGGTTTAAATTTACTTCGTTTTGTGAAGTGTATTGAGACAACTACATAAAAAACAGAACTAAAGTGAATTAATGTCTCTTTTAAGATAGTTAAATAGTGACACCACTGTTCAAACTTGTGTTGGGCTATTTAAGGTTTGGTCCATTTCAGAGTAGAATATCTTACCAACAATCCAATTGAAACCCAATTTTAATGGACAAAAACAACACTCAAAATCTAGGAGTTACACAAGGATAAAAGATTCATCCAGTACTTGCAATTCCCTGCAATTTGTTTTCCGATTTTTGTGAATAATTCCTTTTTGCGTAGTGTGCATTTTTAGCTCAATGCAGTAATATTAATATTGATAAGGACAGTTGGTGTGTTGGTCCAAAGCAGTTATCGTACATTTGCAGTTAAGAAAATCCAAATCTCATTTGTAGCTGACAGCAGTAACAATCACATGATGTCTATAGTCACAGCATCTCCTAAAGCCATATCAGTTAGCTCCTTTAGTGCCCCCCCCCACCCCCCCACCCCCCCCACCCCCCACTGCCAGTATGTAAACTAAGAGGTCTCTTGTGGAGATGGCACTGAAGGTCACCACCAGCTGGCAGATAACATAAGCCATGTCATATTACATTTTAGCTTTTCATATCAGATCAAACACAATTCAAACGTAAAATATCTCTCTTCAGTTCTGTTTCTAGGCTTCTAAAGTCCAGACAGATTAGCCAGCTGCAAAAATAACGGAAGAAAGTCAATGTTTTTTACTTCGGTGGGTCGTGTTGCTCAAAATATATATTTTTATAATATTTCTTGTAGGACCAACGGCAAGATGTTTCACATGCTGTCATAAAATGATGTCTTTGTGCCAGACCAAGGTGTAGACAAGCTCTCCGAAGCGGCATGGTGATTTAAGGATTTTAATAAAGCATACCAAAACAAAAACTTAAAATGAGAGCAAGCAAGATCAGAACTTGGAGGATGAATACAAACATGGGCATAGAGACAGGTTTGGGAATAAAATAATCCAGCAGAGAGACAATGACCAACATGAGTTTAAGAAATTGGGGAAGCAGGGAAGTGGCATAAGTGGTAATGAGCAGATACAGATTAACTTGATGAGCTGATTACGTGATGACTATGGCAGAGAGTAGAAACTAAACATTAATGGAGCTCGAACAGAGATACTGGGAATAATCTAACAGAGAATACTAATAGATAACTCAAAGTATAAAGAACACAATATGCTAGAAAGCTAATTGCAAAGAATTGTACTAACATAAAAAACTAACAAATCTGACCACAGAGAAGTGAACCTATATGGCAGAAAAATACTGAAAAAAGGCAACCCAAATGAAAACCATTACCAACACCTCTAAATCATGACACATGCAGTGTGATAAATTTACAAATGTATGTAAAACTGAAGCTGAAGCTATTTTTGTAATAAGAATGTGCCCTTAACACTGCATTGTGGACTGCATAATTTTTATTAGCAAGATAAAAAAAATTGACAATTTCTTAATATTGTCAGTAAAAAGGCCTTAATGTAGGAGCTATTGCCCTACTTGATACATATAAAAATTTATAGTGGATTATATTAAAAATTTGCCATTAAATTATTTAAATGTCCTTATTTTAGCGGTAAGTGTAAATGTCAGTTTTTAGTTTTGTTAATATCAATAAACCACACAGTTAAAAGGAATTTTAAAGGGTATTTAATATTAATCAATAGAGCCTTTAAAATTATAATCAGCCATATTGATCTGTTAAACATACTGCTTAATATTAAATTTCAACAACCTGAGCTACTTTATAGACTAACAAATCTTACCTGAACGTTTTGATAAGAACTTTACTGTAGATGTTTGCTCCGTCAATAGTTAGCTAATTTCATTGTGTGCGATGACCAGCAAAGAACAGACTTTTATGTTTTTAATCGGTTGTATTAGTGTATAAATAAAAATATTAACCTAACTAAAATTAAGAAGTGTCATAAGACTTGTGCTTGAAACGTTACTGTGTTGGAGCAAGAATTTAAGTTTGTATCAAGACTTAACTAGCTTAGCAACAGAGCTAAAGCTAAAGTCCAACTTGCTAGCAAGCTGAGCTTCTAATGCTCAGGCAGTTGTTGCCGATAAACGGCTCATCTTAGTTGTGGCTATAAGTGAAAAGGCGTAAGGACCACCTGATTGGAATAGATTTACAACATAAACACTACATAAACTCTATTTCACAAATTTTAATGCCTTAATCACAAGTCATTTTTTATTTGTTTCTTTCTATTTACCATGGGAGGACAAACCAGAGGAGTAAAATTTTATAATAATTAGATAGAACTTAACTGATTTAACTGAGAAAGTAAATAAAAAACAATCATTGAAATTGCTGTTATATGTCTGCTCAGAAATATTGATCGCAATCTCCCAAAGAAAAATGTTAGCAAATTGTTATGACAGTTCTTTTTATACATGTAATAAGGAAAGTGATTCACAAAAGTGCCAACAGATGAAGGCCTCTAATAAATATGCAGTAGTAATTGGAGGATATACAGTCATAAAAAGGGCTGTGGATAAATCAGTCATCAATCAGTCATTATGAGTTGCATTAGTATTTACAGGAACAGCCCTGCTCTGTCTGGTGCCATTACATGATATTCTAGTAAGGAATGAATGGCTGCTTTAAAATGAAACATTTTTGGTGAAATCCCTTGTAAAAAGGTTAAGAGATTTTCCCCTGGAGAATACGATCGGGTTCTTTGTGTTTGTGCTCTTTCTGGGTTGGTCCAACATTGATAAAACTCGTGCCTTTCCCTTCAATTTATATTTAAGCAAAATAAAGGCCTTGTGCCTAAACCTTCTCCTACATGGAGTTTTGCACAGATTTGTATATGTAGTATTAAGCAAATGTGGTCCAGACTCAGCCTGCAGACAGCACAGAAGTCATTCAATATATTAATGTGAAGCAGATGTAAATATACAGGCAAAAACAAGATTGCAGATGCAGTTAATACAGGTACATCTAAAACAATTATCACTTATGAAGTATCGTGAAAAACTTTAATAGTTTTTGTCACTTATCTCAGAAAGTGAAACTTATATATTATATAGATTCATCACACATAAAGTGAAATATTTCAAGCCTTTATTTCTTGTAATTGTGTTGATGATGGCTTACAACTAATAAAAAACCCAAATTCAGCGTCATTTGAATATTTTGTAAAAGTTAAATATTGTAAATTCACACTCTAATCAGCTAATTAACTCAAAACACATGCAAAGGTTTCCTGAGCCTGTGAATGGTCTCTCAGTCTAGGTCAGACAGATCTAGGTCTTGACAGAAGACTAGAAGAAAGTCATTGGCACTCTCCACAAAACAGGTAAGCCACAAAAGGTCATTGCTAAAAAAGCTGATTGTTCACAGAGTGCTGTATCAAAGTATATTCATAGAAAGTTGAGTGGAAGGAAAAAGCGTTCTAGGAAAAGGTTCACCAGCAACAGACATATTCGCACCCTTGTGAGGATTCTCAAGCAAAATTCATTCAAGAAGCTTCACAAGAAGTGGACTGAAAGTGGAGTCAGTGCACGACAAGCCACTACACACAGACAAATCCTACACACAATCTACAAATGGAGCATTCCTCGTGTCAAGCCACTCCTGGACCAGAGACGTCAGAACCCTTTTATCTGGACTAAGGAGAGAAAGCGTTGGTTTGCTTCTCAGTGGTCCAAAGTCATCCTTTCAGATTAAAGCAAAGTTTGCATTTCACTTAGAAATCAAGGTCCCAGAGTCTGCAGGAAGAGTGGAAAGGCCCATTATCCACATTGCTTGACATCCAGTGTGACATTTCCACAGTCAGTGATGATTGTGGGACCCATGTCTTCTGCTGGTGTTGGTCCACTGTGTTTTCTGAAGTCCACAGTTAATGCATCTTCCAGAACTGGGCTTGATTGGCCAGCAAACTGGCCTGACTTGAACCTCATATATAACCTATGCATTAATGTCAAGAGGAAGATAAGAGTCAACAGACCCAACAAGGCAGATGACCAGAAGGCTGGTGTCTACACCCAGGTTGCACCTCAGAAGAACCACAGGCTGGTCACCCCCATGCCATGCCGCATTGATGCGATACTTTATGTAGAAGGAGGCCCAACCAAGTATTGAATGCATAGAAATTAACATAGTTTTCAGAAGCCAGAAACCTCTGTTTAAAATATCCTTTTTTTAATCTCGTGTTATATTCAAATTTTCTGAGACACTGAATTTTTGGTGTTTATTAAGTGTAATCATCAATATTTAAAAAAATAAAGGCTTGAAATATTTCACTCTGTTTCATGAATCTTTCTAAGATATGAGTTTCACTTTCTGGACAAAAAATATTGAACATTTTTACAATATTCTAAATTTTTCAGATGTACCTGAATATGAACTGAGACTTGACGCCAATTAACAAGTTATTGCAGCACACTTCATCTAAATAAAAGAATGTTAGACCAAGTGAACTTAGCTCAGAATTTTTAAGTAAAGAACTATGAGTAAACTGTAAAAGACACATTTTTAATCAGTGCAAACTGAACAAAGGCTGATTTGATATCAGATTAACTTGCACAACACAGACGAAACTGCCTCTTTAAAGTCAAATTCAATCAGGTTACAATCCAACTAAATTATCTTCAGTCAAGTTTTTATTTTCAGGGACCTTTCGCTATGAACTATTGTGTGTTTCATGGCTTTAAATAGAAGAATATTTAAGGCCAGAAATATTTATCCAAATTAAATCTAGAATGAGTTACATGTTTCAATCCTCAGCTATTCTTACAACACATTGTTTGCTTTATAGAGGGTAGTAATTATCTTTGGCTATGGCTAGGTAATTATCCTCTGAGTAAAAAGTGAGAATGGACAGGACACTGGAAAAGCCACAGCTGGACAGAAATAGTCAGGGTAAAAGAAAGCGATTGACCAAAAAGTACTGACAGGAGGTTAAAAGTCTTCCTATATTTCCCGTTCTCTATTATTCATGAGCTGTAGAAGCTGTAGTGGAGGAAGAAGACTTTGCATTGTGTCTTTTACTTGACTGAGGCCTATTCTACTGCCTTATCTTCTGTTTCTCAGTCTCTCAATAAGCTCACTCATTTCAGCAGAAATTCAGGTTCAAATTTGATTAACAATAACTAAAATTTACCAGACACGCTGATTTTAAAAATATTCACAGAGTTTGTGAGGCTAGAGCTGCATGCAATTAGGAAGTCTTGTAGATAAGTTGCAATAAATCCACATTTTCCTCACCCGTCTTCTCTCCCGTTTGTCCTTACAATGCTTCCAACACTTTTGCATTTTGGGCACCATTTTTGTTGTATATACAGGGGTTGGACAATGAAACTGAAACACCTGTCATTTTAGTGTGGGAGGTTTCATGGCTAAATTGGACCAGCCTGGTAGCCAGTCTTCATTGATTGCACATTGCACCAGTAAGAGCAGAGTGTGAAGGTTCATTAGCAGGGTAAGAGCACATTTGCTCAAAATATTGAAATGCACCCAACATTATGGGTGAACATACCAGAGTTAAAAGAGGGACAAATTGTTGTGGCAAAACGTCTTGCTGGGCTCAATCTAGTGACCAAACAGCAAGTCTTTGTGATGTATCCGAGGCCACACGGTATCCAGGGTAATGTCAGCAATACCACCAAGAAGGACGAACCACATCAACAGGATTAACTGTGGACGCAAGAGAAAGCTGTCTGAAAATGGATGTTCGGGTCTAACCCGGATTGTATCCAAAAAACTAAAACCCAGCTGCCCAAATCACGGCAAAATTAATTGGCACCTCAACTCTCCAGTTTTCCCACCAGAACTGTCCGTCGGAGCTTCCCCAGGGTCAAATTACACGTGCCGGTGCTGCCAACCTTTGGTCACTTATGCCAATGCCAAACGTCGATTTTCAATGGTGCAAGGAGACGCAAATCTCGGGCTGTGGAACAATGTGAAACATGTATTGTTTCTCGTTGATAAATCCACCTTTACTTTTTCCACCCCCCACAGCCGGAGAGTTACGGTTGTGGGAGAAGCACCAAAATAGAAGCGTACCACCACAACTGTTGCATGCCAGGAGTGAAGGCATGGGGGTGGATCAGTGATGGTTTTTGGGCCGCCTAGATCATGTCATTGCCCTTGCCCAAATACTTTGGCAACGTCACTCTGCCAGGACTACCCGAACATTCTTGATGACCATTTGCATCTAATGGTTCAAACATTGGTATCCTGACGCGGTGGCCGTGTATCAGGATGACAATGCACCACTACAACACAGCAAGACTGGTGAAAGATTGATTTGATGAACATTAAAGTGAGTTGAACGTCTCCCCTGGCCTGCACAGTCACCCGATCTGAAATTATTGAGGGCCACTTGGGGGTGTTTGGAGAGCGAGTCAGGAAACGTTTTCCTCCACCAGTATCACGTAGTGACCTGGCCGCTATCCTGCAAGAAGAATGGCTTAAAATCCCTCTGACCACTGTGCAGGACTTGTATATGTCATTCCCAAGACGAATTGACTCTGTATTGGCCGCAAAAGGAGGCCCTACACCATACTAATAAATTATTGTGGTCTAAAACCAGGTGTTTCAGTTTCATTGTCCAACCCCTGTATTTACGCCTCTTTATTACATTTTGCCACTTTACAACCACAGAGTATTTCATCTAGATTTTATATGAAAGACCAACTCAAAGTAGTGCATACTTGTGAAGTAAGAGGAAAATGGTTTTCACTTTGTTTACACATAAAAATCAAAAAGGTACGGCATGCATTTGAACTCAGCCACCTGAATCAACACTTTGTAGAACCACCCCACATCTTTTGCGTCTATAGACAAACTTTTTGCACATTATTCTTTGAAAAATAGCTAAGTCTCAATCAAAATGGTTGGAGAATATCTGTGAACATCAGTTTTCAAGTATTGCCACAAATTCTCAATTGATTTTGGCTCTGAACTTTGACCTAGTTGTATGTTTAAGGTTTCTGTCCTGCTGAAAGGTGAGAATAAGTCTTAAAAAAGATTCCAATTTAGCTTTTTTTTTGTCCTGTCCTCCTCATAGTCACATGGGCGCATCCCTGCATCTTCAGGCAAGAGCACAATAGATCTCTAGTACATCAGAGGAAACTATTGATTGATTTATTGCACCGAAACATAAAAAAACAGCCAAGACCACCAGATTGTCTAAAAATCTTCTACTTTATTCAGTAAGTTAAATGTTTTTGTAAAACATTTAATAAAAAAACGGTCTATAATTTATTGCTCATTGTCATTCTTATACTAGGACTTTTGATCTGATGCATAATTTTTCCAAAGCACTCTTCACATAGAATATGTTGCTAAATATCTAGACAGTCTTATACAGTCACAATCTTGTAATATGAGACATACATACCCAAGTTCAGATCATAGAAAAACAAACAAAACAAGTAAAGCTACAGAAGCAGGACGTGAAACAGACAAGGGACAGGCAGATGTAGGAGTCATCTCATGTACGTCTTCTGCAGTTTTGGTTGAGACATTTTGGTGCTTTGCCAATGATTCCTTTAAAACCAAGCATGTTCAAATACTTTAAATCTTATCACTATTTTACATTTTAGAAAAAAAAAAACTAATGTCCATGTTAGCCAAGTTTTGTCCTATTTCATACATTAATGTTCAAATTCTTCCATAGACTGATTAAGGAACATTGTTCTAGTTCTTTTTAATTGTCCATTTTAATGTGTCATTTTGCTTCTACAGTTGTGTTCAAATAATAGCAGTACAATCTCAAGAAGGTCCTGGGTTCGATTCCCGGCCGGGGGTCATTCTGCATGGAGTTTGCATGTTCTCCCTGTGCATGCGTGGGTATTCACCGGGTACTCTGGCTTCCTCCCACAGTCCAAAGACATGCCTGTTAGGACTGGCGACCTGTCCAGGGTGTACCCCGCCTCTCTGCTGGAGATAAGCACCTGTTCCCCCGCGACCCACTATGGAATAAGCTGTAGAGACTGACTGACATTTTAAGTTTAAATAGAACATGTTCGAGTTTTTTATGAAAAATGCAGACACTGCTATATTTTTAAACAGTCCATTTTTTCCACTCTCTGTAGAATGATAACAAATGTAATAATTTTTTCTTCCTGCTTTGATACTGAATCTGCAGTGCTATTATTTTGAACAAAACAGTACACTTATGTTTTATTGTTACAGTTTGGAATGTAAAACATGTCTGTACATGTTTCCCCATCAGAAAACATGGATAGAGAGCTTATTTAGTAACTTTTAATGGCAAAAATGTTAAAATATAATTAAAACACATTTGGAAGTAAAGTTTTCAAACTTCTAGGAATGACCACTGAAACAGACTACATCTGATTGAATACAGTACAGAGAAGATGTGACGCTCTGCTGTCCCAAGTCGTTTCCAGACTCCAGTGTCCTTGCCACTCCTCCCTTCATACACATTCTCACTGAGTAGCGTGCATTTGTGAGTGTGTTGTTGATCTGCTCCGCCTCCCGTGTGTTTGCATGTGTGATGCAGCTGCATGTGTGCTCCGCAACCCACATGGGAGCCTCTTGTCCAAATTTATTTCTGAAACATGTACACATAAACATAAGATTGCAGTCGCATGCATTCACAGGCCAGCTCTGAGGTCATTGGTGATGTTGGAACCTCATGCCACATATTTACATTCTCGTTTTAAGGAAACTGTGTACAAGGCAGTAGTAGATGGTGATCTGGCAAGGTGTAGCTTTTTTTGTAGTTTTATTTAATTTTATTTTTTTAAGGGGGACTTAAAGAGAAAGGGGTGTGACTATACAAAATAGCTAAAGGTTAAGGAACATTCTCTTCAATAAATAAATAAATAAGTTAATAAGTTAAAGGGGTTTTTCTATACATGTGAGGAGGGATGTGTGTGAAAGGTTTCTTGTGTTGGTTTCCATGTTTGTGCATGGTCTTTAGGGGCTGTAGTTCAGTAGGAGAGGGAGCAGAAGCCTAAACCCACCCCAGAGACCGAGAGTTTAGTTTTGATATGACTACACAAGCAGAACTACCGACACCATGACACTGAAGCTAAAGCTCAATATGAGGACTGCCCTTTAAATCAAGTTTCAAATCTGAAAAGCGCAGCAGTCATACACAACAGTAAGCTAGTTTTGGAAGTTCTTGGGTGATAGCATAGTCTGCACAAACGCTGCTAAATATACTCAGAGAAGTATTCTTCAAACAGTTTGAGCAGTAGAGCCACAGTTCTCTTAATATGTCCATAAGTAGCCACATCCAGTCACAGAGTGTTGCAATGTGCACACTTAACCAACCAAAAACACCGACACTGGTCATTAAACAACTTTCTTGGCGAACATTCTCATAGGACCCTAGTCAGATTTTCACACCTCGGGTCAACACCAGTTACTGTGGCAGCTACTGTTAATCCTTTTGTTCTCTTTGTGTTTTTCAACCACAACTGTGTTATAGAATGTGACAGGTTAATAATGTGGTGACCATAAAAAATTAATGCAACTGAGTACTGCAGCAAAGGGGTTTATATTATAGTGTGAGGTTTTTAATTATGAATGCTCGGACAAAAATTATTTTTCCAATATATGGAGAGTGTCTATAAAGGAATAGGTATTTCACTTCTCCCAAAACTCTTGTTTTTTAACTATTTTTGTTTCATGTATTATTACATGATCACTTTAACATGTTTACACTATGCTAACTTTGCTAATATGCTAAGAGTTAAACTCCTCTACGGAGACATTTTGGTGGAATTCAATGTGCACGACTGTCACATTTTGACTGGACAGCTAATAAATTAATAAATTAGCTTTTCTTATCTAATTCAAGGAGATATCAAGATATACTGAAATCCCTAACTACATACACTATAGATATTTTTTCTCAATTTTAGCCAGGCATTACAGCCAATCTCGTAGAATAAAGCAATCGCTTAAAATAGAAAATGTCTGACAACATGAAGTAGAAGACCTCAAGGAGCAACACATGATGTCCCAATTAAAAGAAATCAAAAAACACAGGAAAAAAGTCATTAACATCCATCACTATGGAAGGATTACAAACAGTGTCTCAAAAATTTTACCCCAAAAAACTCTAAAGCTCCAGTGAAAAGCTAAATTACCAACTCCATACCAGAAGGTCTCAATGAATTCAAAGGGCTAACATTATTAGCAATTCTAATGTTTGCTAGAATAACGACTCTCCCAAAACAATCATAGCTCATGTTTTCTTAAAAGTATTTAACATTACCTCTTATTCTTTATATTTTTCAGCTTGCATTTGAGGTTTATGGTGGCCGAGTCAGAACAAAGTGAGACAGATCTTAAAAAACACATAATAACTGCTATTTGGTTGTTCCTGCTTAGAAATCAATCTTCACAAAGTAGGCTGCTAGTTCATGATCAAGTCTACCCAAAAAGAGGTTTTTTAAAATTCCCCACTTTTAAAGGGGTCATTACTGAATATGTCCACTTGCATGCTCACTTTTGCCGACTATTGTTTTAGCATGGACTGGACCCAAATCCAACAGTTTAAACGTCTTTGCAAACGATAAGGTTTAGCTAAACTGTTGAGATTTACAAGATTTTTCTCTGCTATTCTTCAAATCAAACATTATTATGTCCATCAGTTTTACTCTCTAAACAATGGTTAATTGATGCAATGAAATATATGTCTACAGGGGACAACACTCTTATGTTGATTATACAGTAAATGCTAACTTTTGTATTGGAAGAACCATGAAAACCAGATTTCACTCGCCTACAGTTATTTACTCAATCTGAAAAGTTATTCTTGGTGATTTATTTCAGTTTAAGTAAAGCTCTTAAGACATATATCAGTTTTTTTGCCTCATATTTGTGAAATCTCTTGTTTGAGTTAAAAGTAAATAAGTGTGGTTGTGTTTTTAATGATGATGATAGCCTTAAATTTCTTCCAGCACACCTATAGTTAGTCTGGCAGTGAGAATGTGATTCTAAATCGTATTAAACACCTCTAACTCATTAAAGTGGGAATTTAGAAAAAAAATTCTGCAAAGAAAATGCGACTGATGGCAGTATAAATAAATAATCATACAGTATATTCATACAAACCAGTGTAGTACAAGTTATAATTGTTGCTCTCATTTCATAGTGATGCTAGGTTGCCTTGGCAGGAATAAACTTGAAGTAAAGTGTCAGACAAGGTTTGGAGCGATGAAGTGTGTGAGTGTCATTGTCTGTTTCGGTGCACTTGTTGCTGCTTGTGTGTGCGGGGTGAGGTGGGGATATCAGCTGTAGTACATTCATGGTGAGGGCTCATTTGTCCTCTGCCCTCACAGTCTGGGTCGGCTTCAGGGGTCATCTGTAGGGTTACTGTTGAAACTGGCGGTCCTGGGAGGTTGGAGGTTTCTTCTTCCTAGAGGAGGATGCATTTGCCTTTCTCCACCCACGGGTTGTTTTTCATCAGCTCTGGGTTTAGAAAGGGATCTTCGGGAACCCCGTCCTCAATCCATTTGACCAAACTTTGTGGAAAGAGAGAAACAGAAAGTTTTCTTTTATTCCCTAAAAGATTTTTACTCATTTTTTATTTTTTATTTTTTGTAAAAGTAACTCTGTTTAGACTCAATGAACATTTTACCCGACTATTGGCAACAAAAATGGAATTTTCAGAAAATGTCAACATTTGCTTAAAGTGGGCATATACCTTTTATTACACACCTTTGTAGTACTTTGGGATTAAAAAAAGAAAAGTGTGATATGAGTCAAATTTATTCTTACTGATATTTCTTTATAGCAGTATGATTCAAAATATTTTTATTTAATCTGTACATATTGCAATGACCCACAAAGCTCAGAAGACCTTTAACAACAATTTGGCATTATAGGACATTTTTACCAGCAAAACTGGGCAAAAAAAGGTAAGTTGACATCTCCGACTAATAAACAATTCACTTCTTGCAGATACATTTCGCTGTTACCATCCACCATAGGATTAGACACTTTTTGTGATGAAATAGTAAAACATGTAATCGAAACAAATAAACATGGAAAAAGGGATTTGGAAAAAAATGAAACAGACAGGTCTGAAGTGCAGCACGGACAGACATGTCCAATCAAAAGCAGCACTGGAGATGTTGTTTAATGTCTTGTCCAATGATACATTGGCACAAAGTATTTGAGGTTTTTCACATTTCTTTTCACATAACAACACAAACGTCTGTGTATTTTATTGGGAATGTATGATGAAAGAACAACCTAATCTACATCTAGAGACTGACACGTTTGCCCATTCTTCTTTGCAAAATAACTTAAACTCAGTCAGATTGGATGAAGAGCATCAGTCGACACCAGTTTGTAAGACATGATTTTCAACTAGGTTTAGATTTGGTCTTTGACTGGGCCATTGGTCTAAATCATTTCTTTACAGCTCTGGCTGTATATTTGGATTCAGTCCAACTGCAAAATGAACCTCTGCGCCAATCTTTAGCAAGAGGTTTCTATTTCCGAATTGTCCTGTATTAACTCTATCCATCTTTCCCATTAACTCTGACCGGCTTCACTGTCCACTGATGATAAGCATCTCCCTCCCTAATGATGCTACCACCACTGTTTCTCAGTGACAAAGTCAGGGTGATGTGCAGTTCTTCCACACTAAGCCTTTTGTAAAATGGAATATTTTGGTCTCATCTGAAAATGCACCTTCTCCCACGTGTTTGCGGTGTTCCCTACATGTCTTTTGACAAAATGCAGATTGGTATTCTTTTAGTTTTCATTTAGGAATAGCTTTTCTGAAAAAGGCCAGATTTGCGGAGTGTGTGACTGCTAACAGCTTCTCCCCAATGAGATGTAAATCTCTGCAGCTCCTCCAGAGTTACCATGCACCTCTTGAATATTTAATGCTCTCCTTGCATGGCCTGTCATATTTTCCAGAATCTATTTTCATATGTTGGACTGTACAGAGCACTCTGAGATGTTCAAAGCTTAGGATATTGTTTTATCTCTTTTAAAGGTAACAGAATAAGAGGAACTAAATTTGTATCATTTCTTTTTCTCTTCACAAACATTCACATCAGCTCCTTTTCTTTTGGTCTATCACATAAATTCCCACTAAAATACAAGGAACATGGCAGGGTTGGATCTTGACAAAATGTGAAAAAGTACAACAGGTATAAATATTTTTGCAATCTGACTAGTAGACAGTCCTCTGGTAGGTTTTGAAAGGCATTTCCACTCACTCAGTGACTGTTTTGGAGGATTTCTCTCGTTTGAAGGCCAGCTGGTATTTGAGGCTCTCCACCTCCTTCTTCATCTGGGGCAGGTCCATCTCATCCATGGCTGCAGCTTGATATGGGGTTGTTCTACCTGTGCACATAGAGAGGAGACCAGACTCTTATTTATATAGTACACTGTTCAAACAGAATGCAGACTCCATACATCAGTGCCCTGCAGCAAGATCACCACAAAGAACAATAGACTTGCTGCTTAGCAGTTACACCTACCACTCCATAGAAAATATTCAGGTCCTTTCTTTTGTATCCTCGAAATGGGAATGTAAAATCCAGTTTCATTTGTCATTTGCTAATGTTATTCTAATTTTGTTTACATTTTTAGAGGTACTAATTCTTTAATTTCTTCTTGTATGGGTTAATGAAGGCGAAGTTGATTTTTTAATGACACAAAGAGGGAAATTAGAGAACCATTTGATTCTAAAGGGAAGGAAAAGAACAGCATGTACTTTTGCACTGTCCCAATTCCCATGTAAGTCTATGAGCGACTGAACCTTCCTCTCACCTTCACATCCACAGAGACAGGAGAGCTTACTGAGGCAAAAGAACGTGTGTGATAAAGAAGGTGTGAAAGGCAAACAGAAGCACCGTTAGCTAGATTTGATTCTTTCCTATAGTGATCTTCTTTTTATTATCAGGATCTGATTTTGGTAAAGTGTGAATTATTGGTAAATAACTGTATACAAAGAGTCAGCACAGAAACAGTGACATTTAAACTTATAATAGCTGAGAAAATTGATAGGAAAGAACTACAATTGTTTAACTGTAAATTATTTAAGTCAATTTTTTCAACCTCCACTAACAAATTTTTTTTATAATATTATATTTTTGCCAACTTGTCAAAGAGTGCAGTTGGTAGCATTGTTGCCAAGAAGGTCCTGGGTTTGGTTCCCGGCTGAGGGTCTTTTTGTATGGAGTCTGCATAGGAGGGTTACTTAGCTTTGGTTTCCCTTAATAACTTGAATCATTTGACATAATTTGTATTTCCACAGGTGGGACTATTCGAAGAGTAATGCAGTGTTGCGTTCCCTCCAACTTGTTGCTGTACCTAGCTGGTCGGCTGGCTGAAACCATGCATTTATGGTTTTCTAATACTTACAGAAAATACCAAACTTGATTTTTAGGAAATATTCCCATCCCTGAAAAAAACCCCAGTTTTAACTAATGAAGTTGCATCTATCTATATTATAAATGTTTCAATAACGTTTTAAAAGTACAGTTGGCAAAGTGTTTCAAATTAAAGCAATAAGATCTGGCAAGATATTTCTGCTTAAAATCTTTGTCTTCATGCTGCAATAAAGTGAAACTGTGATAGTTGAACTCAAGGTTATTATATTAGCCAGTGCTAGTACCATCTAAAAAAATAGCAGTCTTTGTACTTCTGTCCTTGTCTTCCTGTCAAACAATATTCACAGCTGTGATGCAGTGAGAAGTTGTTTTAGAATCATAAACTGCATTTGTTTGCTTTAAAAATCGCTTTGCTTGGTATTGAAAATTCAGTTTGACTACTTTCACTTTCAAGTCTGAAATTCAATTTCAGTCCCAAATTTCTGCTTTTTGTGCCACACATCCAGGTCCTTGTAGCCACACAATACTCAAACAGAGATTTACTGATTCACAGATGTCATTAACTATTTCTTTACCAAAATCAGGGGCTGCATCCTTTGAAGGTCACATTTGTAGGCCGATTACGTCACGGTGAGGCGACGAAGGCAATCCAACTTCATATGCAGCCTACAAATGCGTGCTTCTTTTCCCCAGATTTGAAGGATGGGTCCGGTATATCCTCCGTGGCCCCCCCTATCCCATGATGCATTGCGTGGCCCACCCTATCCTATCCATGCATTCTGGGATAGGTTGGGCCACAGAGGACATACTGGACCACCCTATCCCAATGCATCATGGGATAGTTAAAGTAGTGAAAGTGAAAGTAGTCAAACTGATTTTGTAATACAACGAAATGCATTTATAAAGCAAATGAATTCAGTTTCCAACCATTAAATTCAGTTTCAAAGCAAAGAAATTCAGTTTCAAACAATTAAATTCAGTTTCAGTTTACTGAAATTAATTTTCAAACCAATGCATTAATTTCAAAATACACAAACACAGATTCAGTTTGAGCAATTCAAATTCAGTTTCTGATGGCACAAGTTTCTTCCCATACAAAACCCATACAAAAAAAGCTATCCAGCTGCTGTCAGCACATGACTACATCTAGTGAAATAAATGTAAGCTATTATTATAAGTCCTGTATGTGAAGGTAAGTGCTGTAAGCTTTGAGTGCTGTAATGCATGTTTGAAATTTGTATTTTGAAGTAAGAAAGGAAACAGTTCTTGAGTTGTCTCCCTGTGGTAACCATAGAGTTAACTAAAGCAGACTTCCTGTCACGCTAGCTGGTACTCAGTAGAAATGTGTTTGACCATTTCTGCATTAAAATATAAAAAGCCTGCCAAACCTAATTGAATTATTCTAACTTGAGCAGAGATTATTTACAAAAATGTTTGACATTTATGGAACCTTTGTACTTTTTTGTTAAAAACAGTGCTTTCAGTGCTTTTAAGCATTAGAGCCAATCCCAGACTAAGAAAAGCAACACAACCACATAATGACCAGCAGCCAGCAAGGACCACAGATGCAGCATAAATCACGCTTGAAGCACTGTGCAGCACCACCAGACGATCTTGAAATTTCATCTATTATCGGAAGTGTTTTTTTTAGCAGAGTCTCATTACTTATGAGTATTGCTCCCAACATTGATTTATTTGAAGCCCTGAATAAATATGGACAGCAAAAAAGAGGATTGCACCATGGAGATCAGGAAATGCTCGACACACATTTTATGCATGTTACTCTGGCTACTACTGCTGAATTACGCAGCCAGGCCCATTTTGTTCCATGATCCCAGCAGCATGTTCTGAAAGAACACACAGCCACGTGATCTCTCTGGATCAACTTTTATGAAATAAATCTGTAAAACTGGTTCAGGTGTGCATGTTTATGATTTGAAAGGCACATATGTCAACTTTTGTTATAATTTGCTGAAAGATGGAACAACCGCCTACTATTTTCCTCACACAAAACTAGTTTCGGTGCTCTGACAGAAAACAATGAATCAAAAAACAAGAAAGCGTCCCTCTGACTGACTCATTAAGGTTTTTCTTCTCATCAGTGAATGCACCATTTGCTGAAACTGTACCAGGTTGTTCGAACAACACTGTTTGACTGGGACACTTTTACTGAGAGAATTAAACTCAAAGTCAGCTATTCTCAAAATCAGTGAAGCATTTAAAAAAGTCAAAGGAAAGAAAGAGATGAAAGGCTTCTTTTTTGAGAGATCTTGAGACATGTCTGCAGGTAAAAAAGGCTGCAAGGGATCCAGAGAGAGCAAGAGTTAAATCAGATAACAGTAAGGCTAAACGTATTACAGTTGCTCTCATCATTTCAAACATTTACCATTTTAAACTTTAAACCTTTCTCATGGAATATGAATTCAGAGTTAAAGTGAGGATCTACGTTCTTGGCAACCTACAAGGACACCACTGCTTCAGTCATGCTAATTTGAGCTGCTAAAGACAGTTTAAAATATGAACTGTGAAATGTAATTAGTCTGTCTTTGTTTGAAAATAATAGCAAAATCCTGTTTGATCATGTATGCTTTCTCACACACACAGTGTGACATCACCTCTGCTTCTAATATAATCAATAATAAAACCTAACAAAAAATGAATGAGCACCTGTGGCAAAAAGGCTAGCTGGGTCTTTTCTGATTTCTGTTCTCGCTCCACACCCACATTCTGTACACATTAAACTGACCCAGTAGCACTGTGCCCCTCTTGTCTTTCTCCTTCTACTTGTGTAACCGTGTGTGTATCCATGTCTCTATGAGGTTCAGATGATAGGGCATCTTGTATGCACTAAAAACTGATCTCAGTGAGATGATTCAACACAGAAAAAGCAATGGCCTTTTTAGGCCTCGCACTTCATGATGATTTAGTAATTCCGGGGGCTGTTGAAGGCAGAACAAAGAACTGTACTCTCTATTTCACTCAATGGGAAGTGTAATAAAAATCTGAGGCAGAAATCTGGTAAAGGCAAAAACAACAAGAATTTAGAGGACAAATCTCTCCACCCTGCTGCTCTCTTAGCTCCTCCCACACAAAACCTCGGGCATATGCGGACCCTAAAAATAGAACGTCTCTACTGGGACTCAAACCCCAGTCCGCTGAGTGGGAGTCAAATGCTGAACACCTTCGGCAAACACATCCTACCTCTTCCCACACATTCCCTCCTAGTCTGGACTGAAAAGAATTGGAAAAATCTGGTGAGAAAATATAAACTCCCTTCCAGTAATAGAAATGCAAAGTAGGCATGGTTCGGTAACCGGTATACCAATGTTTTAAAAAGTTATAGATTCAAAACTGCACAGATTTTTCATCATGCTGTTCCTACAGTTTAAAGTCCAATACCGGTTTGATGAGATATCATAGGAGGTGACAGCTCATCTGGAGTTTTCTCCAGGTGTGTCAAGCATAGAGTAATGCCTCCCCCACCTGTTGCTGTTAGTCAGTGGCCTTAAATTATATGTTATCATGTAAAGGATGTATGTATGTGTTTGAAGTCATAAAATAACTGTGAAGATCAATAATGATCAATAAAACGTGTTCCGTTAAATCCATATTGTATTTTTGCCTTTTATACCACTTTGCCGTTGTATCTTACACTCACTCTGACTCTTGGAGTTTCATTCTGAGTATGTTTTTAAAATAGGAAGATCATTTATTTCCCATCATCTCCTAGCCCCATTTTACTTTGTAAATAATGGTCTAATGCAAAAGTGACGAGGATTGAAAGGTTCATAAAGTGGCATTTTGGGATTGGAGTTGTTTTAAGATAGTAGAAGAGGGCTTTGGTGTTAGCCCCTCTTGGATTAGCCAGTAGTTTAGGCATATAGGACCAACTAATTTGGATTTATACCAAATGGCCACCAAGAGATTTATCTGGTAAAACATGCAGTTAAGAAATTAACTGTTTTAATTTTTTAACAGAACCTCACTTCAAAAGCCCTGAGCCATCCCTTTGGGAGCAGTCAGCATTCTCTTTAAACTGGAGACTTATTTGCATGTTTACAAATATGCCTGGATATTTTTTTATGAAAAACATGAATTTATTCCCATGACTGAGCCACTTTCTGTTATCTTCCTTTGCTTTATATAAAAAAAACCTTGACTTCTGAAAACTCAAGCTAGCTCTAGCTGTTGAATGCAAAAAAGCTCTGAGCTTTATCTGTGATTCATTTTCTACAAAACAAAACAGGGACTACTGTTTTTTATACATTATTATTAAATCCAATCAAATAGAAGAAATAAAAAAAATGTGGTCGCAACAGAGACTGGATAGAGATTGGTCTACGTGCAAACAAGATGAAAACAGCAGTTAATTAATAGGCCATTTGTGTGTGTCCTTTAGTTATTAAGAGGAAAACATCAGGTGCAATATTACACCATGTGTGTGTGTTTCCTTCCAGTATTAGGGCAGACACGGGGAAGAGTGATGGCCACTTCCTGCCTGAGATCACATTTCAGCTGCGTCCTCCGGAGATAGCAGCAGAACTGGATGTTTTCTTTGACTCCATTATATATCAATGATATGTCTCTTATATACCAATGTTTGTACTTTACTCTCTTTTTTCTATTCACAAGTATTTGTTAGCAATGCATACATCTAAAGCGCTCTCTCTTCCTCTTCTTTTCTTTTGCTACTCTTCTACCATTGTTGCAATGGGCCCACATGTTTTTGTCACTGAAATAAAGTAGATTTTAAACCTAAAACCTAAATGTTAGCAGTCATAGAATAATGTGTGCAGACTAAGGTCACTGCACAAATGCTTGAATACTGGCCTATTATTACACACATTGAAAAACTGGCATTAACCTATGAATTGAAAAACCAAGCCTGACTAATATATTAAGTGTTTGTGTAATTTCTGTAAAATATCTGAGCTGTCCTTCAGTGTCACAGCATTAAATGATTTATCAAGTATACATTTTAGGCTCTCGTACAGTGAAAGTTTCAGCTGTTATTAGTTTAGCTCTGGTAAAAAGCGGCTGTAGACAGTGGTTGGAGGAGTGCTGTCTTAAGTCACCTGATTAATACGTTGCCAACATTTGCTCTGTTTTTGATCTTCCATCTTCTGAAGGAAAATGTGTCATTAATTCTTGCAATTCCTACAATATTTCCTTTGGTGTTGACGACTGGTGTGTGTTGCGTTTGCACAGTGGTTCTCAGGACAACAAGAAACTAGACTATAGCCCTACTTTGACTGCAGAACTTTTCTCAGAGACTTTTCAGGTAGCCCACAGGGGCCAACAGTCTCCAGCCACTTTCAGAAGACAGTTACCAATAACCCCGCAATTATGAATCCACCTTTATTGCCCTTCTGGTCATTTAGAACACACAACACTAGGCGCCCACAAGGTGACCCGCTTTTTCGGGCAGACCAGAGTTTGATTGTTTTGTTTGCACCAGAGTGCACCAGAGTGCACCAAGCCACTTTCCCAAAACCATAGAAGGTGGGATAGAAATACCTTGTGGATGGATTAAAGTCAACCCACCATTAATATGTCCCTGATATAGCCGTGCCTCAACTGATTGGCAAAAGCGTAAACTGGCGGCTCAAATGTGTTACGTAATATTTACAAACAATCTGTGTTGCCAGCAGACCGAAAGAATTTAGGCTAAAAACACATAGAGACCAATGTGTACTTGACACACATAAATGGCTAGAGGTAGCTCACAAAGCAACTTGCCCTGGGGGGTGGTTACTGGTTAGAAGAGGAACAGGAGTAGGTCAACTGTAACTCCAAATGCCAACACGGCATTTGGAGTTACAGTTTACATAGGCCTTTAAGTTATACATGAAGGGTTTATGTAAGCTATTTTTTAGAATGACAGTTGGACTTTCAGAAGGTTGAGGTATTTCTGACCTGAATCCTGCAGCACTGAACATTTCCAAGTGCAATGCTTGCAATGTGTCATTACTGCAATAACTCATAAAATCAATTTGTGGTGAAACTGTGGGAAGACAAGCAAACCCAATAGAACCTTGTTTGTTCTTTGACAAAAGCTCCTAGAACAACAAATTACCAAGTTACCATTACATTTCACTATCAGCCATAATGGATACCAGCAGTTTTATTATTCCACCAATTTGACAACTGGTGAATAAAAGAGCAATGGCAAAATATTATATTAAAAATATGTTAGCTTATGTGTCATGTGTTGGCAGGATTGCTTTGGGGCATACTTTTTCTATTTTTTATGTTGACTTGAATATTAGATTATAACCCATCTCAGCTTTAAACGTCTCCACAACTTTCTCCCTGACCTGTCTATTGTATTTCTTGGTCTTCGTGATGCGTTTGTTCACTAACGTGCTCTTCTGAGGCCTTCACAGAACAGCTGTATTTAGTGGACTCAGTGGAAGGCAATTGGTTGGACTTTTATTTAGGGGTTTCAAGGCAAAGGAGGGGTACAAATGCACACCACACTTTTCAGATTTGTGTTTGTAAGATTTTGAAAACCATTCACATTTCTGAGAATACAATGTGGATGGAGCATGACAAAAGGTTCAACAGGTCCAAATACATGTACATTATGAAAATGGGAAAGAATAAGTTGCCATCTGAACACCAGAGGCACTTCAGTATTACAAAGATAGTGTATTAGTGTATAGCTAAACCAGAATATAAAATTCTACAAATATTTAAATGATGTTATCTGTTCATTCTCTTTTTACTTTTACATCTGCCTATATACATCCCTCCCATTGCCTACGTTTTCTCTTGTTCTTTCTCCCTCGCTGTCTCAGATTACTTGCTGAGTCACTGAATACCTATCTATGTAAATTTGCCTATATTCATGTCCTGAACTGCCTCACACACAACACAATATGAATGATGGAAAGATCATTGTAGGGCCATTGGCTTAGTGTCATCATATGTTGTACAGTTTGAATCTAAATGATTAGTTGACTCAGCTTTCCTTTCAGCTGTAAACTCACTTTATACCTTTCACTGAGCTCAGATTTCCGTTTTCCATCTGTCTCCTGCTGTCTTCTACAAATGCTCTCTCACTAAGTGCTCTGTGTGCATCTACACTCATTTCAAACTGTTAATGCATTACTCCATGCATTAGCAGCCTCTCCACATTTTCTTTCTGCGAGGCCCATCCAGCGGCTTGCAATGATCACTGTTGCTAATGAATTGAGTCAGTTTTAATTTCGTGTATAGAGGTCTTTGTGAAATGACTGAAAGAAATCAACACTAAAAATAACGTAATCTCATCAACAAATTGGCTTCTTCAAAAGTTTTCTAACTGTACTGAAGAAGTTAAACATCTATGATATCTTTGTCATCAGGGATTCTCCAATCCAATACTAATACATTTCAAAATCTTTGCTTCCTGTTTTCCCAGCATGCAGGAAGGTTAAGAGGCGCACCAAGAATCGACTGATGACCAGAATTGCACTGTTGTTTTTTTTTCTTGATCCGTCACCTACTGGTCAGAATCTAAAAATCTCAAAAAGTGTTTGGTTATGGTTTAATTGTCCATATTTTTCCAAATGTGCTCCCAGACATAATCCCACAACAATGATACAGGTAAGAGGGATCTGCTGTTTGCTCTATTTGGATTATTTATCTCTCAGAGACAACAAAGATGCTAAAACTGCTTTGATATACTGGCAAGAAATGGTCTACTTTTACATGAACATGAACTTTGATGACATCCTATTCTTAATCTATAAGGACCATTTCATTGATGGACCAACTGTTGCCAGCAATAGCAGCTTTAACTATTGTGTAAACATCTTCCACAAGGTTTAGGAGTAGGTTCATAGTTAGATGAGAAAACCAAAATTACAGCAAGTAATTGCAACACCTAAATTCATTAATGTGGAGTGAGGCCCAATACTTTTGGCAATATAATGTATGTGAAAACCAAACCTGTTCTTTGATAGAACCAGCAAAGAACTTGAAGTGCAACTGCTGTGGTAGAAAAACCTGATTTCTGTTGGGCACTGCAGCTTCACTTGTGCTGAACACGGAGGAATAATTTGACGGAGGCAGTGATCCTCTTTAGCCTCTGTGGCATATTTATTCAGTCACACTAACAGTGAACATCTTCTCTCTTGAATAAAATCTCAACAGAAAAAAAAGAACGTGACGACATGTGTCCCTGACCTTTTTAACTTACGCCTCACAGCGGTGAAGATTAGGTACTACACTTCACTTGGTAATAATACATTTCATACACCTTGGCATTAACATGAGTACACAAATTGAATCTTCTAACACCCCCACTTGTACTCAGGTTGCACAAATTTGAACAGAAGTTACACTATAAACCACAATACAGAAGTGGAACTCTTTCACTCCTTTTAAACACCAAACAAAACGTCAGCAAACTTTCTCAGTTTTAGCTTAGAAGCAGGTTTGGTCATGATATCAGCAACCTTTTCATCAGTAGTGCAATATAGCAGACAGACTTTCCCTTCATTTACAATAAACCTTACAAAATGATATTTTATATCCACGTGTTTGGACCTCTGTCTGCACACGGTTTTTGGCCAAAGCGACTGTTCCCTGTTTATCTTCATACACTACTGTCTGTGTGTATTTGTGACCATCAATTCCTTCCAATAACTGTTTTAAATATATGTATTATTGCATTGTAGAGGCTAGAGCCATATATTCTGCCTCACAAGTAGAAAACGTTACTGTGGGCTGTTTCTTAGTTTTCCAAGAAACTAAAGAACTGTTCTTACTTAGGCTTACACAGTAACCTGTAGTGCTGCGTTTGTCAGTTGTGTCACCTGCCCAGTCAGCATCACTATAGGCTACTAGACCTAACATCTCACTGTTTTTTCTGAAACACAGCTCCTTATGTGTAGTTCCTTTGAGGTACCTTAGTATATGCTTCACTGTAGCTCATTGCTCCTCTGTTGGTTCACAAAAATATTGTGAGAATTTGCTTACCACAAAACTTAAATCTGGACGTGTACACGTTGACATATATATAAGGCTGCCTACAGCCTCTCTATACATCCTTACATCTTTCATCTTAATAGCATCTTCTGTGTAACACAATTTCTGGTCATAGGGAGTTTCTCTGGGCTTACAGCTCTGCATGTTGAACCTTGTCAATATCTTGTTGACATATGTTTCTTGTGACATTTGTACACAACCATCGGAGTGAACAAAATCAATACCAAGAAAATGCTTAAGCCTGCCCAAATCCTTCATCTTAAATCTGACTGAAAGCATCTCCTTCACTTCATTCATAACTTTTACATTGCTTGCTGCAATTATCAAGTCATCAACCCAGATAATCATGATAGTTTTATGATCCTGTCTCCTTTGTATAAACACAGTGGTTTGCTGGATTTTGCATGAAACCATTTTCAGTTAGATAATCATGCAGAACCCTATTCCAGTTTCGGCCAGATTGTTTCAGCCCGTACAGAGATTTTTGAAGTTTACATACCAAATCTTTTTCTTCGTCATAACCTTCTGGTTGATCAGTGTAGATTTCATAATCGATGGGGGCGTGTAAGTAAGCTGTTTTCACCTCCATTTGAAGGAGTAACAGATCCTCCTGTACTGCTTTTTGCAGCTATAATCTTACACTTCACCATAATCTGTCCCCACCTTCTGACTGCAACCCTGACCTACAAACCTTGCTTTATACTTATCATTTCTGTCAATGTCACTCTTAACAGAATAAACCCACCAACCCCCCACTGTTTTCTTGCCCTTTGGCAGAGTAGTTAGGGTAAAAGTGTTATTCTCTTTTAAAGATTTGATTTCTTTATCCATGGCTTTAATCCATTGCTTTGAGTTAACTGACTCCACAGCTTCTTTAAATGTGTGTGGAACACCACATACAGCTCTGTAACAGTAATCCATGGTAGTGTGTATCTCATCACTCTCACTGTTACATGTTACAAAGTCTTTTAGGTGACTAGGTGTTCTTCTCTTCCTGGTAGGATACCTTCCACTGTCAGATTCATCACTGGTTACACTTGATTCTTTGCGATTGGGCCCATCAGATGTGGCACTCGGTGAGTTTTTGTCCCTCACTACTGGCTCTTGGACCTCCTCATTTGTCATGTCTATTTCCTTTGTGGCTCTGTCAGCCATATGTTGTCTTACTCCATCATAATAATTATTTGGTTCTACCTCATCGGTTTGTGTTTGCCTTTCCATATTTGTTTTGCTCACAAATTTAGCAAGTCTGTGCTTCTGGACCTTCTCAGTGTTGGGATGATTGACCAAGTAGGCAGGGCTGTTCTTATCATAGCCCACAAAAAGTCATTGATCACATTTTGAATAAAACTTTCCCTTATTCTGTTTGTATGTGTAACATACAGATTCAAACTTCTGCATTTTTGTTAAATCTGGCATTTTACCTGTTAGCATTTGGTAAGGTGTCTTCCCTGTTCATTTACTGAAGTATCGGTTTCATACTATGGCTGCTGTTTGAACAGCGTAGTTCCATAGACATTTAGGTAGCTGACTTTCAATCAGCATGCATCTACCCATCTCAAAGAGAGTACGCCAGCCCCTTTCAGCAAAGCCGTTTTGGTGAGGTGAGTATGGTGCTTAATACCCTTTTCTCTTAACAAGGTTTGAAAATTTCTACATGTAAACTCTGTGCCATTGTCAGACCGGATACACTTTACCTCCCCATAAGGGGCAACATCAGCTAGAAATGTTTCTGTTGCCAGCAATGTATCATTTTTTGTCTTTAGAAAATACACAAATACGGCATTTGAATAATTGTGGGTGAATGACTGCACATATTTGTATCCATCAATAGACTCTGTAGCTATAGGACCAGCTAAGTCTGTGTGCGCCATCTGCAAGGGAGCCTTCGCTCTTGTATCAGGGTTTCTATTTCGGGTTTGTGCAAACTTTCCCTGAATACACACCTCGCACTTTTGCTCTGGTGTATCTGTTTTACCTTTAATCTGCATACCATTAACCACACTCTGCAAACTTAAAATGTCATCATAGCTGCAGTGGCCTAATATCTCGTGCCATGTCTGTATATCGTGGCAGGTGTTACACTTATCACTGTCCTCAGCTTCGGTTGGTAAATAATACAACTTACCATGTACACTAATGTTAAAGTTAGTACCGTCTTGGTGGGTTAGCATGTCCTGTCCTTGTTTAAAGGTGACTGTTGCTCCTAATGCTGTGGCTGACTTTACCGAAAAAATGTCCTGGGGGTATGAAGGAATAAACAGCTCGCCTCTCAGCGTTGCTCTGTGTCGCTGTCCTACACTGTTGATCAGGAAGACCTCAGCATCTCCCCGCCGTTGAGCGATGCCTTTGCAGAGGGTTCCATCTGCTAACTCCATGCAGTGCGTTTCAGGTTGGAAGGTGTCATCGAAGCTCTTAAATTTGGCTAAGTCATTAATGATGTGTGAGGTAGCTCCCGTGTCGACCATTAGACCTCTCTCCTTGATGCTGCGCGCTGACTGTTGCTGCTGGATTTTGACTTCTGCATCCTTGATTCTGAAGGCATAATCTGCCACTGCCACTCCAGATCCGATGCCGCTCGCATCTGCGACTTTCCGTGCTTCATCTTGTTTGTCTTTGTGTCTACATGTGGTATCATTGTGCGTGTTGCTCTTGCAATGACGGCGCCACGTCTTTCGTCTGCATGCTTTTGCTCGGTGCCCTTTTGTTCCACACTTAAAGCGCACAATGTCGGCATTACTATTTTCTCTGCTCTGTGTACTTGACCTGGTGTCCTTTCGCCCGACTCTTGCCACAATCTTCATTATATTGTCAGTGGATTTAGCCGCGGTAAACTTTTCAGTGTCTTCAAAACTACGCAGCTCCGTTTTAAACTCAGGAAATGTTATATTGTCCTTGTTGTGTGTCACATGTATTGCGAAACTTTCAGGTAGTCATTTTTAAAACCATAGCAATCAATAAGCCATCGCTTAATGTCTCACCTGCGTTGCGTAGGGCCGTAATGGCAGTCTCTGCCCTGATGATGTAGTCAGTAACCGTTTCGTCGCTCTGCTTTTGAAGAGATGTCAGCGTGGTGTAAAGGTGGATAATGCGGGGCTTACCCTTTCCGGCGTAGTAGTCCCTCAGTATTTTAAGTGCCTTTCTTCCATTATCGGGTGCATCTCTCATAATTAACATGAGGCTTTTATCGTCCAAAAGTTGAATCAGTTAGGCATATGCATCAGCATTTTTCTTACCATCTGCCGCTACTTCGGCTTCACCGTTGGGTTCCCTCAAAACGGTATTCTTCAATCCTAATAAGCGCAGGTGTCCGAGGACTTTAGTTTCCCAAAGTTCATACTTGCTCTCATCTCCATCAAATATACAGTACAGACCAAAGGTTTGGACACCACTTTCCATTCAAAGAGTTGTCTTTATTTTCATGACTATGAATATTGTAGCTTCACACTGAAGGCATCAAAACTATGAATTAACACATGTGGAATTATATACTTAACAAAAAAGTGTGAAACAACTGAAAATATGTCTTATATTCTAGGTTCTTCAAAGTAGCCACTTTTTGCTTTGATTACTGCTCCGCACACTCTTGGCATTCTGTTGATGAGCTTCAAGAGGTCGTCACCTGAAATGGTTTTCCAACAGTCTTGAAGGAGTTCCCAGAGATGCTTAGCACTTGTTGGCCCTTTTGCCTTCACTCCAGCTCACCCCAAACCATCACGATTTGGTTCAGGTCCGGTGACTGTGGAGGCCAGGTCATCTGGCACAGCACCCCATCACTCTCCTTCTTGGTCAAATAGCCCTTACAGGTGTGTTTGGGGTCATTGTCCTGTTGAAAAATAAATGATGGTCCAACTAAGCGCAAACCGGGTGGAATAGCATGCCGCTGCAAGATGCTGTGGTAGCCATGCTGGTTCAGTATGCCTTCAATTTTGAATAAATCCCCAACAGTGTCACCAGCAAGGCACCCCAACACCATCACACCTCCTCCTCCATGTTTCACGGTGGGAACCTGGCATGTAGAGTCCATCCGTTCACCTCTTCTGCGCCGCACAAAGACACGGTGGTTGGAACCAAAGACCTCAAACTTGAACTCATCAGACCAAAGCACAGATTTCCACTGGTCTAATGTCCATTCCTTGTGTTCTTTAGCCCAAACAAGTCTCTTCTGCTTGTTGCCTGTCCTCAGCAGTGGTTTCCTAGCAGCTATTTTACCATGAAGGCCTGATTCACACAGTCTCCTCTTAACAGTTGTTCTAGAGATGTGTCTGCTGCTAGAACTCTGTCTGGCATTGACCTGTTCTCTAATCTGAGCTGCTGTTAATCTGCGATTTCTGAGGCTGGTGACTCAGATGAACTTATCGTCCGCAGCAGAAGTGACTCTTGGTCTTCCTTTCCTGGGGCGCTCCTCATGTGAGCCAGTTTCTTTGTAGCGCTTGATGGTTTTTGCGACTGCACTTGGGGACACTTTGAAAGTTTTCCCATTTGTTCGGACTGACTGACCTTCATTTCTTAAAGTAATGATGGCCACTCGTTTTTCTTTACTTAGCTGCTTTTTTCTTGCCATAATACAAATTCTAACAGTCTATTCAATAGGACTATCAGCTGTGTACTGTATCCACCTCCTGCACAACACAATTGATGGTCCCAACCCCATTTATAAGGCTTGAAATCCCACTTATTAAACCTGACAGGGCACACCTGTGAAATGAAAACCATTTCAGGTGACTAACTCTTGAAGCTCATCAACAGAATGCCAAGAGTCTGCGTAGCAGTAATCAAAGCAAAAGGTGGCTACTTTGAAGAACCTAGAATATAAGACATATTTTCAGTTGTTTCACACTTTTTTGTTCAGTATATAATTCCACATCTGTTAATTCATAGTTTTGATGCCTTCAGTGTGAAGCCACAATATTCATAGTCATGAAAATAAGGACAACTCTTTGAATGAGAAGGTGTCTCCAAACTTTTGGTCTGTACTGTAAGTAGAGGCGACCTGCTTGTCCCTCGCTGATCCATGATGCTATCCCGCCGTTAGAACGCTATCCGTCGCGACTTTCTATCGGTGATAAATCATCAGAACAAAAATTCTCCTCGAGTTGCAGCTGGGCCCATAACCTGTTGAGCACTGCAGCTTCACTTGCGCTGAACTCGGAGGAATAATTTGACAGAGGCAGTGATCCTCTAAAGGCTCTGTGGCATATTTATTCAGTCACATTAACAGGGAACATCTTCTCTCTTGAATAAAATCTCAACAGAAAAAAAAGAATGTGACGACACAACATGTGTTCCTGACCTTTTTAACTTACGCCTTACAGCGGTGAAAGTTAGGTACTACACCTCACTTGGTAATAATACACTTCATACACCTTGGCATTAACATGAATACACAAATTGAATCTCCTAACAATTTCCCTCACTGGATAGTTTACACAGCCACACTTTTTTGAACTGGTCCTCTTGCACCAGCTTTAACTGTATAGTCGTCTGATGTATTCATTCCAAACTACAAGCCTAGCTGGTGTAGAAATGTGAATTATTTTTGGTCAAAAGCTGTTAACATAGACACAGCAGTGGTCTAACACCTACTACTGCTCTGTAATGACAGTTTTTTATATAAGAGGCTTATTAGACCATCATTCTGTTGAAAGTGTAGGAAGCTTAGCAGGTTGCTACGAGAAGGTAGATACTACATGTTTATTAGAAAAGCACCTTTTTTGTTAAGCCACCACAAAGGGGGCACAGATAAGTCACAGAAATAAGATGAACGCATGGAGGATAAAGTGATTTAAGTATCAAAGAACAGATGGAGTACACATAAGAGCATCAATCCAAAAGTCTTACTGATAATCGGATATAGAAATTGTGGCTTAGCATCTGAACATGGATATATAATAACATAATGGGGTCCACTTGCAGAGTATTAACATAAAAGATACATCACTGCGCGTTTTGATAAAAGCAATGGATACTACAATCAGCAACACGACATTTTTTCATTTTCATCATTATAAGGGATCCTTCTTAACCACAGTCTTTAAACTGAGCTTAATATCTACAGATATCAACAGATTGAAAGATTTCTACATGGAGTCAAAATATGATCAACAAACACACAGTCCACTGTATTCCGTTTTCGCTGTTATTGACCTGTACATGAGAAGCTATCTTTTTAAGTTAAGATTGCCACTGTTCTCTAATTGAAAATAAATAAAGTATTTTTCAGCATTTCATAGTTTATTTTAAATGATACAAGTTTGAAGTGAAGACGCGCTATCAACGGAGTCTCTGGTCTATGCTTGCGTGCCTGCCCCCATTCCACTTGTTCAGAAAACGTTTTCTGAGCTCCAGCTTTTGTAAAACTCTGGGGTCTCACTTATAAAACATTGTGTAGGATTTATACATAAATTTTACGTACGCCCAAAACCACAAAACAACGTACACCAAAAAAATCCAGACTTATAGAAACATGTGCAGGCACACTAGCAAGCAATTTCCCCTTCAGAAATCCAAGCTGCACCTCAATGTTTGCGTACAAGGTTCCACCTTCTGTGTTACCCTCTATATGCCTACAAGCAGCAGTTCACACCTCAATCCAACTCCTCCACATCCCATTCAGACACAAATTCTTGCCATACACCAACCACCTCCCTACCTTCAGACCCCCTGCCTGCACAACGGATCTCAGAGGAAGATGTGAATGGGCTCTTTCAGCCCCTGAAAACATAGAAGGCCTCAGGAGCTGATAATGCCTGAGAGCCTGCGCCGATCAACCGGCACCCATCTTCTCTGATATCTTCAACAAGTCACTGGAGCTGTGTGCGGTTCCCTCCTGCTTCAAACGCTCCACTATCATCCCAGTACACATGATTAAATGACTCCAGGCCTGTCGCCCTGACATTTGTGGTCATGAAATCTTTGAGCGACTGGTGTTGAAGCACCTGAAGGACATCACAGGCCCCCTGCTGGACATCCTGCAGTTTGCCTACCGGGCAAACAAATGAAAACTTGGGACTACACTCCATTCTGCAAAACCTCGACCACCCAGGGATGTACGCCAGGATCCTGTTTGTGGACTTCAATTCAATTCAATTCAAAAATACTTTATTAATCCCGAAAGGGAAATTAAACGTTGTTGTAGCTAATATTATGCAGGTTTCTTCAAAGAGCTGTTGTAGATGCTCATGGCTGTGGGCAAGAAGGATCTCCTGTAGTCTCCTGTGTCTTACAACAGATCTGAAGAAGCCTCTGACAGAAGACACTCACTTGCTGTACAACAGTCTCATGAAAAGGATGCTCAGGGTTCTCCATTATGTTTTTCATTTTATGAAGAATCCTTCTTTGCACGATGATCTCCAGAGGTTCCAGAGAAGCCCCCAGAACAGAGCCAGCCTTCTTTATTAGCTTGTTGAGCTTTCTTAAGTCCCTGGCTCTGATGCTGCTACCCCAGCAGATGATGGCAGAAGAGATCACACTCTCGACAACAGAGTAATAGAAGACATGCAGCATCTTGCTGCAAACACTGAAGGTCCTAAGCTTCCTCAATAAGTACAGTCTGCTCTGTCCCTTCTTGTAGACCACTTCACTGTTGCATCTTCACTCTGTTGTCCAGGTGAACACCAAGGTATTTATACTCCTCCACCACCTCCACTTCTTTTCCCATGATGGAAATAGTGTTTGACCTATTCCTGTTTCTCTTAAAATCCTCAGTCATCTCTTTTGTTTTATTCACATCAAGATGGGATGATTGTTTCTACACAATGACACAAAGCGGCCCACCAGCTCCCTGTACTCATCTTCTTGTCCATCTCTGATCCACCCTACAACTGCAGAATCATCTGAGTATTTCTGCAGATGACAGGAGTCTGTCTTGTACTGGAAGTCTAAAGTGTACAGTGAAGAGGAATGGTGAGAGTATAGTCCCCTGCAGTATCTTCTGATTTGGTTGAAGGCAAACATGTAGAAGCAGGAGGGTCCATGGCTGACGTGGAAGAAAAGGAGAGCTGTGGGTCAATGGAGGATGCTGAGCTTGTTTCTGAACTGAACCTATTGAAGAATGTGTTTAGTTTATTGGCTCTGTCAAGACATCTATCGGTCCACTCTTCTTTCTGCTTGAAGCCTGTGATCTTCTTCATCCCTGACCACACATCTCTGATATTATTTTGCTGGAGCTTGCTCTCCAGCTTCTTCTTGTACATCTCCTTGCTGTCTTATCTTGACTTTAAGTTGTTTCTCTCCATGTGGCTGGCACAGTGCATCCCAGTCTGTTGCCTCAAAGCAACCTCGCAGGGCTTCTTCAGCTTCCTGTGACCATCTTCTCACAGTTCTTTTTATTACAGGTTGCCTCTGAACAAGGGGCTTATATTTCAAGCAGAGAAAAATAAGATTGTGATCTAATTTGCCTAGAGGAGGTCTTGCTTTAGAGATGTATGAGTCCTTGACATTTGCATAAAACAAATTCAACGTTTTGTTTTCTCTGGTAGAGCAGCTGACAAACTGTTGAAAGGTTTGAAGTGTAGCAGAGAGTGAAGCATGGTTAAAATCACCAGATATTGTCACAAATACATTGGGGTGTTGTGTCTGTAGCTTAGCAACAACTGAGCAGATGGCATCACATGCAGTGTTGGCAACAACTAACGGTGGAACGTATACTGTTGCCAAAATAACACTGGTGAACTCTCTGGGTAAATGATATGGACGAAAACTGCTAACAGTTCAATATCTGGACTGCGGAGACGAAACTTCGCAGTAACATGTCCTGGATAACACCATCTGTTGTTCACAAGTACTGCTACTCCACCTCCTTTACGTTTGTCGCTCCTCTATAAATATCTGTCTGCTTGTATTGTCAGAAAGCCTGGCAAAGAGACGCTGGAGTCAGGGATATTATCCTGCAGCCATGTCACAGTAAAACACATAATACTGCATTCCCGATACTCTGTCTGGGTCCTTTGTAGGGCACAGAGAAAAAAGCAAAGAAATGCTAATTCACTGAGTTAGAAATTGAGGTGTTGATGAGCGAGGTGGAGAATCGAAATCATATGATGTTTGGTACCCACAGTAGTGGTGAAACAAATAAAAGGAAGTGTTGTGAGTTTCACCACAGTATTTAAATGTTTACAGCAGTCTGTGTTATTGCCTCACACCTTGTCACAATTTTTGTGTTAATCTGTGGTTCACATCCACCTGGTAATCATCGGGGAGAGGAATGTGATGGTGAGAAAACTTGTCCTTTAGCCTGGCCCAGATGAAATGTCACTTTGATTTAAGATATAAGTTGGCTTATATGCCTTTTTTATTTATGTAAAAGGTCCTTATGTATAGTTATGGCTCACCAGCACAAGCATAAATAACACTGCGGTTTGAATGCGTATGATGATGTCGATCAGTGATTAGAGTTTGACAAAGAGGAATGACATGGAGAGGAATCATGATGGAGTGTGGCTTCAATGTCCCACCTCACCATCTGCATCACCACTTTCCCCTGTCTCCAAAACGAGCATCCACACTGGTCAGAGTTTGCGTGAGGGACCACACATTCTCCCTTCAAGTTGTTTTATATTGATCACAACCTTTGCGTGGAACGTGATGTACGGCAGTTTTAGGCCCCTGTTTTGTGTATATGCCACGTTTACAAATTAGACCCCTGATCTTCCATTCCCAATTTCTCTTTTAGGACAATATTTGACAGTGTTGAAAATCTTTTCTTTTTCATGCCATCCTACTATAAAGGGTCATTGATCATTTACATTAGGAGTGGAGATTACATTACACCTGAGAAAGAGAGGAGTCGCTGTAGAGCAGAGTTTCAGGATTTAAAAATTAAAGTGACATTTCAAACTGTTTTTAGCCCTTTATGTTAGCTGTTTCCACAATTAGCGCAGTTAGCATAAGTAACTGTAAACAACAACAGCCTATGAGGGACAGTGTACTGCAACGTTCAGATGTGTCACTGGTCCAACATACCACCTCAGTCCTGCTAATGGCCTAATTATTTGATTCAGGTGTGAAGTAGTGACACATTTAAAAGTTGCAAAACACCTGCCTTTTGAGGACTTGAGTTTGACAATCCTGACCAAGACAATGTTGACCATTACCCAAACTGTAAGATTTGCATACCATCTAGAGGTTTAAAGCTTAAAGAACTAAATCGGAGCAACTTTGTGTAAAAATATGCAGCCTTTCTGTGATCTGTTGTAGTCAGCTCTTTTCAATTCGATCCATCACAACATCAGTAAAACTTTCTCAAAGCAGGAACAAATTCACATCCTGTGGCAGATAGCTTGTTTTTGTGCCCCATAAAGTGGATGCAAATGCATTGCACAATAGCAGAAAATCCAAATGATCAGCATCTGCCAAAGACTAGCTCTCTGTTGTAGAAGCTTCAATAAACCGCTGCCATAGAAACGATAGTTTCCTTTCAAAAAGTTTATTACTTTTGTGTTTTCTCTGACTTCATTTTTAAACACCTCCCTGATGCTGAAAATGACTAACATTTATTCTTCATTCCAAAGGTAAAACTTCTACACCAAAGAGTGTTGGGTTTACCTTGACCCAGTAGTACTTAGGTATGGTGCATTCACTGATCGGTTTAAAAGATCGTGAAGAAGTGTTCAGGGTGGATCAAGGTGAAAATCCTCAGATTCCAGTCATCTCTACTGCACAGCTTAGAAAACTTAATACACATACATACACATAGATTTTTATTATTAAATATGATTGCACGGGGTAAGTTATGTCTTCAACATTTACTAGACCTCGAGGTCTTTAAGAGGTAAATGTTGTCATCCATAGCAACCCACAAAGATTGGACAGACTGCGACATAATGAGATAAAATATCATGCAATTTGCAAATCAATGCAATGTTGCCAGATACTGGATTGTGTTGTGAAATTTTAGACCTGTGAATTAATTGGTGAATGCTTGAGCTCAACTGACCATATAAATATGAGCAGGTGTGCATCGGCAAGAGTAAAACAGTCATGTGTCTGAGGATGTAGAAACCAAACAAAGGACGTAAGTGTAACTTTAACTAGGTCTTTCCATTAGTTAATTACATTTCTTTGATAAACCTCCTGTTTTTTTCTTTTTAACCTTTTCTTGTTGACCTTATAGGTGTCATAGCTTGGCCCTGCATCAAGGGCGCTGCGTATTAGTGCATGTGTTGATTTAAAAAAAACATTCTGGATTTTGGTGTCTGTGAGGAGGGCAAAGTGGGGTGGTTGTTTTAGGTGGTGGGGAGTGGGGTGGGGTATGTAGGTCAGATAGTGATTTGGGTCAGAGCATCCAGAGATTAACCTTTACTCCCTTCCACTCTCCCATATCCCCAGCCTCCCTTTTACTGTATGTGTGCATGTGCGTGTGAGGGAAGTAGGGGTGTGTGTGGGGATATGAGTTGCTAGGGCTTATCATGTTGTACGGCTCTCTCTGGGGATGAACCAACAGGAATTCAAAAATGCAAGAAGCAGAAAATCTTAACATATGGAAGAGAAGAGACAAGAAAGAATATGTAACAATGAAAAACCAATAATAAGATATAAGAGACAGAAGACTGGATCAGAGTGAGCAGATACAGTATTCTTGCTTCTATAGCTACTGCATTGTAAATAGAGGCTAAAAATAGAAAGGAAGAGGCAGAGCTCTTCTGACCAGCGGAGAGTGAAGATGGAGGATGAAAATGGGCTTCTCTTCATTAAACTGGCAAGGTGATGATTTCAAGAACTAAAACTTCTTGATGCTCAGAGATGGCGTTTGAGCTTTTAAAATCCACTTGTCTGTTCAGCCCTTCTGTGAGCTCTGAGTGCCTGAAACCAAACCAGATGATATCACACCAGTCTGCATTCGAACACATCCAGTCAATAGAATCTAATCAATATGAAATTAGGCTGGATGGAATTATGTGTGCATGCTAGGTCCCAGTACACTGCAGGGGATAGCAGACTAAGATGTAAAACAACAGCCACAAAAACAAGAGAGTTTAGTCTGGCTAAACAACCTTGACAATATGCTTATTAAACACAAAGTGCTACAAAATGACATCAACACAGACAAAATACTACAAATACCATTACCTGCTAACACTGCTAAAAAATCCTACAATGTAACAAAATATCTTTGAAGGCACCATATATACCTGCAGTGTAACAAAACACTTCAAAGGGTTCCTAAATAACTACAATGTAACAAAAAAATAAAGGACTCTATATACCTACGGTGTAACAAAACAACCTTATAAGGACCCTAAATGCCTAAAATTTCACAAAGCCACTTCGTAAGGACAGCGGTCTACGGGCGAGAGGCAGGGTACACCCTGGACAGGTCGCCAGTCCATCACAGGGCAACACAGAGACACACAAGAGAAACAACATGCACACGCCCATTCATACCTAAGGGAGTTTTAGAGACCAATTAATCTAACGGTCATGTTTTTGGACTGTGGGAGGATGCCGTACCATACAGTATAGAAGAAAGAATTCTGAAGGTTGAATTTGTAAAATTTTAATTTTAATCAGCCACAGCAGGGTTTTATAAATAGTTTAACTTTAACATTATCCAATTTGTTTCGGTAACAACTCCATAAAAGATGCTTTTATGATTAGAATTTATGCTGCATTTGATTTGTCTCAGAAGTCGGAGCTCAGATCTGGGAATGACATCACAGCCGATCTGAGCTCTCTCTTATTGCAAGTTGAAAAACTGTGGAATTCGCCAAGTGCTGTGGTGCAAACGTAATGTTTGTGAGCGTTTCCACTGTGGAGTCCAAAATGAGGGAGTGTGGGTAACTCTTTCCACTGGGGCACTGTTGACTGAGCTCTCGCTCTGAGTGTGGGAGAGAGGCAAAAAATAAAAAGTATGATTTTAAGCAATACAAGTATAACGAAGATTTCTGCCAAAGCGACTACACTTTATAACTTCTATAGAGTCAAAGAAATGTCCATGAAAAGGTGGTACTGTAAGAAACTTCAAAATTCCGCCAACGCAGACTTCAGTGTTCTGTGGCTTGAAGCGGGAGAGAAGCGGAGAAACAGCGGCAGCTGAAATTCAGTCTAACTGTTTTAACCATTAACTTATGATCATTTCACAGCATTTACACTGTGAAACTGTATTATAGTCACCTTTAAATCAGAAAAGGTTTTGTAGCATTTGTAGATATATAAATAAGGCCTGAGAACCATGTCCCAAAGGAACACTAATCACACACACAGCTGCTGCTTTGTTTCTAAAAAAGTCTGTTGAGGATCCACAAGGATTGTGTTTTTTATCAACCAAGATGATTCTGGATTGAGTAACTTTATATACATACTACCTTGTTGTTTATGGACTGTTGATAATTTGTGCAAATGTTTTGTACTGTCATTTGATTATTCCAATATAACGTACCAGATACTCGTCAGTATAAATCAGAATGGTTAGAAACTAATTTGAGTAATTTGAGCAATATTATGTGAAAAGAATTAAATTACATTTAAATTAAAAAGTAGACATTTCAATAGACATTTTGATTATGTTTTTAAGTATCATCCTTGGAAATTAAAACCAAAGCGAAAGAAAGAAAACTGAGACAGAGAAGGAGGGCGGAGAGGAAGAACAGAGGATAAATGTAAGTTTTATATAACCACCGTGGTCTCCTATAGGGCCCACAGACAAGGTGAGTGTGTTGAGGGACTGGAAGCGGACAGGGCAGGAAGTATAATACCATCAACCAATTTCAGTTCACTTGAAAAGTAGCTTTCACGCCTAAATGATCCAAAACCCTGCGCAGTGTGCGTCAGATTGCCTTCAGACAACCATGGAGATTAAACTGAATTCCAACGTCACATTTTACAGAATTACTTCCCACCGCAGAAATAAAGGACCGCCTGTGCTGAACATTATGATGATGATGAGGGTTAACAGAGGTAGTCGCATCTCTTACCTCACTGTTGCTCTGCTCCAAGTCTGAAGATGCAGGTGAACACCGCAGCACCCACACACCGACAGTCGCTTCAATTTTCCCGTACAGCCCAATAGCAGTGCGCCTAACGTGCGTGCCCCTTAATTGATCTGCGTGAGTGCGGTGTTCGCTGACAGAAAGACGAAGGGTAAAATCCGCAGGATCCGGGCTGAAACAGATTACTAGCAGTGTGACTGTCTGGACGAGGCTGGAACTAGAACTGCCCCGTTTGTTTGTAGGTCCCTGTTGATGCAGCCCGAAGCCGAGGCGGTTCAGGGGAAGTTAAAGAAGTAGTGCGCCTCGTTGCTCGTTCGACTGTGCACCCTCGGGCTCTCTGCCGGGATCCTCCTATATGAGCGTCCGTGTGTGGATGTGTGTGTGTTGAGAGAGAGAGGGGGGGGGAGGGAGGAGAGAGACAGTGGGAATGTGCGTGTGTGGTCCCAGAGGATGGGTGTGGAGTGGACCGGCTTCACTAATTTAAAGGACGGAAAGACCCCAAACTGTCTGCACTCTCCTCTTGGTTGGGCGTAGATTTGTGTGGACACTGCTGCCCCCACCCCCACACTTCAACTCTTGCCACACTCTTAGTTACTGCCTAATATGGACACCGGCACCATTAGATTTCCACTGAAGGAAGGGGAAACCGATGTCTTGCAAGCAACATACAGTAAATTTGTCACTAATGTTGTCACTAACACATACGAATTTTATTAATATTTTATGTGATGGACCAATTCAACATGGTGCATAAGGTGAAGTAGAAACATTGTCTAGAAGTACAAATCTGAAAAGTGTGGCAAACATTTATATTCAACCCTTCTGAAGCAATACTTTGTAAAAGCACAATTTACTACAAGTTGTGGAGTTGGCTATAGCCAACTTCACGAGTTGTATATGTACATGTGTACATGCTTATATGTACATGTACATGCTTATATGTAAATATACAGGGGTTGGACAATGAAACTGAAACACCTGTCATTTTAGTGTGGGAGGTTTCATGGCTAAAGTGGACCAGCCTGGTAGCCAGTCTTCATTGACTGCACATTGCACCAGTAAGAGCAGAGTGTGAAGGTTCAATTACCAGGGTAAGAGCAGTTTTGCTCAAAATATTTAAATGCACACAACATTATGGGTGACATACCAGAGTTCAAAAGAGGACAAATTGTTGGTGCACGTCTTGCTGGCGCATCTGTGACCAAGACTGCAAGTCTTTGTGATGTATCAAGAGCCACGGTATCCAGGGAATTTTCAACATCCCCAAAAAAGGACGAACCACATCCAACAGGATTAACTGTGGACGCAAGAGGAAGCTGTCTGAAAGGATGTTCGGGTGCTAACCCCGGATTGTACCAAAAAAACATAAAACCCCACAGCTGCCCAAAATCACGGCAGAATTTAATGTGCACCTCAACTCTCCTGTTTCCCCCAGAACTGTCCGTCGGGAGCTCCACAGGGTCAATATACACAGCCGGGCTGCTATAGCCACACCTTTTGGCCCCCTTGCCAATCCCCAAACATCGGTTTCAATGGTAAAAGGAGCACAAATCTTGGGGCTGTAGACAATGTGAAACAGGTATTGTTCTCTGATGAGTCCACCTTTACTGTTTTCCCCACATCCTGGAGAGTTACGGTGTGGAAAACCCCAAAGACGCGTACCACCCAGACTTTTTGCATGCCCACAATGAAGCATGGGGGTGGATCAATGATACTGGCCCCAAACTTGGCTAGATGGGGCGTCACTGCCAAGGACTACCAAAACCATTCTTGGGGGGACCATGTGCATCCAATGATTCAAACATTGTATCCTGTATTCAAACTGTGTATCAGGGACAATGCCCCCAATAGACACTGCAAGACTGGTGAAAGATTGGTTTTGATGAACATGAAAGTGAAGTTGAACATCTCCCATGGCCTGCACAGTCACCAGATCTAAATATTATTGAGCCTTTGGGGTGTTTTGGAGGAGCGAGTCAGGAAAAATTTTTTCCTCCCCAGTATCACGTAGTGACCTGGTGCTATCCTGCCCCAAAAAAATGGCTTAAAAATCCCTCTGACCACTGTGCAGGACTTGTATATGTCATTCCCGAGATGAATTGACGCTGTATTGGCCGCAAAAGGAGGCCCTACACCATACTAATACATTATTGTGGTCTAAGACTAGGTGTTTCAGTTTCATTGTCCAACCCCTGTATGTAAATAGCTGTACATATATGTACAGCTATGTACGACTGTGATTTTTGCCCATTCTTCTTTTTCAAAATAGCTTAGTAAATAGTAATGAGCTCACTTTGACTCCACAAAAACTTGATATGGACAGGATCTTGCTGTACCCACAAAACAAGCCTGAATGTTCAGGCTTCAACTATCATGCTTGATAGTTGAGGTGTGCCGATGTACTGAGATTGCTTTTGTTTTTTTTGGCATCTATTGTTTGTGTTTCATCTGTCCAAAATAAATTGTTCCTGAAATGCTGTGGGCTATTCAGGTGCAACTTTGCAAAACTAAGTCATACTTCCATAGTATCTTTAGAGAAAGAAAAGGTTTTCTCCTGGCATATATGCAAGGCATAATAATTAAAGGGTGCTACTATTTTGTTACATAACTTTTGAGTTTGACCAATCCATCCATGGCAGGAGATCACACTGTATGCTTGAGTGTCGGATATGGAAGGAGATGTGGCACGTTTTAAAAATAGCAACTTCTACTCATAAATCCTAGAAATGCATGATAATAGTCATTGGAGGTCAAAACTATGTGAAAATTTGAAGATCAAATTTTCACATTTGCAATACGACTATCCAGAAATTAAACTTGAAATTGTAAAGTCTATATCTACTGAAACGTAAGTCTTTCGGCTCTTCCTGTTCTGTTTTTATACATTGAATAAGGAAATATACCATTCAGTATCCTCTGAACAGTGTCTGTAGCTGACCTGCTATGTTCTGCTCTTGGAAATCAATGGGAGCTAAGAGAAAAAAGAAACTCTACAAGCTATTTCAAGGCTTTTGTAGCTCAGTGAGGCAGCCAATTTCCAGATATTTCACACCTTCTGTGGAAGTGCCTGACCACTTCTGTTCCCAGAAGCAAGCACACTGAGCACAATACAGTAAATCATCCAACATGAATGGATTTTGTTGCAAGTGAATTTGTGCATAAGCGTCTGTGAGTGTTTGTATGTATTCTATATTATATATATATATATATATATAATATATATATATATTATATAACTATATATATAACATATTATATAATATATAGTATGCTATATTATATATATATTTATCAATATATAATATCTATTATATATATATATATATATACATACAAATGTGGGACCTTTGCTATATGTCTTCCGCTCTCTGCCCATTTCCAGTCTATATACTGTTAAATAAAGGCCGCCAGTGCCCCATAAATAGAAAAAAAAAAGGTTACTTAAACTTAATTCTGTCAGAAGTATGAATAATTTTGGGCTTAACTGTAAGTAAATAATAAAACTGTAAATACATAACAATAACAAAAATATACCTCGGAATACTACTGCATCGTCTCTGAGCAGCTATTATTTCAAAATGCATTTACATTAAAAGCTGATATGCGTCAGTGAGTCCTCACCTTTTGGTAAAATTATATATTCTCTGGGTGAAAATGACATACCAATAATATCTCAGCAAGGGATTATGATGTATCCATTAAAGCAACATCAGACAAACAAGCATTAAAACCAAAAGCACAAAAACATTAGGAGCTGTTTTTCTGCAGTGGGTATTTCAGTTTTCATTTTAGATAGAGGTTTCAGCTCATGTTAGAATTCTTCCTGTACATTAGGAATGACATGCTTGACAGTTCAGGTGTTGTGCCATACATTTACAACAGGAAAAAACAATAAAAAGTCAGGGTTACTAAATTGTTTTCAAGTCAATTTCCGTAATTGGATCAATGGAGACGTTTATTATGAACTAACTGTAGATATTTCTGCTGTGAATAGGCTTTAAATATGGTACCGTTAGACCTAAAAAATACTTAAATCTGATTCTAGAACTTCACAGACTTCCAAACTTCATAAGTAACTCCACAGACGCCTTCCCCACCTCTCAGCAGCTCACAGCTTATCGAAAGATAGGACACCAGTTTTGGTTTGAAAATTACCAACAGTAGTAAAATCATGCAGCTGGGATAATGGTGAAGTTACCCAGCTTCATTACTCTTTGCATGAAGTTGCTGTCAAGATATTAATTTATATACATAAGAGTGCCAAATTCTTGGAACAAAGTATTCATTTGTCTTTTGAACTTTTCATTCCCAACTTTCAACTTGCAGCATCATCAGAGTCAGAGGCTTCAAATTGAATTCCCGGCTTGCCTCTCATATTACCAGACATCTGCAGAGATGTGGTGCCAACTTACAGACATTTGCTGATTCAGCACAGCCTAGATGGTTGGTTCTGTCCAGCCTAGAAGTCTCTTACTGTGTACTCTGATGCTATCGTGGCAGAAACAAAGAAACCTCAGGAGAGCGGCCAACACTGGACTCCTTTTAAAAAACAGAATGCAAATAACCAGAAGAGGACAACAGCTGTGAGTTTAAATCAGGCTGCTGAGTTCTGAATGCAGAATCTTAAAGCAAGGTCACTGTTGATACACTGACAGGTTTTACTTTCTCAGGACAAATCCATCTGACTGAAAATATGTGCATTAATTACACTGGTACAATTCTCAGATGTTTGTAGGACTGATTGGACTTTAGTTTTTGCAGAATTCCTTTTCAAAGTCATGGAGTATTTGTGTTAGGTTCAATATTTAAAGTCCATATTTCATGACTGTATACCTGTTTCCCAGCTTGACTTTCATGATAATATTCACGGCACCCCCACCTTGAACCACCCCCACTCCTTGAACTGCCACCTTAATGTGGTGGAGGGATTTGAATGCTCAAATGATCCCGGAGGCTATGTTCTCGGCCAGGCGTACCCGGGCAGTAGCAGAGGCAAATACTACGGGTTTGGTTAGGCCATGAAGAAGGACTATCGGCCTCAAAGCAATTCTGGCAAACCATCTGGCACCTCATGAGAAGGAGGCAGGGCTTTGCCAACACTGTTTACAATGGGGGTGGGGAGCTGATAAGAGGAGCAATGGGGTTTTCTTCCTGGCCGTAAAGCACTGGACCAGCTCTACCCCAACACGGTGCTCGAGGGTTCATGTGAGTTTGCACAAACAGTCCAAATGTGTTTTGTGGGCCTGGAGAAGGCATTCAACCATGTCCCTGTGTGGTGCCCTGTGGGGAACACTCCAGGAGTACAGAGTCCAGGGGTGATCCGGTCCCTGTACAAATACAGCAGGAGTTTAGTTTGAATTGTCGCTATTAAGTGTGACCTGTTCCTGGTGCATGTTGGACTCCGGCAGGGCTGCCCTTTGTTACCGGTCCTGTTCATGACTTTAATGGACAGGATGTCTAGGCGCATAAATGGGCCGGAGGGGGTCTTATTTGGGGAACAGTGTATTTTGTCTCTCCTTTTTGCAGATGACATCGTCCTGTTGGCCTCCTCTAGGCAAGACCTACAGCATGAACTGGGGTGGGTCACAGCCTAGTGCGAAGTGGCAGGGATGAGTATCAGCTCATCCAAGTCCGAGGCCATGGTTCTCCACCGGAAAAGGGTGGCTTGCCCTCTTCAGGTTGGAGGGCATTTCCTGCCTCAAGTGGACGAGTTCATGTATCTTGGGGTCTTGTTAATGAGGGCTAGGGTGAGGTGGGGGAGAATGGAGCATGACATCGACAGACAGATCGGTGCAGCCTCCGCATGACTGTGTAGGTGCGTTGTAGTGAAGAGAGAGCTGAGCCAAAAGGCAAAGTTCTCGATTTACCAGTCGGTCTACGTTCCTACCCTCACCTATAGGCATGAACTTTGGGCCATGACCAAAAGAACTGGATCCTGGATACAAGCGACTGAGATAAGCTTCCTCCGCAGGGTGGCCGGGCACTCCCTTAGAGATAGAGTGAAGAACTCAGCCATTCGAGAGGAGCTCGATGAGAGCTGCTGCTCCTCCACATTGAGAGAAGTCAGCTGAGGTGGCTGGGGTATCTGTTTGGGTTGCCCCCTGGATGCCTCCCTCTGGGGTTGTTCAAGATACGTCCACCTACAGGGAGCCTAGAGAATGGCCCAGGACACACTGGAGGGACTATGTCTCTCGGCTGACCTGGGAACGTCTTGGACTTCCCCCAGAGGAGCTGGAGGAGATGTCTGGGGAGAGCGAAGTCTGGGAGTCTCTGCTTAGACTGCTGCCCTCGGATAAGCAGAAGGCTACGTGTTCAAGTAAGAGATTGAGAAATATGTAAAGATGTGAGAAATGTATAATCTTAATAAAAATAAGTCATTTTGTTCTATAGAGTTCAAAGCTGATTTTTACTAAGGTGTCAGTGACACTATTCAGAGCTCCCTGTTCTAATTGTAAAACAACTAGCAGCCATCCTGACTAAAATTCAGTGAAACTAGTGCTAGTCATGACACTACTGCTTCTGTGTTTCACGCGTAGGATTGATTTATATGCAGGAAAGTAATGCTTTATTTTTTTTAAAGTAACATCAAGTCAAGAAGACCCATTTCTCAAATGTCCCCACAATACCCCCTTATAGTTTGTTGATCTGATTCTTAGTACACAAGCAACTATGCTTCTTTTTTGAGAGGAGGACTTCTCTCCTTGCAGTCCTGCCTACTACAACTTTCTTGTTAACAGCTATTTTGAAGGTGAGCATATGAAAAATATGACTTGACAGAACAAGTCAACAAAAGAATTCTCTAAGCTCCAAACATCTCCAGAGTGATAAAGTGGGCTTTTTAATTTTTGTCTGTTTTTACACAGATTCTTAGATAATTCTGTAAATGTTTTCTACCCGGTAAATATCGTCATATTAAAATAAATCTTCAGAAATCACTAATTTTGTTGCAACGATACTTTTACACAACGGTTATTGATAAAATCCATCTCCTAAACTATCTCTGGCCTGATTGCCTCAGGAAGGACTGCCACTTTCTTTTAATGGCTGCTTTGCACTTGGCACAGGGTAATTCAAGCAAGCCCTAACTATAAGCTTTATCAAAAGGGAAAGTAGACACTGTGTCTGGATCCAGGACAGCTACAGTTGAAACCAGATACCTATTTTTTATCACTGTCTGACAGACCTTCCTGATTTAGATCAGTAATGCTTATTTCTATTTCCTAAATGCCAAAATGATGAGAGAGAGAATTTCATTTAATTTTCCTTCAAATTTAAAAGTGTACATGTATTTAGTATTTGGTAGCATTGCCATTAAAACTAAGCTGGTTAGTTTGTCTGCTATAGACTGGCGACCTGTCCAGGGTGTACCCCGCCTTTCGCCCGTAGACTGCTGGAGATAGGCACCAGCTCCTCCGCGACCCTGTATGAAAGAAGCAGGTATAGAAAATGGAAGGATGGATGGTTTGGTTGTACCTGTCATACACAGAGCTGTGTGCAGGTGTTTGGTGTTTGTGGCTCTTCTCTCTTCCTCCTGCAGGGGTTGATTATCAAGTGGTTCTCACAGCTGCAGCTCATTAGAGCAATCACGAGGAGCATTTAGAAGAGTTGGATTCCAGAGGCAGACGCCAGACCGTTCATGTTCACTGCATGGTAACCAGGCTTCTGTTATTTTCTGTCTTCAAGTTTTCTGTCCAGTTTTGACCTGAGTTGTGTCCTCCCTTTTCCTGAATTCTCTCCCAGTCGTTGTCTGAGGATCCGCCGAAGCCGGGTGTAGTATTATTAACCTGAAGCCTCCCTCGCTCCTCACCGTTGGTCTCCTCACAGCTCCACGAGCCTCCTGCTGGAAGTCAGTCCAAGCTGCCATTTGCCATCAATCACCTGCTGGTCCGCCTTCTGTACTTACCCTCGCCACTGGATTTGCTCTCACGGATCCACGTCTGCCGCCTGCCTACCAACACATCCACCAGCCAGTCTCAGTCTCTGTGAGTGGGCTCATTCCTCCCGGACCTTATCTGCCTTCCCAAGCAGTAAGCTCCAAACTGACTGGCTGCTACATCTCATCTTATTCCCCTGAACCCACCCTAATTATCCCTCTCCCTTCAGTGACGAACCAGAGTCCGAAAGAATCCCAGAAAAAGCAACTCTGTTATCATTCACAAATAAACTTTGTTACAAACTTCTCCTGTGCCCATGTTTGTTGCTTGCACTAGAGTCTGACCACAAACCATTATGACAGTACAATACTTTGTGCTCCTCCTGCTGGAAAAAATCTGCTGGGAAAAGTTTTTTTCTGGATACATCAGTGTCACCCTCCAAACAACTAACCTGGATACCCAACTGTTTTCATGACCATCACCTGGCAGCTCCTGTTCGCTACCTGTCTGCTCTCAAACACTGAGCTCTGGATTAGAAATCTCCAACATATTCAGAACTGTTTGTACCCCATGGATTAACAACACTTCCAGAAACATCAGCGCTCCTCCCGGACCCTCTCGGCCTACAAAATAGCAAGACCAGTTTCCTCCTTCTCTGATCTATTGATACTAACCTGCTAAACCCAAGGATTCTCACCTCGCCTCTTCTCTTCCAGATGTTTCCCTGAAAGTAGACTCAAATATCAAGCTTATGTTTATTCACTATTTATATTATCATAAATAAACATTCTTAAACTACTACTTGGTGTATTCTCTAAATTGTCTCTGCATGTGGCAAAAAAGCTTCCTCAACACCAAACAATAGTTTGATGGAATTTGGCCCCATTCTTCCTGAAAGGACTGGTGTAATTGAGTCAGGTGTGTTGGCCTGCTGGCCATACTTCTCATCAGCTCTGCCCACAAATTTTCTTTGAGAGTGAGATCAGAGCTTTGTGATGGCCAGTCCAAAACATTGACTTTGTTGTCCTTGAGTCACTTTGTAACCAATCTGGCTGTTTGCACAGCAAAACCGCCACCCCCGTACTTCACACCTAGGATGGTGTTCACAGGCTTGCAAGTGTTCCTCTTTTTTTCTCCAAATGTACTCTAATGATGGTCATTATGACCAAATACTTCGATTTTAGTTTCATCAGGCCAAAGGACATTTTTTTCAAAAGTTAAGATTTTTGTCCCTGAGTTTATTTGGAAATTTTAATCTGGCTTTTTATGTTGCTTTTGGATTAATGGCATCTTCTAAGTGCTCTTTCAGTCCATTTCGGTACAGGGCTTTTTTGAAAGTGGATAATGACAATTTTCAAGATTCAACAGGATGTTCACATGATCTTTGCTTTTGTTCTAGGCTCGATGCACACATTTTACACCAAACCACGTGCATCTCTAAGAACCGCCCTGAACTGTGTAATTGCTGGACATTCCTATGGTGTGTTCATTTGCATATACCTGTTCTAGCAGATGAAGGTGGCACCTTCAATCACCTGGAAATTGTACCCAGTGACGAACCAGAGCTTAGAAGGTCCACATGTCTCTCAGATTTTAAGTTAGTAAGAAAATATGGTTGTCTTTTATAAACGGTATGTAAATATCTGGTTTCAAGTCTTTATCTTATTACAATAAGTAATTGAGCACGTTATTTGATATTGTTCAATAGAACATTTTTGTGTAAGGAACACTTCTAAATCTACCTAAAGGAAAACAATGAGGCGAGGCGAAACTGATTAAAATGTAATCTCTCTACCAGGTTTCTTGAGAACTCTGCTGGAGCGTTTTGGATCAGCTGGGGATTTTTCAATGAATTTTTAGAACATCCTGATGACAAAGAATTATAATAGTGCAGCATATAAATAACAAACACATGAACTAGTTTTTCTGCATCCCTTTGAGACAGGATGTTTCTAATTTTGGTGTTATAGTGGCGGAAATGAAAGAAGACCCAAATCCTTACTTTACAAAACATACAAATCACACTCAAGTTAAGGATCCCAAAGATGTACTAGAGGCCAAGGCAAAGCCAAACATGCACAAACATATATAAATAGAAATTTATTTTACATTGAACAACAGCACCAAGTACAGTGTTATGCAAAAGCACTCATACTTATTAAACTTTTTAAAAAATGTTTTCATGTTGCAATCATAAACTTCATTGTATTTTATTGGGATTTCATGTAATAGCTCAACATAATTGGGGCATGACTGTAAAGAGGAAGGAAAATTATGCATTTTTGTTCATCCCGCTTTACTCTGCTACCCCTAAATAAAATCCAGTGCAAGCTGTTGCCATTCAAAGTCACAGTATTCCCAGGGTAAATTTAAATGTATTTCAATCTAGTATAAATCCAGCTGTTCGGTGAATGTCTCAGAGGTTTGCTAGAGAACATTACTGAATAAAGAGCATCATGATACAAAATATTAAGTTAAGGGTACCATCATTTTTGTCCAGGCCTGTTTCATGAGTTTATTTTTTAATATAATTCTGTTGAAGCATGTTTGAAAAGCAATGTCTGACTTTCATTTGTTTATTTTCATAGAATTTTTATTCATTATTACCTTTGTCAGATTCAAGTTATTTCTGACCATTGTGGGTTTTTCTTTCATTAACTGAGGGGTACCAACAATTTTGTCCACGTATGTAAATGAATTGCTAATAGATATTTCAAACTGCGTTTTCATTTTCTTCTTCAAGACTGCTCATTGTGTAACACAACTAAAGAGAAAACTAAGAGCAAACTGCTTTTTCGTTTTCATGCCGGCGCCTGCAAAAAGTGTCCATAAATCAATTTGACTTCACAATTCCAAGCAGCGCAGGAGAGTGACGTCAGTGACAAGTCTTCTTCTCCTGCCCTAGACCGCACAATTATGCATCGTGTACGTTGGGGAGCGGAGTGCATTGCTCCCGAGATGAGAGCACGAAGATTGCGTTCAGAGACGGTGGGAAATCACCATGTCCAAATCTGTACCAGAGTTGCTAAGGGAAGCCGCAGATGACCTGGAAAGGCAAGAAAATCTAATAGTATGTCTCTGCAGACCGAAACCGAAGTTTCAGTCCTGCACGGTCAGACATGCAGTTCTAGGTTGTTTTCCAGACTGAAATAAAAATGTACCATTTTTTTCGCACAAAGAAATATAAAGAATTTCCCTTTGGGTATCAATAGGCTAGTTCTAAATTTCAATTTAGCCTGAGGTCTTTGTCAGCAACAGCTATTAAAGCTAAGTAAAGCACTGTAATAGTTTAGAGATTTAGTGTACCCCGATACCAAACAGTTTGAAAGTTTATTAAACTACTAAATAGTAATAAATGCTTTATGCTTACACAGAAATATGTATTTTGTAATAATGTATACATAAAAACATTCATGTGGTTCAGCTGATAGCAGGAAAGTCAAGTCCTGAGAAATGTGAGAAATTGAGCAAACGATTTTAATAATACATGTATACATCTATATACATCTATTATAATGCATGTAAACACATCTATTACATGCAGTCACATCCTCAGCTAACATACAGGGGTTGGACAATGAAACTGAAACACCTGTCATTTTAGTGTGGGAGGTTTCATGGCTAAATTGGACCAGCCTGGTAGCCAGTCTTCATTGATTGCACATTGCACCAGTAAGAGCAGAGTGTGAAGGTTCAAGTAGCAGGGTAAGAGCACACTTTTGCTCAAAATATTGAAATGCACACAACATTATGGGTGACATACCAGAGTTCAAAAGAGGACAAATTGTTGGTGCACGTCTTGCTGGTGCATCTGTGACCAAGACAGCAAGTCTTTGTGATGTATCAAGAGCCACGGTATCCAGGGTAATGTCAGCATACCACCAAGAAGGACGAACCACATCCAACAGGATTAACTGTGGCCGCAAGAGGAAGCTGTCTGAAAGGGAATGTCGGGTGGCTAACCCGGATTGTATCCAAAAAACATAAAACCACTGCTGCCCAAATCACGGCAGAATTAAATGTGCACCTCAACTCTCCTGTTTCCACCAGAACTGTCCGTCGGGAGCTCCACAGGGTCAATATACACAGCAGGGCTGCTATAGCCAAACCTTTGGTCACTCATGCCAATGCCAAACGTCGGTTTCAATGGTGCAAGGAGCGCAAATCTTGGGCTGTGGACAATGTGAAACATGTATTGTTCTCTGATGAGTCCACCTTTACTGTTTTCCCCACATCCGGGAGAGTTACGGTGTGGAGAAAGCCCCAAAGAAGCGTACCACCCAGACTGTTGCATGCCCAGAGTGAAGCATGGGAGTGGATCAGTGATGGTTTGGGCTGCCATATCATGGCATTCCCTTGGCCCAATACTTGTGCTAGATGGGCGCATCACTGCCAAGGACTACCGAACCATTCTTGAGGACCATGTGCATCCAATGGTTCAATATCCTGAAGGCGGTGCCGTGTATCAGGATGACAATGCACCAATACACACAGCAAGACTGGTGAAAGATTGGTTTGATGAACATGAAAGTGAAGTTGAACATCTCCCATGGCCTGCACAGTCACCAGATCTAAATATTATTGAGCCACTTTGGGGTGTTTTGGAGGAGCGAGTCACGAAACGTTTTCCTCTACCAGTATCACGTAGTGACCTGGCCACTATCCTGCAAGAAGAATGGCTTAAAATCCCTCTGACCACTGTGCAGGACTTGTATATGTCATTCCCAAGACGAATTGACGCTGTATTGGCTGCAAAAGGAGGCCCTACACCATACTAATAAATTATTGTGGTCTAAAACCAGGTGTTTCAGTTTCATTGTCCAACCTCTGTAAGTCCTGATGAACTTCGTATTATAATAACATCATGACTTCATGAAATTCAAACATGACTTCAGACGTGTGTCACTGATGGATTCAGAGGGAGGTGATGGAGAGATTGAGCAATCTCAGGTCATCTGTTTCATGGCACCTTGATGGATCGGAACATAGTGGTCAACGGCTCCTGTTCAATGCAGGACAGAGAGATTTTGAGGATCCTTCATTCCTGCAGCCATCAGGCTTCCTCCTTATCCTTGTACTCTTTTATTTTTTTTTAAAGCAAATTGTAAAATGCAAATGAAGTTTGTTGGGTGCCTCAAAACTTTGAATACACTAGCTTAAAACTGAACTTTAACCATTTCTAGTCTGCTTACTTGTTTATGCCCAGCTGCTGTTCAGACCCAACTGTTCTGGATTAAATAAAGTTGAGCTGCAAAAGGGACAGTGAAAGTTTGTGCAGCAGGTCCTGCATCTGTCCAATATGGGCAAGGTTTTCCGTTCTGGACAGTTATATGCTACTGAAAAAGAGACAGCCTAGTTAGACCAAGTTAATATTTTTCTAAAATACATTCTCAAAATATAGGTAACAGAGTGATATCAATTTACACAGTTTAAAACATACATAGTAACATAAATATTGACTGAAATATCAACCTTTGGCCATCTCTCAACGAACCTCTGGGAAGTTCTTTCAAGGCTCTTTGGAAAACCATTTCAGTTGACCAGCTCATGGAGAGAATACCAAGAGGGCAAATCAGTAGGGGCAACTGTGGCTCAGGTTGTAAGAGTTTGTTATGTTACTGGTGGGTTGCCCGTTCGAACCCCTGTTCCATCTGTCTCAGTCGTTGGGTCCCTGAGCAAGACCCTTAGCCCCAGAAAGCTCCCCGGGCGCCGCACAGTGGCAGCCCACTGCTGCCGAAAGTGATGAGTTAAAATGCAGATGCCGATTTCTCCATGGTGAGATCAATAAAGTCTAAATTATTATTAATCAAAGTAAAGGCTGGCTATTTTCAAGAATCTAAAATATAAAAATGTTTAGAGTTACTTCACACTTTTTGTTTACTATATAATCCCATATGTGATGTGTTAATTCGTGGTTTTGTTGCCTGTGGCGAGAATCTACAATGTAAATAGTGATGTAAATAAAGAGACCACACACACAATAGTTTGACGGTAATAAATAAGCAATTTGATTTACGTTTAATACTTACTTTCCGTTCACCATCCATATTGACTCGGACAAGGAAATAGATGGCGCTGTCGTGGAAGAGAAGAGATCAGGGAGCAGGTCAGAAACTGCAGGCTTTGAGCCTGCAGACACATGCTTCTCACAAAATCAGCCACAAACACAAGGCTTGTGCGATGGTATGAGGGAGAGCCATGTCGCGTGCAGTCTCCGCCTTAACGTACAAGATGTGTAATGGTGCGATCTGGGGCAGGAGAAGAAGAGTTGTCACTGACGTCACTCTCCTGCGCCGCTAGGAATTGCGAAGTCAAATTGATTTATGGAACACTTTTTGCGGGCGTGGGCATGAAAACAAAAAAGTATTTTGCACTTAGTTTGCTCGTTCGTTGTGTTACACAATGAACTACCTTTAAAAAGAAAATGAAAACGCAGTTTGAAAGATCTATTAGCAATTTTATTTATGAGTCAAAAAATACAGCTAAGACTTTAAGACAGCTAAGCATTTCTGGTAATACATAATAATTTTGAAATTTGACATTTCAAAATGAATTTTGGTCACTTTTGACATCTTTTGAAAATGAAATGTTAAATGTTATTTTATTTATCATTTTAATTAATTTACAAATTAGTCTTGGAGAAGAAAATGAATGCAGTTTGAATGATTTATTTTAAATTTTATAAAATTAAAAATAGATCATTCAAACTGCATATTTTTAAATATATTTATGAGTCCAAAAATGCAGCTTCATTTTGAAAATGAAAAAGCATTTCATTAATACATTTAATTTTAATATTGGGACAGATTTGCTTCCATACCCAAGTGCACCACAAAGTTGAAGTAAATTAAGTTTTTAATAATAAAAGGAGCTTACAGGGAAACAGGACACAGAGCATGGGCAGTGAAACAGGCAACGAAACAGAGCATAGAGCAAGGAAACGGACATGCAACAGGCAGGCAAACTGTAGACTCCAGCAACCAGGCAGCTTAAATACAGAGAATACAGAAATACAGGAGTGGGGAAGGCATGGCAAAAAAGTGGGAGTAATCAGGTGGAAATGTAGAAACAGCTGAGACCAATGAAGGCAGAGGGAAACGAGGGAGAAAGGAATAATGAGCAGGATAGGAGCAGAGAGAAACAGGAGGAAATCTAACAGAAATAATTAAATGTAAGAAACCAGCAGAAAGATTTGAGAAAAACCTAAACAAGGGAATAAACTAAAATAGCAACACTGAGGGAATATAAACAACAGGGAAATGAAGAAACATGAGAGACATGAAATAAACTCAAACACCTAACACTAACGGATCATGATAAGCCAAGTTTAATAAATTGGTTTGACCCGAGTGTAATTAAGAGGAAAACTCACTACGTTTGTGGCTCTACACGTACATATAAAAAATTAGAATATTTTTAAAAAGTGCAAGGTTTTTTGTCACTCTTTTCAGGAAGTGAAACCTATATATTATAAAGATTCATTATACATAGACTAAAACCTTTATTTATTGAAATTTTAATGATTATGGCTTATATATAATGAAAATGTGTCTCAGAAAATTAGAATATTACATAACTCCAGTTTTTTTTAAAGAAAAAGCATTTTTATGTAAATGTGATGTAATGGCCATATTATTGCCTATAGAATCATGGAGAAGACTCCTGACTTGACAAATGACCAGAAGACAGTCAGTGACACCCTCCACAAGGAGGGTAAGCCACAAAAGGTCATTGCTAAAGAAGTTGGCTGTTTACATATTGTTTGTTCCAAGTATATTCATAGAAAGTTGAGTGGAAGAAAAAAGATGGATGTACAAATACAGCATTCTTCATGTCAAGTCACTCCTGGCTCAGACACAACATCAGAAGAGTCTTATGTGGGAGACAAGGAACTGGACTGTTGCTCAGTGGTCCTATTTTCAGAAGAAAGTAAAGTTACATTTAATTTAGAAATCAAGGTCCCAGAGTCTGGAGGAGGAGTGGAGAGGCACAGAATCCACATTGCTTGAAGTCCAGTGTGAGGTTTCCACAGTCGGTGATGATTTGAGGCGCCATATCAGCAGAACCACAGACTGATGACCCCCATGCCACGCCACATTGATGCAGTAATCCATGCAAAAGAAGCCCCAACCAAGTACTGAGAACATAGAAATGAACATAATTTTCAAAAGCCTGACATTTTTGTTTAAAATATCCTTTTTTATCGATCTTTTGTAATATTTAAATTTTCTGAGACTCTGATTTTTGGTTTTTCATTATCTGTAAGCCATAATCTTCAAAAAGTAAAAGAAAATAAGGCTGAAATGAACAAATGTAATATATGAGTTTCATTATTTGAAGTGAGTGACAAAAAATGTTGAACTTTTTCAAGATATTCACATTTTTTAGATCTACGTGTATTTGCTATGAAATTGAGATGAAAGCAAAAATTGTGTTTATTAAAAGACAAATACTGTTTGTTGTACCTAACATTTTACATTTGAAGAATTTCATTTGTCTGCATTAGATGCCTGTTCTGTCCAATTTCTGCCTAATCTGCCTAATTTGTAACTTTCTTTAACGGTTCTGGGACCACAAAAAAATTCATCCCCAGCGCAACAGAAGGTTAGTATCGTCACATGCTCAGCTAGCATGCAGGTTCAGATCATCTCTTTGTGCACACAGAGCTGCTAATATGAATAAAGTGTAAGCACATATGTGATGTCTGCTGTGAAGACACATTTGCAATAGTTTTCTGGTGAAGATTTGTTAAAACATCTGTAATGTTACAAAAATGGCATGAATGGATGTTGTTATACCAGAAACTCTGCAAACACTTTCTGGGTTCAGGCATTGGATGAGCTGTTTCTAATTCAGTAAATTTACTCTGCTGTACCTACTAAATCCATTAATCTGATGTCATTTATGGCAGGAAATATTTGATTAATGCTCTCTGAGAGTGAGGGGGGTCTGTATCAGATTGGATTAGAGCTCTCTGTGTAAATGTGGCAAATAAAAGTGCGCAGTTAAGCCTTGAAAAAGTGTTCACACCTCTGAAACGTTTACACCTTTTGTCCTGTTACGACCACAACCATCAAATTAATATTATTATGTTTAAGTTTGTGTTCTTGTTGAAGGGAGAAATCCCACCCAAGTCCTGTGCAGCTCTGAGATGTTTTCTTCCCAGACTGTCCTGAATTAACCTTATCCATCTTCTCATCAACTCTACTTCCTTGTTCCTGATAAAGAAAAGCTTCCCCACATCATGATGCTGCCATCACCATCTTTCACGGTGCGGTCAGGGTGCAATGTAACATCTTGCATGTAGGGCAAAAGTTACATTTTGGGTTCATCTGACTAGACCACCTTCTTCCATATTTTTGGTGGTTCCCACCCCCTATATGGTTTGTGGTAAACTGCTAATTGGCCTTCTTATGGCTTTCTTTAAACATTGTCTCAGTTGTTGTCACTCTTCCATTAAGACCAGATCTGTAGAGTGGTCACTAACAGTTATCTTGTAATCTCTGGTGGGTCTCTGGAGCTTCTCCAGAGTTACCATGGACCTCTCGGCTACTTCTCTGATTAATGCTCTCCTTGCCTGGCATGTCAGCTTAGATAGACAGCTGTGTTTGGCTAGGTTTGCATTTGTACACTCTTTCTATTTTTATAAGATGTATAGAACAGAATTCTGTGAGATGTTAAAAGGTTGTCATGTTGTTGTAGAACCTAACCTTGCTTTAAAGCCCTTCCACAAGCTTCTTGGCTGTGTTCCTTGGTCACAAAGATGCTGTTTGTTGTTCTTTAACAATATAAGGCCTTTGCAGAAAACCTGGATTTAAACAGAGATCAAATCACATGCAGGATGACTCTATATAATACAGTGATTTGTATCACTGTGTTAATACTAAGGGAGAGTGGAGAATGGACCAATGAACCAAGGGAGCTAATCAGAAGGGAAACAGAAGCAGCTGGTGGAAGGGAGACTGAAGGCAACTGAGGGAGAGGGGCTAATTAACACAGATGAGCAGGGGTGCAGGGAGATGGCAGAAAACATCCAAATGAACACAAACAAATAAACAACGAGACTACCAAAATAACATGAACAGGGCAGGGAGAAAACAGAAAATACAAACTAAAACATCTAACATAGAAATCCAGGAAGAAACAAACACCTAAACACCAGAATGAATCTTATAAACCTGAAAAAAACTTAAATAAAGCAAATGAAGAAAGTAAACAGTACTCAAACTCAAAACCCCAAACACAGGCAGGTCATGACAGCTGGTTCATAGCCATCATCACATTGAATCTGTTTTTATAAAAGACTCACTTCTCCATAAAGGTTCTTTTTACTTCATCTAACTTTAATAAAACCAGTCTTTTTTCAGAGCGGCATTCTTTTTCAGGAATGTTACTGAATATGAATCTACCAGAATGTGTCCATTAGTAGTGAAAGGCTTCTGTTTGCGTGCAGGGAGGCGGGGCTTTTTCAAAACTGGAAAACACACACGCACGCACACACAGATCCAAGTGCTAATGTGAACACCAGCAGCTCTTAGACACAGGTCCTTAGTCAGCACTGATCATTAATTCATAATGTTCCTCTTAGATGGAAGTTCACATCAGAAACCTTCAGCTCTCCATTACTCCGGTGGACGGCCAACTGACCAGCAGCGACGGACAGATATGAAAAATAGATCAGTCATATAAGGTGAAAAAGAGAGATTTTGGTTGAAGGAATGATTTAAAGTGGAAGGATTGTTCGTGGTGTGCGTGTGGCTTCTAAAAATAACCACCCCTTCATATCTTGTCCCATAAAGGGATTTTTCCGTCACAGCTTTAAATCTTTCTCATCATTCTTTTCTGTTCTCTTTCACCAATGCACTGAGCTTCTGACCTCAACTAAAATCCTGATAAGTGAAATCGGAAGTTTGTCATATTTGTGATCCTTGCCTATGTTGGATATTTTTATATCACAAAGGAACGAATCCAGTGTTTCACATAAAAGTTATTTTTAATTTCCACAACAACAAAATGGAGCCCTGCGAAAAAAACATCTAATGTTTTTGACTCTGCCAACGCTGCCATCCAACCTTCTCTCCCTCCAGCTGTTTCCATCATTCTGCTCTGCTTTCTCCATACCCCCCCCCCCCCAATCCGGCCTTTTCCTTTGTGCGCCTGGCTGTCCTCTGTAATCCACTGTGTCTTTCTGTGGCTGAACAGCATGTTGCTAAGCTGCACTTTGGCCCCTAATGGATCCAGTCAATGGGGGGAATTGCACCCTGTTGTATCTATCCAGGTCAAGTGTGGCTGTGTGTGTCTGTGTGTGTTTTGGAGGGCAGCCGGATTTGTGGATTGTGTGCAGCTTTATGTCGTCGTTGTTGTTTGGATGTGTACTTAATGGCAGCGCCGCACGTTTGCAAAGACAGATAAGCAGCTTTGAAAGGCTGCAACTTAGTTGAGTTTAATGTCAAACTAATCCACTACTACATTAGTGGTTTATTTTTAACTGCCTTTCTTGTTGAGGAGGTTGATGATGTTGCAAGGTGGAGGTCACTTTGTAGCATCAATTATTACTTAATTGTAAGAATTTTACAATTAACAGTTTTTACAAATAGAAATCTGAAAAGTGTGGTGTGCATTCATATTCAACCCCCTTTACTCTGATGCCCCTTGTGATAGCCTTAGCGGTTTAAGGTTAGTGTTTAGTTAGTGTTGATGTCTAGCTGTTGTGTGTGTGAATGAATTTGCCAAACCACTACATAAGTTACTTTCACGTGTCAAGTTGTGTATACTTGACAAACTTTGTATAAAATGATTCAGGTCATTTTTCTTTAAGACACTGTTTTTGAGTCGAGTTATATTTGGTTGTCCTTTCTTCTGGGCCCATTAATGATGTTTTGGCTTTTGCTAGGGTCAATTTTGTTTGGGTGAAAACAAACCCGAGGTTGGAAGATGTTTTCCTCTCCCCTCTACACCTTCACTGCATGATTCAGGTCACTGTCCTGCTTGAAGGCTAATCTACTTCCAGCATTCCTACAGCATGATGCTGCCATCACCATATTTCACAGTATGGACTATTTACTTAGGTTAAAGTGCAGCCTTTCAACATATTATCCAACCTGAGCTGTGGATCTCTGCAGCTCCTCCAGAGTTATCATTGGCCTATAGGCTGCTTCTCTGATTAAGGGTCTCCTTCCCAGCCTTGTTAGCCATGTCATCGGGGGTTTGCAGTTGTAAAATACTCCTGATTTTGGATGATGGATTGATTAGTCCTCTGTGAGATATCAAATGCTAAAGATAAAAAAACAACTCATGTCACCAATTCTAGCATGAGTAGTTTAAGACTGGTAGAAATAACGCTCAAAATGATGCGGTATTGCGTAGCTCGACGGCACAATAGAAAAATGGTCACATTTGAAGAATGTTTTATGTGTAATGGGTTAAAAGACAGACCAGTGTATACTCTCTCATCTGTCGGAGGCATGCTTATTTATACAGGAAACAAGTGATGTTGAAGGCCGACACAATGAACCCTTCTGTGTTCACATACTGACAGGCTTGCAAGGCTTTCTGTGCATGCCGTCACCTGTTTCAGACATCTTATCAGTATAAAAGGGAGGAAGAACTGACTACAGAGATTTGGGAACGTACTCACACCCTTGTTTGTCACACCCGCTTTTTCGAGCTCCGTCACATTACCATAAAACCAAAAACTACAATAATTGTGGAGGCATTTTGAGAATGTTGTACAAGTTAAAATCTGAAAAGTGTTGTCTGGATTTTTATTCACCCCCCCAAGAGTCAATTCATTCTACCTGTCATGATCTGCTTGTGATAGGTTTTGAGATCCTATTCTGTTTTCCCAACGTTCTTCAGTTGCTGTTATTTGAGTTTATGTTTAGATTCATTATGTTGTGCTTGTGTTTACTCTCTTGGATCCCTGTGCTAGATGTGTTAGTTATATGTCCTGTAGACCTGGTTTCTCCCTGTTTATGTAAATTAGTTTTACCTATTATGTTCACTTAGATGTTTTCTTGTTTTCCTGGATTCCTGCTCTTATGTGTTAATTACCACCCTCCTTCAGTTGCCTGTTTTCCCTCTTCCACCAGCTGTTCCTGATTCCCTCCTGATCAAATCCCATTTTTCATTGGTCCATTGTGCTCCCTACCCTAGTATTTATACCCTCTATTATTCCACTGCTTACATCTCTGTTCCATGTCTCTGTGTACCTGCCGGTGTTTCTGTTTTGTAAGTTCTTCACTTAAGTAATATTAAAACTCTTTGACTCACCATGCGGCTCCCGTTCTCCTGCCTGCACTTTGGTCCTGCTTCACCTCAGCACAATATGACAGATGGATCCCGCCAGCAAAAGGACCCAGCAACAGGAGTGTAATGTTCTCTTTATGCTAGTTTCTGCTTGCTGCTTGCTCTGTCTATTTCCAAGCGCCCCCTGCAGGTAGCTTCTTTAATAGCCACTATCATTACATCCCCCTTCCAAACAGGTCAGAGTTACATTTAACCACAACTCTTAAATGTACTGTCACTCTGTTCTTAACATTCAACATGTCTCAAATAGTGCAACAAACAACAGTCCTTGGCACTTTGGTCCTGCTCTTCCTCAGCACAATATGACAGTACCACCTTTTACTGTACTTACAGCTGCAAGTCTTTTGCAGGGGCAGATTCTAAGTTGGATTTAGTTTTGGTCTTTGATTGGGCAATTCTACAACATAAATATGCTGTGATTTAAGCCATTCCATTGTGCCTCTGGCTGTATGTTTTTTGGATTGTTGTCCATCTGGAAGGTGAACCTCCATTGTTTTGTAGCCTCTAACAGGTTGTCTCCCAGAACTGCCCCGTATTTAGATACATCTATCTTCCCATAAACTAAAACTTGCTTTCATGACCCTGCTGAAAAATGCTTCCCCTGCTGCCACTACCATGTTTCACAGTGGAGGATGTGTTCAAGATGAGACACAGTGTTAGTTTCATTTTTGTCTCATCTGACCAAATTACCTTCTTCCAAGTGTTTGCTGTGTCCCCTACATGGCTTGTGACAATCTGCTAACTAGACCTCTTGTGGCTTAGGATTCATGTATAGTTTTCCTGCCACTTCACAATTTTAATCAGCTTTTGTTTGGTAATTACATGCTTATTTGTAGTTGTGACTGTAAATCAAAGGGCATGACTACTTTTGCACTTAGTGTACTATACACACTGTAAATGTAAATTCCTATCTTTGGTGGATAGAGACGTTCAACAAAAAAGCCAAAGAACCTATTCAGATAATCTGACAGAGACAAACCTGTCTGCAGGTCTGTGTGGTGAGAAGGAGGGGAGGGGAGTCTTTATGGTGCTTTCCCATACAAAGAAGATAAAGCTAGCAATGGCGTGGGTTTCCACTAATGGAACGTTGAGTCGTGTGTGTCTGTGTGTGATAGATCTGTGCGCGCATAAACACAGCTGCATCTTTTATTAATGGCCACATTCATACACCGCCTTTCTTTCCTTTCTATTTACAGCACAGCTTCTCTGTCTGTACATGCAGGCATCTATTCATTCGCACCTACTGTTTCCAGGCTACAGAGCTGCACTCACCAGCCCTGTGCGTGTTGTTGGAAAGTCTGCTCTGCTTTTCCAGCATCGAGGGAAGAGCTCTGTTCCTGAACACAAGAACACTTTTATCTCGTTCGTCCCTGTATTTTCAGATTTATAAATGAGAAATGTGTCACTGAACCAGACAGTTAAACATTATGTAAAACAATAGACAACTTTAAGTGTGGAAAACAAAGTACTGAGTAAGTTTTTTGCTGGGGCTTAAGGTTACTTTGACTCATTTGGTTTTTATGTGTTTCTACTCTTCTGGGGCACAATGTCACATTTCAGATGTATTTGCTATTTCTTGCTGTGATGACCCAAAATGACTTCTGCAACAATACCTCTTGATTTAAATAAAAACATGTTCAGATGTTCAGTGTTTTGTTCGGTTTCAGGCTGGTGATTAAATTAAGTGTGTCTGTATTATAATTACATTGACATTTACGACACACTGTAGCCACTTCTTTTGGCTACATGTAGCTAAATGGCGCCCTCTTCTGGAGATAATCATGTAACATAAACAAACAGGACGTCATACAGTATGGTAAAGGTATCTCAAAAAATTAGAATATTTTCAAACAGTTTCTTGTCATTCATTTCAGAAAGTGAAACTCATATATTATATAGGTTCATTATACAGAGTGAATATTTTAAGCCTTTATTTCTTATTTTAATGATTTTGGCTTACAGGTAATAAAACCCCAAATTTAAGTGTGTCAAAAGTTGGAATATTGTAAAAAGGTTCAATATTGGAAATTCGTGGTGTCCCACAATATTCGGCTAACTACCTCAAAACACCTGCAAAGGTTTCCTGAGCCTCTAAACGGTCTCCAAGTCTGGGTCAGTAGGCCACACAATCAAAACTGCTGACTGGACAGATGTCCAGAAGGCAATCATTGACACCCTCCACAAGGAGGGTAAATCACAACAGGTGATTGCTAAAGAAGGTGGTTGTTCACAGATTGCTGTATCCAAGCATATTCATAGAAAGTTGAGTGGAAGGAAAAATGTGGGCTAGCAACAGGGATAATCAAAGCCTCGAGAGGATTTTCAAGCAAAATCCATTCAAGAATCAAGAGCCACTATACACAGACAAATCCCACATATGAGCCACAAGGTCCCAGAGTCTGGAGGAAGAGTGGGGAGGCACATAATCTATGTTGCTTGAAGTCTAGTGTGAGATTTCAGAGATGATTTGGGGTGCCATGTCATCTGCTGGTGTTGGTCCACTGTGTTTTCTGAAGTCCACAGTCAACGCAGACTTCCATCAGATCATTTTAGAGAACATCATGCTTTCTTCTGTTAAAAGCTGTATAGAGGTGGTGATTTTATATTACAGCAGGACTTGGCACATTTGGTTCAATGACCATGATGTTACTGTGCTTGATTGGCCAGCAAACTGGCTTGACCTGATCCCCAGAGATAACCTATGGAGTGTTGTCAAGAGGAAGATGAGACACCAGACCCAACACTGCAGATAACCTGAATGCTGCTATCAAAGCAACCAAAAAGGAAAGGAAAGGAAAATTAATTTCAGATTGGAAAGTGTGGCATGCATTTGTATTCAGCCTCCTTTTATTCTAATATCCCTAAATAAACTCAAGTGGATTCAGAAGTGACCAAATTAGTAAACAGTGTCCACCTGGACACATCCAGGTGTTCTGTGAAGGCCTCAGAGGTTTGTTAAAGAATATTAGAGAATAAGCAGCTCCTGAAGACCAAGAAACAAAACTGACAGGTCAGGGAGAATGTATGGATTGGATAGGAAACAATTTTAAACGTTTGGATTTAAGACAAAATAACAGTAAAGTATTATGGCACAATAAAATAAAGTAGAAAATGTAAGACATAACATTTAAGAAGTAACTCACAGTATGTATATAAGGTGCAGTGGGATTAACCAAAAATCTTCTGTGTAAGAAGCAGTGAGAATATCACCAGCAACAAAAACAGTGCAATTGTCATAGCCCCTTGCTACATCATTATGGTGCATACATCTGAAAAACTGTGTTATGTCATGGGTTGGATGATGGCAGTTTTTATGTCTGGGGCAGGGGCAGAACTGGCACACTGTTTATGAGGGAATATGAGCATCATCATCTGAGAATGAAAGAGGGTGGCACAACTGTAACTATAGAAAGACATGGTTGTGCAAGGAGGGCAATAATCAGAGACGCAGCATGTTGAATAAAAATATATTCCACATATTTTTAATTCTAAAATGTTTGAAAAGCCATGTAGACCTATTCCTGACATCGACTTCACAGTTCTGAACTTCTTTCTGTTGGTTTTTCACAAAAAACATTCAAAACTAAAAAAGCTTATTTACGGTTAAAGTACAGTGTCTGTGCAGTTGCCACAATTTACAGTGATATATAATTTTAGTTTTATACCCCTCGTTTTCTCAATAATATGATATTCTTTATTTGGATTCAACAATTCAAAACGTGCTGTTGGTCGACCCCGCTCGACGTAGGGCGTGATGTCGGCAGTCTCGTGATGGTTCGGTTTCTCCGGGAACCAATAACGACTCGCAACCGGAAAGATGATGTATATATTAGGGAATGTTTTGCTTTGCTTTGGTTTGCGCAATTTACCGACAGCTCCGAGAGCAGTCTTGTCTCTTTATCATGAATTGTGGGTAGCGTAGTCCGACTGCTGAGCTAAGGCTACTCGTTGAGTGAAAGTGGCGCCCGTTCTACTACAACCCCCAGAGCACACCGCGGCATTTAGAGCCGTGGCTGCCAGTGAAGCAAAAAAAAAAAGAGGAACATTTCAGAATTCGCCTTCAGACTTGGAGCGTCGCTGCGGAAACACAAAACAGGCAAGTTTTCATGATTTTTCACGTCTACATTATAGAGAATATATGGTTATCTGGGTAAAAAATCGCTGCTGTGGTGTTGTGGTGGCTGGCAGAGTTTGTCAAAGTCCGTCAGTAGCTGTGATTGTTGATAAGGCGAGAAAATTAGCTTGCTTAAGCTAGCAAACACATGTTAGCTTGTTAAGAACAGCAACGTTTAATCATTAGAAGAAAGTCAGTTGTCAAGAAAGACGTTTTAAGTTTTGTTTTTTAAAGACTAACTCTCGCCAAAGCCCGAGAGGCCTGAACATTCAGCCTGAGAAGTTTGGTTGTGTTGCGCTGTGTTCCGCCCCCTTCCCTTTATGGGAACCTCCAGGATTGTGACAATAACGGATTACAGATCCTCACAGATCTTCACTGCAGCCAGTTACCGCAGGGCCAGATAATCCGCATACCTTTCTGTTTACATCAGCGGCTGTCTGGTTTGTCTAGGTGTCGCTGTCGCTTCTCCACCTTCCACTGATGCCTGTGTTTCTGTTTCTGTGCACATCCAGCCCTGGAATGTAGGATCTGCAGATGTCAGCCACTTTTTATCACAAGGCTGAGCCTCTGTTATATTTGCAGATTCTTAAACATTTCACAGAATATTAATCCTGTTCAGGTTGGGCAGGGTCCAATACTGTTTTGCATAGATTTGAATATTTTTTAGCCTACATAAATTATATTTTAAAACGAAACTTTTGCAAGTTAAAGCCTTGTTTGGCTAATGCTCACATTTTTGAGAGGAACAAAATCAGTAAATATTTAAAGAATTAAAGCAACCAATGTTGAAAGAAATACATAAGAAGTCCTGTTCACCAAAAGCCATATAAAGAAAACACCAAATGTGGAGGAAGTTGTTCTGGTCCAAAATTGAGCTTTTATGGCTTAGTGTGAAACACTATGTGTGATATTAAATTAACACCCCTGAACACACCTTCTCCACAGTGACACATGGTGGTGGCAGCATCATGCTATGGGGATTCTTTTCCTTCTTGGTGACAAGGAAGCTGGTCAGAGTTGAAAGGGAGGATGAATGGAGCCGAATAAAGAGTAACACTGGGAGAAAGCATGTTAGAGGTTGAAAAATACTTCAGACTGGAGGAGAGGTTTGTCTTTCAGCAGGATAACAACCTTAAACATGCAGCCTGAACTATGATGCAATGACCCAGTTAAAATCCAGACCTATATGCAGTAGAGCACCTCTGGCCAGATTTAACATTTTTTGGTTACAAATCAATGACTGCCATCCAATCTATTTTTCAAAGAAGAATATGCATAAATTTCACTCTCCAGATGTTCAAAACTGGATCTACAGGTTCAGTGCGATCACAACTTGCAGCTGTGATTGCATTAAAAGAAGGTTCTGGTTACCAATCATTAGGGTTAAATAATGTGGATCACTTCTTTCAGATTTGAAAATTCTGTAACATTTTCCTTCCACATCAAAATTATTCACTTCTTCTTATTGGTCTGTCACATAGAATCCTAATAAATGACATTGATGGATGGATTTGGTGTTGTGACAAAATGTGAACAAGTTCAGCGTGTCAATACTGTTGTAAGGCACCATATGATCCTAATTAAGCGTGTGGTATCATGTATGCAAATATAAAGTCAGACTGTGCTTCCTTAAGCAGCTTTTTCTAGTTCTTGATTGCCGAGCAACACAGATTTAACTTTGAACTTCCTGTAACAGCTGCTTAGGTTTTTACTTCACCACTTCTTAAACGAAAGAGCTTAAACAGTCTGAAAACATTTTCCTTCAAAATGTCTAAGTTGTTGTTTTTAGATGGAAGTGAAATATTAGTGTTCTTGTGCCAGTGGAGCGAGGTCAGTCCTCCACGTCTTTCTCTTAGCATTACTCATCTTGCTGTTCTATGCCTATTGTCACCACTAGTGTTCACTGAACATTGCTGATTTAAATGCACTGAACATTCTGTGGGTTTTCCTGTGTTTGAAACATCAATGCTGGCCCAGACTTGATCTTGATTTCACCATGTTTAACAAAATATGGGAAACCATATTTGAGTTATTCAAGTTGCTTTTGTGATGATTTCATTTTTTGAAATATGCTACAAAAGTTGGGTTGTGGAACCTAATGGCACATAACATCTGTGGCTTTGACTTAATATCAGCAGAACAAGCATGCTAGCTGTGTAATATATGCACTTATGGTACAGTAAAATAAAGAACATTGAGATTTAAGCTATTGGGACCTGATTATTAAAAAGCTGATTTGAAGTCCATCGTTCTGCAGTGAGGGAGGATAGTCATAAGTAGAAAACATTTAAAACAGCAAATTCAGCCCAAGGTCAGACCATGCAATGCTCAGAGGACTTGGAAAAAACCAGAGAGCTGACTGGGAATCTGCAGCCCTCAGTTAGCATTTTAAAGTTAATGACAGAATAATTAGAAAAAGACTGAATAAGTGGAATGTGGAGAAATGCACCAATTAATTTGCCAATTTTACATTGATTGGCTCTGATCACTGATTGGCAGTTTAGATACTGAAAAGTCAGATTTTTTTTTGTGTCTATGAAATGCATCAGAGCTAAGAACTCGAGCAGTTGTCCGTCTAAAAACGCAGCAACCACCAGCATGTTCTCAATAAAGGCTAGGTGAAGATAATCTAGCCTTTCCGTTATTTTCGACTTGATTTTAAACCTCTATCTCTTTCAAAGAAGTTAAAGCATATTTTACTGTTTTGTGTTCTAGTTCTTAGGAGACAACATTCCAAATTTGAATCGGCAGGTGAGATTTCAAAGAAAACTGGAAACCATTATCGGTCTGGGAAGGTCTGATCGGTGCGTCTCCAAAGGCTTCTTTAGAAAGGTCTTCTCAGTTCAAGGATGTGGTTGCAGGACTGAGGCTACGTTCACACTGCAGGTCTTGATGCTCAATTCAGATATTTTGCTGAAACACGTTTTTTTGTTGTTCTTTTTTTTTCATTTTAGACCGCCGTCAGACTTCAGTCTGAACGGTTTACGACCCCAAAGCGACACACATGCGCAGAAGGAGAATGTAGACATCACACCGCAGGGCACTGTTTACGGAAGTAACAATGGGTGTCGGCGTCTTTGTGTTATTAAGTTGTTAAGCAATGGGAGGCGACAATATTATGAGCACATCATAACAAGGCGAAGACGGGTATGAACAGGAGAGCACAGCTAGTAACGATGGCGTTTTGTGGAGCAATGACTGCTTCATCTGTAGAGAAGTCTGTGTGGATGTGTAGTTGGTTCAGACTGTGGAGGCTTTGAAAACTATCAGATACGTATCCGATTTAATACCACATATGGAAGTAGCACAACTCGAAATATTATGGAGGTGAAAAGATCGGAGTTTGTCCATTCTGACGGCCATGAAAAAGTCTGATATGGGCTGCATTTGCTTGCATCTGATTGGACCCTGCTTTCTGTAACAATATTCTTTGGAGAGATGAGACAGAAACAATAATGTAACACACTATGTTTGTGGAAAACCAAACATGACATATTGGCTCTAACACCTCATGCCAACTGTCAAGCACGGTGGGAGAGGGGTGATAATTTGACTAGTTTTGCAGCCACAGGCACCTTTATAGTCAGTGAATCCACCTTGAAGTCCTCTTTGTACCAACATACTCTATAGTAAAGTGTGAAACCTTCCTTTCTCTTTAACATGACTGTATGTGACGATGAAGCCCATCTTCAGTAGGTCAGATGCCCACCTAAAGATACTGGCACACAGTTCTCTTGGTGCTCAAAGGATAACATTGCCCTTTTCTGATCTTATGGACTCCATGGTATGAGTAGGACTTGTAATAAAGCTTTATCTGTGTATTAAATGTCTGAAGACACTATTTTATTTTTGAAGGTTTTAAACAAAGGCTTTGCCGTACTAATCATAGCTTTCTAAATCACATTTGCTAATTCTTTTTAGTTTTTATTTATAGATGTCCGCCTCTGCACCTGAAACTATTCCATTAACTTACTCCCTCATTACTGCCCTAATACCCTTAATTTTCTTCTGTTTTTCCAGGCCTGGCAGTCCAGCTGGCTGCCTGCGTTTGTGCCTTTATGTGTGCGTGAGGTCCAGGCTATGAGCAGCAGTAAAACGCCTCGCTACAACCAGTACTCTGCAGGAGCAGCAGCTGGCACATCATCCATCTCCAGCAGCCCCTCGTCTCCCCCTGCTGACTCGGCTGTCGGGGTAAGATGAAAGTTGGGTTTCTTTTGGATTTTAAGCCTTGGTGAAAAGAACGAGAAAACAGGAACAGAGGTAAAGATCCGACATTGCAGAAACAAAAAATAGTTTAAGTGCAGCTTTGTCTGCCTGAAAAAAAGAGTCGTGAGTCACAAAGAAGGGAAAGTTGGACTGGTTTAAGGACTACAGACTAATATCATGCTGCCTTCTTCTCAGATGTGATGTAAACTCTCAGAGATCTACAATGAAGAAAGTAGTTTGAGGAAAAAGAGTAGCTAATGGAAAGTGATCCTTGTTGTTTTCTTCTGCCTTAGTGTTTGTTGCTGGTTTGGATCATTTCTACTGAATTGGTACCAAAAGTAACTCAGCTAAAAGTGCCTTGTTAAAGCATCTATGGAACCCTTTCCCATTATGTTGCATTATGACTACAAACCTCAATGTATTTTATGTGGATTGTATGTAATAGACCAACATAAAGTTTGAGTAAATTTAGAAATAGAAAATGATACTTGACTTTTAATTTTTATACCAATTAAACTGTTGAAAAGAGTATGGTGAGTATGTATTCAGTACCGTTCACTCTGGTAGCCCAGAATAAAATGCATTGCAGCCAGATGCCTGCAGAAGACACTTGATCAGTATTTAGAGGAATCAGTTGACAGGTCAGCTGAAGAAGAAGAAAGCCACACGATGAAAAAGGCGTCAAATAGTTTAACTTTCTGGCTTATATGCGAAACATTATGCATGGGGAGAAATGATCACTGCACGTCACTCTGAACACAGCATCCCCAATGTAAAACACAGTAATGGCAGCATCATGCTGTAGGGATGCAACTCTAATACTAAGTTTAGGAGGTTTGTGACTTCTGAAGCCAATTCGTCGCAGTGGATTTTACTGAGGGGTTTCAGATGTAAGGGAGCTAAATACAAATGTAAACCACACTTTTCAGACTATGATTTCTAAAATATTTAGTAAATCACATCATTTTCCCTCCACTTCAAAAGCTCTGCTTTGTGTTGGTCTGTGAAATGCTTTGAAGTAAAAGTTGTAATATAAAAACATTGTATAACGTAACTTGTTGGCATCACTGTGCTGCGTCGTTAATTGAATTAGTTTCATTTAGTTTCTTGTTGGGACCATTTGAAGCAACCTCTCTGGACCGCATCCCTAGGAAAAACTAGGGATGGAAATAGGAATTAACATCGATATTGGCCGATATTAGTCATTTTTTAACATGTCTGTGTAAACCCGAGTTTCTTTCTCTATCAGGGGGTGTTTAATTGAAGCAGAGAAATGTCAGCAGTGTGGGTGTTTGTTTTTTTCAGCGACGTAAGGGTAGGGAAGTAGATGTAATAATATAATATCGGTAAATATCAGTTATTAACTATAATGACAATATTATTATCGTCTATCGCTAGTGACCTAAAGTTCATATTGGAGCCTCTAACAGAACCCCAACTATATCCAGCAGTTTTTATTGTTTATCAGGTTTATACTGTATGTCTTTGTTCTTTTAGTGTCTCTGGTTTGAATTGAAAGGAGTGTAATCTCTGTTCCGATCCAGTCATCCATGTTTCCCTGTTTCTCACACTGCTGAGTATGATGGAGGCGTCCTTCGGCCCCACCTTTTCATCTTCCGGAGCTAAAGGTAACACAACAATTGTCCCCTTTTCTCAACTCACTTTTCTGTTTGTAATTCGTTCAGTTACTCTCAGCGTTTCTGTTTAAACCGTCTGTGAATAGTTTCAGCGGAGAGCTCCAACACCTACAAGCAGCACAGAAGAACTCCCTCCACATCAAGCACTCTGACATACTCCCCTCGTGATGAGGATGATGGAATGGTGAACAGATCACACTCCAGAGCAGTCTTAGATTTCCAGTTAAACATGATGAAAGCTGATGTCATTTATGAGGTTGAAATACAGCAGTAATGCATGTGTTGCTGTAAGAGTTTACTAGAATTTTCCTCCTCCCCCCTAGCCTCCCATCGGCACACCTAGGAGGTCTGATTCAGCCATTTCAATTCGGTCTCTCCATTCCGAGTCCAACATGTCTCTGCGCTCCACTTTCTCTCTGCATGAAGAGGAGGAAGACTTGGTATGTCCTCACATGGATCTAAACACACACACCGTTATATCCGTGTTGGTATGTACATACTATTATAGACCCCACACACCAATCAGCGTGTGTTTGTGAACAGGAGTCGCAGGTGTTTGCTGAGCCGCCGTCTGTAAAACTGTGCTGCCAGCTGTGCTGCAACGTCTTCAAGGATCCGGTCATCACCACATGTGGGGTGAGTTTACTTTCTCAGCATTTATGTATTTTTCTTTGAGATATTTCCACATATAATACTCACTGCCAGAAACCCTCTGCATTACTACAGGGGCGCTGATAACTATCTACTTTATTTATCATGTCTCAACTCATTTTCTGGTGGCGTATTCATACCCTTTAAACATTTTCGCATTTTGTCAGCTTACTATAGAGAAACACTCGAGCTGTAATTAAAAATACATACAGAAATAAATAAATGACTCAAATAATTACTGGGCCAAAAAGTAGCCAGGTGTATAAATTAAAGTGCCATTAAATGCAGCACAATAATAAAGAGAGATTTATTCAATAATTGATCAATTGATTAGATATAAATATATATTTCTACGTTAATCTTTAACTATTATAATTTATCTCTTTGCTATTGCTCTTATTTTTAATTTAAACCACAAATTTTTAATAATTTTTAACAATCAACATTATTTCTAAATAAGAGAAAATTAGAAATGTTTGCATCTCTTACTGCATAACCCTCTGAAATTACCGGCCTACATTGTCTTGAAACTTTCTGTTGATAGTAACTCTGCAACTGGTACCTTTTTTAGAAAATGAAAATGTGCATAAAATAACAACTTGATAATAAGAAAGAACCAAAGCAAACATATAAATGTTTTTAAAGACGGATAAGGATTCAGAAAACGTGTCATCTTCTCCCCTTTTTACTCCCTCCGCAGCACACGTTCTGCAGACGCTGTGCCTTGACTTCAGGTGAGTCCTGAGCTATGCTGATCCGGGTCCTTCCTCATGGAGAACCCTTTAAAGGTCTAGTTTGTTAAAGCTGTGTAATGCTTGCATCATCTCCTCCCAGATAAGTGCCCCGTGGACACAGCAAAGCTAACTGTTGTTGTGAACAACATTGCGGTGGCCGAGCAGATTGGCGAGCTGTTCATTCACTGTAAATACGGCTGCAGAGCAGCAACCAACGGCGCAGGTGGAGCTGCAGCTTCTACAGCCTCAGTGGCTGGGAAACCCGGGGCCTACGAGGTGGACCCCCTGGGCTGCCCGTTCACTATCAAACTGTCCAGTCGCAAGTATGGAAAAAAAAAACTGTTAGCCAATATGTAAACTGAAATTAGGTTTCATTAAATGTTCATTTTCAGTTTTGCTTTTAACAAATCCAGTTTTAACTCTTGTTTGTGTGCAGAGAACATGAAGCAAGTTGTGACTACAGGCCGGTGCGGTGTCCCAACAACCCCTCCTGCCCCCCGCTGCTCACCATGAATCTGGAGGCCCACCTCAAGGAATGTGAGCACATCAAATGTCCACACTCCAAATATGGGTGAGTTTATTTACCTCTCTGCAAACCTTTTTCATTGTCCACCAGCTATCAGACACCTTAACACATCAGACTCATCTCCTCTCCCAACAGCTGCACATTCATAGGAAACCAGGACACGTATGAAACCCACCTGGAGGTGTGCAAATTTGAGGGTCTAAAGGAGTTTCTCCAGCAGACAGATGACAGGTGAACTATATGTAGGACCATACTTGTGACCACAAACGTTCTGTAATCTGAAGGGTTGTGAAGTAAATCTTTTATATTCTCTGGATTCATGTTTAGGTTCCATGAAATGCAGCTGGCTCTGTCTCAGAAGGATCAAGATATTGCCTTCCTGCGCTCCATGTTGGGCAAACTCTCTGAGAAGTTGGATCAGCTGGAGAAAAACCTGGAGCTTAAATTTGGTAAGAACTAACTTCCCAACCATAAATAGACCTGTCTTTACACCTCATCTCCACACAGCAGAGACAAACTGCATTTTAATGGGATTTCTCACAGAGTTCATCAAAACTGATAACATGTTTTTACTGCTCTGCTGTCCTCCTCCCACTGAAGATATGATGCAAAAATAGTGCAATGATTTTTAGGTAAGATTTTTATTTGTCTGCGTGTGTACCGTGTTTGTTTTTAAGATATGTTGGATGAGAATCAGAGTAAACTCAGCGAGGACCTGATGGAATTTCGTAGAGATGCCTCCATGCTAAACGTAAGTGTCAGAGACATTTGAGTTTTCAGACAATAGATTCTAATTAGAGATGATGTTGTGAGTGAATTCTAGTCATATTTCTAGGAAAGCAGAACGACAAAATACTTTTTTTAAACCGTTTTTTCTTAAATAAAGAATTGAGCTGTCTAACAATAAAATGTTCATGGTAAAATAAAACTACTATGTGTCAGAAGCCGCCCAGACCTGGCTGAAAAGAATCTCGTACTCCGTTTAGTCTCAGAGGCAATATTAGCATCCTGTTTTAGTGATTTACTTGATTAGCATGTTCAGCATTGCTAGCAGCAGTCTCCGTCTCCTTTTCATGTACAGTAGGTAGACCTTTAGCTTAGTTGTGAGATTTCCAAAACATTGCCAACGTTTCCTGTTGTTCATGACACGTTCACTTATAGAGAAAAATATGGGAATTTTAGTTTCCAATCAGTTGATCACTGATCAGGGCTTGAAAGCAAAGAATTGCCGGTCACCATCCGATTTCTCTATCCAGCTCTAATTTAAACGGCTGAGTGCGGTTTCTAAGATGCCTGTTAATAAAGATTGACTGTCTCTCCACAGGATGAGTTGTCTCACATCAACGCCAGGCTCAACATGGGAATCCTTGGCTGTAAGAATCTGACTCTTTGCCCTCAGTTATTTTACACTTTTATTGACTTTCCAAAGGAAAATACAAACCCATTGTGTCTCGTCTCTCAGCCTATGACCCACAGCAGATCTTCAAATGTAAAGGGACATTCGTCGGCCACCAGGGTCCAGTCTGGTGTCTCTGTGTGTACTCTACTGGAGACCTGCTTTTCTCTGGCTCATCTGATAAGACAATTAAGGTAGAAAATCACACTTCAATAAAACTAAACCAGCCTTTGTGTTCATGCTTAGTTTTTAGATAATTTTAATTTTAAGATGTTGCACACTGTCCACAGATAGGTACTTTATTCATGCATTATTTCACATTTAAGGTGTGGGACACCTGCACTACTTATAAGTGTCAGAAAACCCTGGAAGGTCATGATGGCATTGTACTGGCTCTGTGCATTCAGGGGTAATATAAAGCACACATGCAAACACATGCTCCGTTCCATAATGTCATTATCTGGGCAGCGCCAAGCACCATGACATGCCGTGTTTCTTTTTCCCTACAGAAACAAGCTGTACAGTGGATCTGCTGATTGCACCATCATCGTAAGTCCTGTCATCTATACCACCAGTGCCACATCTGTGCACCATAGAGTTTAATGGTTTGCATTAACTAAAAATCCTTGTGTAGGTGTGGGACATCCAGACCCTGCAGAAAGTGAATACTATCCGTGCCCATGACAACCCTGTGTGCACGCTGGTCTCCTCCCACAACATGTTGTTCAGCGGCTCCCTCAAGGCCATTAAGGTACGGCGGGTTAGAAGAAAACTTTGATGCTCCTCAGTTCATCCCACATGGAGTTCCACTCTGAGTTCAGCTTATTGAGATGCTTGATTGAGCAGTAAGACACAGACACACACACATTTTGTTTTCAAACTCAATTGCAGTTTATTTCCCACCTCAACCATTTTTTAATAACTAAACAAATATAAATAATCTGCAATAAATTACAGGTGGCAATAAAAACAACCTCTTTGAAATAACATAAACAACAAACCACATTTACAGTGTACCACTCCCCAACCATGTTGTGTGTGTTGATAGTAGATGCAAAAAACTAGTATGAGAGAGACAAACAGGCTAATGTAGAGTACCTTAGAAGTATGTACACCTGTTGAACCTTTCCATATTTTCTCAAGTTACATTTCATGTATTTTATTTGTGAAATTGTCAAACACAAAGTAGTGCATGATTGAAGTGGACGAGAAATGATACATGATTTTTAACTTTGTTTTTTTACAAATAAAAATGTGAAAACTGTGGCTAACGTTGGTATTCAGCCTCCTTTAAACTAAAGAAAATCCAGTGCATACATCCTCAGCATTCAGAAAAGACCTAATTAGTACATAGCTGACATACATGCAAAATGCTTATTAAAAAACTAACACTGCACCTCATCCTGACCAAAACGACCCCCGGCTAATACACGGAGATGGCAGCATCATGCTGTGGGGATGTTTTCTTTAGCAGGAACAGGCAAGCTGGGGTGATTAATGGCAGTCAGAGCTAGCAAAAGATGTGAGACTGGAGGGCAGTTCCCTTTCCACCAGGACAACAACACTCAAGTTGGATTTTAGTGGCCCAGTCAAAGTTCAGATCTAAAAATAGCTTGAGCTATTTTGCAAAAAAAAAAGCAAATCGTTCAGTCTGTAGATGTGAAAAGCTGTATGGAGACGTACTCAGAAAATACTTGGAACTATAGCTGCAGCTAAAGGTCGTTCTGTACTGACTGAAGTATTGAATGAAAGAAGCTGAATGCAAATGCACAGCATTTTTTTATTTTAATTTGGTAAAAACAAAAAACAATACAAAAATACTAAAACAACTACTTTGTGTTGGTCCATCCCATAAAATCGTTCAGTTTTCATATTGAAGGTTCATCTGTTATTTGTTCTTGTTGGCTCAGGATCTCAGTTTTTTAGAGCTAGTTCTTTGGTGACTGATTTAAGGCTGTTTCTCTTCCATAATTCCCGGTTTGGCGTCTGCTCCTCACATCTACATAAACAGGGTTTGAAGTGAAACATAGGAATTAGAGTCAAAACCAATATAGATGGCTATCTAAGTAGAAGATCAGTGAAAGCAAGTTTTCCAGTGACGAGGCTAAAGGCAAGATATCTATGGCCTTGACTTTGTTGCCATGGATACAAGAAATGGGGAAGAGGACCATTGTGTTGCTTGGTTTGTGTCAGTCAGGGCTCTTAGAGTGGGACTTTCCTATCTTACCCAGCTCCCCCTGCTTCCTTCCTTCCCTCACTGAAACACGTCACCCAGTTCAGCTCGTGTCCCAGCTCAGGTTTATGTTCCACATGTTTTTGCACATTGTGTAATACCTTCAATGTCTCCTCTGACTGCAGTTATTGATTAACTTTAAATTTATTTTTTCAGAACAGTTTTTACAGAAAACCTCAACATATTTGTTTCTTTGCATTGAATCTGATCTGTGTGTCTGTGTTTGTGTAGGTGTGGGACATTGTTGGGACGGAGCTGAAGCTGAAGAAGGAGCTGACAGGATTAAATCACTGGGTGAGAGCCCTGGTGGCCTCCCAGAACCACCTGTACAGTGGCTCCTATCAGACCATCAAGGTATGTAAAAACGGATCAAAGTCAATTAGAAATGAGAATATTCTATATAATATCAGACTGTTTTGGTCAATATTAAAATCATGATTATTCATTGAGTTTTAAAAACGTATCTATTAGACTGGAAGAACAATGAATTACCTTAAAACATGAAACTTCCCCCATACCTTCTTGATGCTTCTTCCCTTTTAAAATTTCTGACAGAGTATTTATTTGTATGTGGGATATTATATAAGAAATAAACACCAATAAAATCAGCTATTGTTACTTTGCCTTGAAATAGATTCAAAAAACAAAAATGTATAAATAAAGTAAACTAATAACAGTCACAACTAATCATTAGTTATTTTGACCAATTCCGGGTCCAAAATGGTGCCGTCTACTGTGGGCCGTTTATGGCTGATCGTACATTAGTACATTAGTTCAGCCATGGTGCTGCTGCTGTTGCTCTCCTCTCCTCTTTCTGCCATCTTGCCTCTGGGTCTTCAAAACAAGACCGTTCTGAGGACGGGGGCTCAGCTTCCAAAAGAGGTGGTAGAGCGCTTCAGCCGAGAGACATTTTAAATAAGAGCATACTGGCAATGAGAATAAGGAAAAATGGTCAAATAAAATAAACAAATAGTGTTTTTCTTGCTTTTTGAGAATTATGTTGTTTTTGTGATGGTTTGGAGCCAAAATCATATTTAAACATTTTGATTAATTAAACATGTAGTTGTCAGGTGGAAATATTCTACAAAAATGTTTCTCCGAATCTTCCATTTATTTAGAAGAAGATGAAAGCTGTCATACAATCATCATGTTAGGACTGATCATATGAGCAGGGTTAAAGACTACTAAAGATTCAGGAGTTTAATGGCCATCCCAGCGCTGTGTCTGCAACACAGCTACCGTTGTTTTACTAGTGTAACACAGAGAGCTGACTTGTATCAGCAAGTAGTGTGGCTAACATTTCCAAATCCAGCATGTTGCATAACAGGCAGTGGCTCAAAGCTCAAAAAGACCAAATATAGCTGCTATAATACATTCAGCCTTCCCGTTATCCGCTGAAAGTCATGCTCTCTTTTCCTTTCTCGCTGCCTCAATGATCTACAGAAATGTCTCAACATGTTGCAGAAATTACTTCCTTTTTTGTGCTTCTCTGGTCTTCCTGAGTTAGTTTTTAAAAACCTCAGTGATATTAAAGGTAGCTAATGCCGAGCCTTCTTCACTCTGTAACAACATCCACACCGAAGATTGTTGTCGGGAAATCAACCCAATCTGATCAGCAGCTGATTTCTCGGTCCACCTCTAGTTATTTTTTCCCAGTAAATGTTTTTGTTGAGGATTGTATGGCTGCTGTGAATAAACATCGGTAAGATACCATCATCATTAAAGTATTTTCTGTTCGTAGGGTAAATTTAAAACAATTAGTAGTGATACTTGTATTAGCATAGATTTTGTAACTAGTTGCTTTCTGTTTTTGGATTTCAACCTGGATGAAGTGCACTACTATTCTAATTAATATTATATTAACATACAGTGTATCATAATTAACCAGAATGTGAAATCCATGTTAACAGTTTAAAAGCTGGGAAATGAGATAGATTTTCTCGGTGGAAGTGTCAATCCGAAGCAGCAGACGGAAGATTTGAAAATGTTTTGCTTGGCAGGTGGAACTGCATCGTCGCCAGTGACAGATTTGAGTGGGATTTGGAGGATGGCCGCGGTTTTATTTTTGTTTCTGTCGATATAAAAAAAGCGGGAAGAAGGGCCTTTTTGTGTAGAGCCTAAATGGTTTCCAGGACTGTTGAGGGAATATTCAGCCCAGTTTATTCAGCCCAGGACACGAGAACCTTTTAAGGGGCATCACTACAGAGTGGAATGAGATGAGGACGTTGAGCTCTGCTGTCTGGGTGTATGTGCATCAAGGTGTGCTGGAAGCGTGTTGTGTTTACTGTGAAGCTGCTGGGATTCATTAGGGCTGATACCTGGACTGTCTGCTGTTAAAATTGGGCCTCGTGTCATTTCCTCATTGTCCCAGTTTACAGAACTGTGTTTGCTTGCTGGTGCTTGTCTGTCTGTCTCTGTGTTTGAGTGAATGTCCCACAGACCTGGTCACTAATTACTATGTCAGGGACTCAGTGGAGCGGTAGGAAAGTGGGACTGGTTCAGAGGACAGCAGTGATCTGGGAAAGACAGATGAAGATGGATAAACTTAACAGCCAGGACTCAGTCATTCAGAAACAGTTTGGTCTAGAAAATGCTCTGGATCAGTGGATGGAGGAGGATGTCTTCAGAATGTCCAGCTAAGAGCTCCTGTATTAATGCAACACCTAAAGATGGATAAAATAATCTCACGCTGAATTATTCATGGAAATTCAGCCTTTAGTTTGAGAACATTTATTCAGTGCAGAAAAAAAATTAGGAACCTTTTTTTTTTAATCTTTTGTTTTTAACAAAATAACAGGTGGCACAATTATTGGCAAAGCTGTGTGCAGTCTTCTTCTGCACAGTATGGGGTCTTCTGTAACATTTCCCAAGGTTGAAAGAAAGACTTGTGCAGATAGTCAGGCACCCTTCCATATCCCGGAAAAAGGCGACAGGGTTCTCATCCACAACCCGAGTGAGAAGCATCCAGAAGAATAGAGCTATTGCCTGAAACGTCCCCTTGGTTCCACATCGTGGTTGAATCAATAAGCTACAACCGGAGTTCTGTATTTTCTGTTCATCTGCATAGAAAGAAAGACCAATTGTCTGTTTTCTGGTAGAGTCCATCAGGTTTTGCCATTCACCCTATCAGGGCTTCTATGGTCTTTAGAAGAGAAACAGGCCCAAAGCATCACACATCCTCCACCGTATTTATTAGTGGACATGTGCAGATTTTCCACATATTTATCCTTTGTTTCACACCAAACTCACCTGGAGTGTTTGTTGCTGAGGAGCTCATCTCATCTGACCAGTGCTAGCTAGGGTGTATTCACACCTGCCACATTTGGTCCGCTTTAAACGGACCAGAGTTCGTTTCCCCCTGTTGGTCCGGACCTTTTGGGTAGGTGTGAATACACTAAAGCGAACCCCGGTCCGGACCAAACAAGACCCACTTTTTGAGGTGGTCTTAGTCAGTTCCAAAGGGACTCTGGTGCGGTTCACTTATGGTCTGAATACAAACCGGCTACAGAAAACGTACATCTGAAATCATACCTGATAAGCTGTATGTTGCTTAGCAACTCTACTGGCATGTTGTGGGACAGGGTAAATGCATTCTCCAACGCCGTTCCAAACTTAGCAAAATCGGTGCTGAATGAGCTGCTCTTGACTCTGAAAGCAATATTGCAGCTGTAATAACAGCCCAAATATGCAGATCAGAGTTGCTGTACGCAGCACATCTACAGTTGTTTTCCTACGTTTCCGGGTCTGTGCTGCATCCCGCCCCGTCATTTCTGTCCAATGGGAGCAATGATCATCAGCCATGTGCCTTTGTTTACAAGTAATAGTTCACAATTCATGCATGCTCAGTATGAGGGATTGCTGCAAAGTCAACGCCAGTGGCTGTCCACTGTCTCTACATGCTCATCCAGGAGGAGTGAATGCTGCAAGTCTCTGACTGGATGCAATCTGCTGGGTTTCCTTTCCTTAGATAGAAAAACTTTTTATCCAATTTGAATAAATAACTGAATCTGACTGCACTGTTCTGATTAGGATTAATTGATATGTATGTACCTGACTTTGTGAAGTGCCTTGAGACGACATGTGTTATGCATTGGTGCTATATAAATAAACTGAATTGAATTGAGTTCAAAAAGTACTTTTGTAAAAGCAAACCGCACCAAACAAAAAAAATAAAGTCCGCTTTTGGTCTGGACACCCTTGAAGTCCCAGTAGAGTTTTGCGAACTCAACATGTTTTTGTTTGTTATGGTAAGAAAAAAATTTGTCTGTCCGACGAGGCTTTTTTTCTGGTCTGACGCCAAAACAACCAGCTAACATCTAGAATAGCATCTAAAGGTTTTTTTCTGAGACTTGGTGATCCTGAGATCCAGCTGTTTGCTGCAGTTCTGCTCCTTGAGTGTTTGGAATTGGTACATAACTATTAATCTGCATTTTTCTCCATTTAATCAACAGTAAAACAAAACACTAACTGGTTCAACTGGTCATTGAATTATGATGATGATAGGCTTACCTCTAACTCCTTCTGATTCCTCTCCCTATGCTGGTAGATTTGGGATATCCGCTCCCTGGAGTGTGTTCATGTCCTCCAGACCAGCGGGGGCAGCGTCTACTCCATCGCCGTCACCAACCACCACATCGTATGCGGCACCTATGAGAACCTCATACATGTAAGGCTCCCATGTACACACACACAGACCTGGGCGCATCTCACTGCTGTTTCATGAGCAACAGGAGCAGTTTGCATAGATCTGGAATATAATAACTGGTACTGTTTGGTGCTGGTGCATTTGACTCCTGTATGTGTAACTGATCACACAGTGGGGCACGACCCTCCACAGACAGCCTTATTTCAACTTCATTCATTTTTAAATTATGTTTCCAAAGAACTGTGAAAACTCTCCATTTTACATTTCTTCCATTGTCCCAGAGGCAGCTTGTTCAGCTCTTCCAGGATCTGGGTTTTTAATGCTGCACTGATGCAGGTACTGGTGTTGATGGGGTGTGTGTGTGTGTGTTGTAGGTGTGGGACATTGAGTCGAAAGAGCAGGTGCGAACCTTGACAGGCCATGTTGGAACAGTCTACGCTCTGGCTGTCATATCCACTCCAGACCAGACTAAAGTGTTCAGCGCCTCCTACGACCGCTCCCTCAGGGTGAGACACAGTCTGCGTGTGTGTGTTTGTGTGTGTGTGTGTGTGAGAGAGAGAAATACAGAATGAGGTTCACTCTGAAACACAGGCTGTGCTGATCCTAACAAAACCTAGCAGGTAGTTAAAGAAAAGTGGAAGTCTGTAAAAACGCACACTAACTTGGCGGCTTGTGTTGCAGGTGTGGAGCATGGACAACATGATCTGTACCCAAACCCTGCTCAGACACCAGGGCAGTGTAACGGCACTGGCTGTCTCCAGGGGGCGCCTCTTCTCTGGAGCTGTGGACAGCACAGTCAAGGTGAAACAAAGCAATGGGTCCACCAGTGCATCCCTGTGTTTTCCCTTCTTCAAAGCAACAAAGATTCCATCTGTTGAGGCCTCAGTCCCCTATCCTGACAAGACTCATTCATCTATTTCACCATGATCCCTTCATCGCTGTCATCAGACTTTATTTCCTATTCCATTTGCTAAATGTCGTTTTCCACCTTTTATTTTTTCTTTCCTCCTTTCATTCATTCTTTTACTCCTTTTTTGTTTCCTCCCTTCCTTCACTGTGTATTTATTTCCTTCTTTTCTTAATCATTCATTTGTCCGTATTTTGCTTATTTCCCGTATTTACTTCCCTATTCTTTTTTCCTTATCCCTCCCTTCCTTGTTTTCTTCTCCTCTTATTTCTTCCTTCAGATACAAAGTCACAAAGTGCTGTTCAACAGATTCAATTTAAATTATACTTGGTACAATTTAAATGCATCCTTCCTTATTTCCTTCCTTCCTCTATTCTTTTCCTTCTTCCTTTCTTTCCTTGGTTCTTCCCCACACTCTTTTCGTGCTTCCTTCTTCACTCCTTTCTTCCTTCTTCACGTTCCTTTTTCTCCTCCTGCCTAATTTCCTTCCTGTGGTTTTTGCTAATCTTCACCACAACAGAAGAATAAAAAATCATGGTAAAGTTATGTTATTATAGTTCATAAAGAGCTAATTTGAATTTGGAATTAGGAGATGGTTCATCCTGATCTGTAGCTGCATCATATGAGGACACATCGTCTCTCTCTCTCTGTCTCTCTCTCAGGTGTGGACTTGCTGAAGGAACTGTTGGCTCTGTAAACATCCAGCAGACTTTATACTCCAGTAACTTCTCTGCATATGACTAAAACCTCTCTGAATATGACTGACTTCATTCACCGTGGCCTCAACACCAGTTCTCCATTTCCATGTCTGGGTTGGACCAGACGAGCCACCTTCTAGCTGCACCTAACCGGACAGAATGGAGCAGAACGCAGACACCTGCTCGCTGCTTATAGACACTCCTCTTGTTTAAGGACTGTATTAATGATGACTGATGCCTCTTGTTCAAATACTGCTTTCACTCCAATTATTGACCTTCTCTATGTGGCTTTAAAGATGTTCCTGTTGTGGTTTTTACTCTAAACTTTAGGCTTGATCAATGAAGAATCAGACCTAAACTGGTCAGCACTGGTTTCATCTTCAATGTATTGTTTTTTTTAAGCCTGTATAAGCGGCCTTTATAAAACACACCTTAATTAGAAAAGTCTTTAAAGAAGTGAAGGATCCATAAAGTTTCTATAGGTGCCATGATGAGGTTGCATCAGAGCCACTCAACGCTTGTACAGTTATATAAAATGTTATAAAATGTTGCATCGACCAGCAAGAAGATGGTCCTTGTGCATGCATGTGATGTCCCTGTTGAAGCAGAAATAATGAGTGCCATATATTTGAGTTACACTCCTTTGTCATCCCCAACATTAATAAACAGCAACCTCCAGAATAACACGACCTAAGCGGTTAATTGTAAATGACTTTTAAAAAACCCGCCGAAGGCAGAGATAGAAGACATTTGAGGACCCATATTGGGTTAAAAATACAGAAAATTATAATATACAGACTGTTGATATGATTTACATATTCCATGTTTTAGCTAATGAGTTTTTAAAAGTGTTTTTATTTCAGCTCATATTGACTGTAGCTTTTATACAGAAGAAAGAAAGAATGAAACAAAGTGTCTTCACTGATCTGGGTTCAGGGGTTTCTTGCATACCTGTAATCATATAAGGTGGAGTTGATCACTGGTCAATAAAACGGTTGTACTCTGATGGCTGCTGATCCTTTATTTTGAACAGGTGTGTTTGACAACTATAAAAATTCCTTTTAACGTACCCATCCTCACAGCTTGCAGTTTTTTACCACCTCTAAGTTTCAATTACTAGCTTCAGATTTTAATTAGTGCACTTTTTAGCTATATATACTAGTCAAAAGATTAACTAGTCTTTTTCCTTATACTAGTCAGCTAGTGGCTAGCATTTTGTTGTACTAGTTTAGTAGCGGTTCTACTAGTAATTGTGCTTTACTAGTTAATTAGTGCCTATTTTTGCTGTATTAGTTAACTGGCTGAGGCGTCTTTCTGCCATGCTGAGCATATTGTAGATTTATTTTGCTAATATTGCATAAATATTCAGCTAGTTAACTAGTGCAGATTTTAACCTCTAAAACATAGGTCAGAAGTACTGCTACTAGACAACTAGTAAGGACAGTAGTTGATTGGTTAACATTTTTAGGTACGCTGCTTCACCTGTGTGGCCAAAAAGGCTTCAAATAGTCAGTTAGTACATTACTGTACTTTTTTATACACAACAAAACAGGACACTGTTATGTTTATAGAGAACATTAATTTATTGAGAGCAGAAGGCCATAAGATGCAGTTGCTGCAAGCACACATCTGTCCAATCAGAAAAACTCACCCTTACACACACACATACACTCCGGTTTCACACGATCAATAGCAGAGCAACATTTTACACACTTTGGCCCTTTCTCAAGCATTCACACACAGTCACTGCAGAGCAAAGAAGATCCAATAAAAAGCTTCATCTTCTGTAAAGAAAGAATAGATGGACCATAATTCATTTTTTGACCTCAACCCATGACCACACAAAAACTCTGTAACATTAGGCTTACAAGATGGAAGATGACCAAACCAAAAAAGATGGGAAAAAAAAGACAAAACCTGTCGTTGATGTGATGGTGTCCCGGTTCAAAACTAAGAGAAAATAGAATTTTCAAAAGGTTGACAGTTAACCAATGCATTTATTACACGTGGTAAAAGCTAACCAATACTTGAGTGAAATTAAAAATGCCACAGATCAGCATTTGTAAATCCAAATTTGACTCTGGCGATTTAAAGAAAATTTAACCAGTAGGGAAATTTGCCTTTTCACTTTCATGCTAAGAGGTGAGAGGACTAATTGCTAATTAGCAAACCCAACGCTAACTCCAGCAGCTCCTTGGGTTAGCTCTGTAACATTTATCACCAGGCATTTTCTGGCAGTAATTCTAATATTAGCTTAAAATTAGAAAAAAGAGTTTACAAAGGTAGAACTCCAGGGTGGTTAATTTTTGATATTGTTAGACAATATGGCAAACCCTGAGGTAAAATAAATAGGGAGCAATTGCATCCACAAATTTACCCTTCTTGGTGACATTCTAGTATTTTATGCAACAGATAGTTCCAGACACACTGTGAGTGCCTTTACATGCACATTCACATCCAGTTTTGATCAGAGGCAGAGCTGATAAAACTTGGAAACATTGTCCTTTATGGTCATTATATTATCCATGTATCTAACCATGTGTGCATGGTTGTGTCTAATATCTGGACTTTTATGATGTCTTACCCAGGTTTCTAAAAGCAGGATAAGATGTGCAATACTCATTTAGGATGCTCTAAAAATACAATTGGACAAAAGGAGCTAAAGATCATTTTATTTGTCTTGGCCCACAACTAAACTCTAAATATTTTTTAAACAAAAGGTTTTTCCTGTATTTGTAATAAAAACCTTACCCCACAGGAGCTCTGAAATTCCAACATGACCGCTGATATCCCCTTTTGCCAGCAGGTGGCAATGTCGTCAACATTAATGTGACATCAAAATTCAAAGGAGGAACATCATGATCATCATCGATAAAGTAGTCAGTAATATCCAGCTGCAGAATCTATACACCACACTGATTCCCTGTAGTCAAAAGCCCTTTGAGGACCCTGTATGACATTAATGTCCTGGCTCACGACTATGCATAAAATATTAAATATGAGATTTAAGACTCATAAGTTCAGTTTATGTTTGAGGTTTGGCTTAGGGACAGAGTCATAATTACAATTAGGTTGTTGTTATTATATATTAACAAAGGGGGAAAAAACATTTGTGGTCTAATGCCAAAAAATAACAGTACCAAGAAATGACTTCTTGTACCATTGGTAACACTACACAGATATACTGGCTGCATGGTGGTGCAGTTGTTAGCACCTGTTGCCTTTGAACCTTGGTTCAAATCCCAGCCTGAGGTGTTACTGCATGGAGTTTCGATGTCTACCTCATGGATGCATGGGTTCTCTCTGAAAACTCCAGATTCCTACCACAATGCCAAAACATGACTGTTCAGTTAAATCACCCTTAGGTATGAGTGTTTGCATGGATGTTTGTCCTATGTGTCTCTGAGTTGTTCTGGGATAACCTGTCCAGGGTGTACCCTGCTTCTCGCCCAATGATTTCCCCTACCCCCACGGCCATGCAAGGACAAGTGGTTGTAGACGATGGATGGAAGTACAGATACTTATTATTTCTGGCCTAAGTTCTTAAGAGCTGCACATTGCAGCCCCTGGGTTAGGCCATAAATGAAAATAATTCCAAGTAATTATGAACTGAAAAGAGTGGTGGAATCTGAGAACAAGAGGCGCAACCTGATCCTTCTGAAAGTAAGTCTGACTGCAGTTTCTCCCAAAATACTGTTTAACATTTCAGGAGATGAGTGTTGTCACTGTGTTAGGATTTAGGGTTAGCTTTAGGCATTATGAAGGGTTTTCTAATACATGAAGTAATAGGTTGTGTAATGTTTGGTTTAAGCTCTTCAATCAAATGTTAATCCTACTCCATAACATGCACCCTGCCTAATTTCAACCATAGCTTATTCTGCATTACATTGACCTCAGAAGTCGAAACTCTCCACTAGAAAGTTGGAGAACCAGGAAGATTTGCTAATTGTATGCTCACTGACCAGGCTATTATTAGCAATACAAGCCAATAACAATGCATTTCTCTGCATTTCTCTCATTTAAACAAATGTTAAAATGAACGTGTTATGTAAGGAAATAAGGTGCATTTTGAATGATGTTGTCATTAAAGTTTCCTTGTTTTGAGTAGCACATACATATAGGGATAAAAGGTGTCAATTTCAATGTTCAACTGTCTTGATGGGGTACCTTTACTTTTTCAGTGACATCGTCATGTCTCCTCCCCATATCACCTGAAAGCTCAATGCAATAAGCATGCCCTCAACTTATCAAATAAATATAAGCTTAATTAATCTAAAAGTAGGTCTGCCTGCCATCAGCTGGAGCCACTGCAAGAATTCAGCATGCTGAGGTGAATCTTCATCAGCACATACAGAGTGCCTGCATACCGTAGCATGAGATGCCATGTTATTAATGGGTCATTGCTGAGACATTTGAGTGGCCCGTGGGTAAATTCCATGGAAGTGTTGCATAAATGTGTTATATGTGGTGATGCTGAAGCATTATTTACCTAAGCCAGAGTGTCTTTTTGAAAAAATTTGAAAAGCATAAACACAATTGTGTTAATCAGGTGTACATTAGCTAGATGCTATTAATCAAGTTGTTTCACTCTTAGCAGGAAAGTGTGCATTTTCCCAAGCAACTTGCAGAGAGAAACTATGTTTTGAAGCACGAAACCTACTTAAATGAAGTGCAACAGGGTGGTTTCTGGTTGTCCAGGTGGAGAAATATTAAGGGTTTCAATAATTTTAAACAAATGTAAGTATGATAGCAAAGAGGGGAAAAGAGAGCGATTCCCTGATATTTTAAAGACCCATCTACTGTATTGAAGTTAGACCAAAATCACAAATCAAGGCACATGTTTGAAAGACAAAAAAAAATCTAAACCATACAAAAAAATTAAAGTAAACAACAAGAATTGCTTGTATTATAAACATAGCCACATCTGGACACATGTATGCAGAGAAAACAATAAAATGATATAATAATAGAAAAGAACACTTCCTTGAAATATTCCATTATGGTATCCTACAATGGTTCATTAGCTTGGACCACTTAAGCATGGAGAAGCAAACAGATTCGGAATACTCAGATTAGATCTGATCACTTTGAAAAATACTCTTTAGGTTGACACACACATCATAAATACACTTCTTATTTTTTAGTTTTGCAAATATCCATATATATATATTCTCTATGTGATCAGAATTTAAATACCACATCTATTCTCTGAATTATTATTTATTCATAGACAAAGAGTGCAGCTGCTATGAGACTGATTTCCTTTATGGGGTGCTGAGGAGCACATGAAATACTGGAGTATTGCACCTTTTTTTGGTCAAATATAACTCACAGAAATAAACCATCACTCCATTTGATCACCGCTGCTCACACTATTCCAACACCACTAGACTTCTGTCCCATGTACACAAAATCGTGGCTAAAAGTTAAAGTAACCAATAAAAATGGGTTGTTGCACAGTAGATTGTCATGGCGAACCAAGATGAGTGGCTTGTAGGTGTGTGGAATGAGAGAAGTATGAGTTAAGTGCTGGAATATCAGTGAGTGGACTATGAATTTCCTTTATTTTAGTTTGAACAAGGTTGTAAAAATAGAGAGGTGGTATTGAGGCTGATACAGACCTAATTAGTTGGATCATTTAGTATTTTACTTGAGTTTCCCGAGAGCTGAGGGATTCAGCGTTCAGGCTAGCTGGACTGCTCTCTAATCAGTACTGCAACAATGAGTGCATGGACTGCAGTACATACAGTGTCTTGCAAAAGTATTAATGCCACTGAAACTGTTTCAAGGTGTGCCACGGATAATTGTATTTAGTTCTGGACTTTGTCTGGGCCGTTTTAACACGCTGCTGTGTGTTTAGGGTCGTTGTCCTGCTGGAAGGTCAAGTCGTTTGCACCCTCTAAACGCTATGCACTATTTTCTGTTGTTTTATTACATAAATGCCAATCAAACACATTTATCTTTTTAAGTTTGTGTTGAAAGCATGACAAAATGAGAAGAAGTTCAAGAGGTAGAGGTACTTTTGCAAGCCACGGCATGAAGCGTCAAAGGTGCTTTAGTGAAGGATTGTAAAACAGAAAGCAGGGTGGATCCATACTGGTGATTTAAAACGTCTTTGTGTAATCAAAGGACCTTGGTTAGTTAGCTAAAAACACAATGAAAACTGAGGTCTGCTGCAAAAAGCTTATTTGTTTCTTTAGACTAACGTTTCTCTTAGGCGGAGCTTTATTCTAAGCACCACTATCGGTAGCAAGCCTTCCTTGCCTGAGGCATGGTAGTGATAGTATCATGGTTAGACAACTTTAACACATTAGTAATAGTCTTTGCTTCAAACTGGAGTTTTTGAGTTGGCAAATAAAAAAAAATTGAAACTCTAAACTTGTTTTTGCAATCAAAAAAGTGTTTCCTTTTCATTGATTGACAATAGTGGGAGCATGATTATTCATTTATGCTGCAAGTGATTCAAATTGAAATGAGAGAGCAGGTTTTAGTGTTTTGGATAAGGTTACGTTTGTGGTAACAGGATGGACTTTGTCTGACAATGGAACCTGAAGTTTGCTGCTGTACTTCGTCAGTCAGCAGTGTTTTTGAAGCCCTCTTTGTTGACATGCAGCTCTGACTGTGGTGCTTGTGCTGACCTTCACAAGGTGCTTTGGGACAACTTAGACCCATCTAACCATGCACACCGGGAAATGTCAGACTTACTTATTTACCTCAACCTTTCCGTAAATTGTGTTTTGAAGTTCTTTACGCCCTTGACTGTTTCCTTCCAACTTTACCTGCAAAATCCCATAAAACGACCTGCTGTAGCCCTACTTTTCAACCATTTTAGTTCATGTTATGAAGGTTCCTGTGTGTTTGTGTGTGTGTGCAAGTCGGCTGCATGGGTCATTGTGCTTCTGCTGTGTGTGCTTGGGCCTGTCCGCGTGTGTGCATTTGCAGGGTGATGTAGACCGTGTAACTCGACTCTGGCCACCACTGGGAACGGAATTGTGATCCTGAAATTCCATGACGTTATTGTGAAGCACGTCCGTCACACCGTCTCCGTCACTCACCCTCACCCGGACAATCGTCACACGCACACCCATCGGGAGGTGAATAGTCTCAATTTGGTCACATATAATTATTTTCCACCAAGTCATTTACATCGTCACAACACCAGAGGTCACCATTCCACACAGAACCAGGACATCAAACCAAAGAGCTAGAGATTTATATTTATCGGCGTATAGCATATATTACTGTGCTAATGCAGGACTTTTTCAGTAGATATAAACTCTCCATGCTTAAAATGTACACATACCATACTATGATTCATTACACAGTTGGTTTTTAAATCTGTATTAGTATTTGTTCACTTATAGAGTCCATGTGGAGTTCTTAAAAGACTCACGTTGTGATTGCAGTCTTCTCCACGGTGATACGTTTCTTTATGTATCCTTCTTGTGTGTGTTTTTTCTTTTTTTCTCTCCTAGGCTTTTTAATCTCTCTTTTTCTGCCCCTCTTTCCATCCGTATTTCAGTCCTGCCGCTTCTTACTACCAGATCTCTGTCCAGGTCCATCTCGGTCACTTTGTTTTTTGTTTTTTTTTTTGCTCCATGCGAAAAGAGACGAGAAGAAGAAGAGAAGAATCAAGTTCCCTCTGGAGCAGCGATGGACAAATGGACGAACAGCAGCCCGGGGCTAAGAGGAGATGAGCGCGGCAGAAAGAGGTGGATGAAGAGAAGGAGAGAGAGAGATAGGGAGGAGGGTTGCCTCTTGCGCCATCTGATTCAGTCTTGATGCAGCGTTGCCGTGGAGATTTACTGATCAGTTTCAGCTGTTACTCCAACATGGCGTCCAGCTGGTCAGCCAAGTCGTCAAACATGCTGCCAATGTCATCGAGGATGCTCACCGTGGTCTTCTGCTCAGCCACAGATCTGGATGTAAACACAAACACATGCAGAAGCTTACAGCATCTGCTAGAAAACTCTTAGGTATAGACTGATTAACCTGCTAGGACAAGATACAGACACAAGGTACAAATGTGGTGCTTTTAAAGTTTTTTAAAGCCTATAATTACAGCAGATTCAGATCATTGTTGTAGTAATTTCTGAGATGAGGACATTTCAAATAGGTTTCACAAAATCTGTGTAGCCTTGGTAAACAACAGATGGCTTCTGGAGATTTTGTTCATTGTAGCTTGCAAGCTAACTTAGCTAAAGCTGCCATGGAATATTCAGTAATACAACGCTGAACTCTTATTCCTGCCTTTATCTAATTTTTAAAACTGCGTGTGAAGGGAATTAGAGAGGAAAAAGAAATTAAAGGGATCTAGAATAAGGAAGCTGACTGTAAAAACTGCCTTTATACAGATGATATACTAATAATCGTTACCCACCCAAAAATAAGTCTGCCTAAATTGTAAGATATGAAAACCTAAACTTTGGTTAATGAGAAACAACTGGAATGACGAAACTGTCAAGTGTAAAAGATATCAATAGATAGACGTTACTACCTCAGGACTTTAATAATTATTGACATAGGGATTTCAAGACTTTCATATCAGAGGAAATTTGGGTCAACATTTACAGAACACAACTGAATACATCAAGGTAAGGTCACTGGAGGGAATTCATATAGAAAAACATGATTAACTTTTTTCCAACCCCCAAAATTACAGATAACGCAGAAGGGCCAACTGAAGTACGGGTGTATTAGAAACAGTGTGGAGGACTTATTGCAAATCATTTTAATCAAATGGACTGGGAATAACTGGGAACGACAATGATGGAACAACACAAATAGCTCCTTTACTTTAATAACGGAAACTGAGTTGGGACAACTTCTTCACTACTTTTCACTGAGTATTTAAATGTCCAGGATTTAATTTAACTTTTTTGATTACTTTATTGTTTTAAATTTGGATGTCTGTGCCCTACGATACACCCTTTTTGTGTTGTATTCTTAAAAACCCAATGAGAGTCTGAGTTGTATTTTTTACTTGCAAAGCCTTCCAAAAAGGATTAATAACCTTCCAAATGTTTCAAATGTTGTCTAATTAAAACCAATATTTTCTAGCGATTTTATGTGAAAGATACATAAAACCTGCGAGGTAAAAGTTTTATGGATCTGCCATCTTTACAACTCCAGATCTAGATCTAGGCTGGATTTTTTTTCCCTTGCAGGATATCTCAAGCTCAGTCAGAAGAGATGGTAGCAATGTGACAGATTCTCAGTTGGATTTAGGTCTGAACTTTGACTGGGCCACTCTAACAGATGAAGATCTTTTTATCTCACCCATTCAGCTGTAGCTCTGGCTGTACGTTTAGGATCATTCTCCTGCTAGAAGGTGAACCTCTCCCACTCCCAATTATCCTGTATTTAGTTCCAACCATCTTCCTATCAGCTCTAACCAGCTTCCCTTGTTCTTGCTGCAGAACGCATCCCCACAGCATAATGCTGCCACCACGATGTTGCACAGTGGAAATGGTGCATTCAGGGTGATGTGCAGTGTTGTCCAGAAAGCTCTATTTTGGTCTAATCTGACCGAAGCACCTTCTTCAACATGTGTGCTGTGTGCCTCATGGTAAAATAGACTTTGTTTGCCTTTCTTTAGACAATGGCTTTCTTTTTGATAATCTTCCTTTTTTGCACGTTTGCAGTTCTGCCACACTCAATCCATTGTCAGACAACGGAACAGTGCTCCATCAGACTGTCTAAGCTTGCTTTATTATTGTTCTATGGCCTAACTCTTCTTTACACTTCTCCACAACTTTCTCGCTGACATGTCCGCTGTGTTCCTTGGTCTTCAAGATGCTGTTTGTTCACTAATGTTATCTAAAGAACCTCTGAGTCCTTCACAGAACAGCTGGATTTATACTCAGATTAATTACACACAGCTGGACTCTATTAATTATTCGGGTACTGCCTAAAGACAATGGGTTTCTATAGCATTTATTTAGGGCTATCAGCTTGTTAATGTGACAAACTTTGGAGAGGTTTAGGGAGTTTGAATACTTTGGCAAGGCGCTGTTTACATATATTTTTGTACGTGTGTGTGTGTGTGTTTTAGCATTTATTACATTATAAGTCCCATTTTTCAAACACATACAACATATTCCAACACATTGTGAGGACCCACTGCTCCTTATGGGGCCCAAAGGTGTGTGTGTGTGTGAGTGTGTGTGTGTACTCCATACTCGTCCTGCCGCAAAATCTTGTCTTCCACAGCCTGTAGAGCAGCAGCCAGTGACGCGCTTGTCTCCTCCAGCTTCTGATGCACCAAAGAGTCTACACCAATGTCTGCTGTTGTGGGGGCCTGTGGTGTGACAGCGCCCCCTGCAATCCCACTGTCCACTGACACACCCCCAATAGATGAGCGGGGGGGCTTTACGGGTGGCGGAGTCGGGCTGGGAGTGGCAGGGGTCTGGGGTGTCTGAGGAGTAGTGGGGGTCTGTGGCGTGTGGGGGCTTTGAGAAGAAGGGCTTGTCGGCTTGGCGACTGGAGGGTTAGGGGTGTTGCATGGCAGAAAGGAGGTGGGTGAACTGGTCTGTCGTGCCATCACAGAGTGCTGCTTAGCTTGGGTGGAAGCTGAGGTTGGGGAGGCAGGACTTGTCATAGAGTGGACCAGCTTGGCTGGTTTTGGTGCTGTGGGTGGGGGTGCTGGTTTAGGTGAGACCGGTGGGGGGATCTTCTTTCCTTCCACTGCACATAGAGAAAAAAAGTCACCTCCAGTAGAATAAAGCAGGAATGTGTACTTTGAGTATTTTCTTATACAAAATCAATACATGAAAATCAATAGAGCAAATCAGAGAAGGTATACAACAGCATTTAGTGCCACTGCTTGCAGAAGCTTTGTACCAGGGTATAATTATATCCTGAAAGAATAAAGGTCCTGTCAGAGCTTTACATGCCCTCATCAGCCTTATGAAAATCATATTCATTTTGAGTCTGAAGAACAATCAGGAAAGTCCGGGCATAATTGAGGCTGGATATTTGACCACTCTTCTTTTTACAAATGGTTACAGGTCATTTAAATTGGTTGGTTTACTAGAACCAACCCAGATTTCAAACATGGACCCTGGGCAAGCTTCAGTTACCGGTCTCAAGTTTTAGCACAATTTGTCAAGTTATGTTTAAAAATTGTTTCATTAAAAAAAAAAAAGTATTCTTTATTTAACACAGAGGCTATAAATTCAGGACAAACACTGAAGTTTAAACCTTTGCATCAAATTCTTGTTTTTAAACGTCTTTGAAGATATGTGTTTACATCATCATTTCTCTTGGAGAAAAAAGAACAGCTCAAAAGCATCATTAAAAGTCCAAAATGAAGATGGCATTTCTTATCCATGCTGAGTACAGGTAAACTAGAGAACATCACTGTATGAGTACAGACATAAAAACCATACTGAGTACCTGGACTTCCAGGGGTCCCTGGCCCTGGCAGGGGAACCCTCTTATTGGGGGCAGCCTGTGGTGGGTTCTGCGGGCCTCCTTGCCTCTTTATTTGTGCCACGACAGGTTTTGGGGATACCGGAGGTTTTGGTTTCCTCACAGGACCTCCTTCATTTGCTGCAGGAGCTCCCTGGTCCACACTTTCCCTGCGGGGAGCTGTAGTCACTTGTTGCTGAGGTTGATGTTGAGGCTGAGGATGATGCTGAGGCTGATTCTGAAGTTGAGCCTGAGGTTGCGGCTGTTCTGTCACTCCAGCATCAGACGTTGGGCGGCGTTTTACAGTGGCCATGCCGTTCTGGTACGGTACTGGCTGCATGGTGTTGGGCTGCCCGGTGCTAACCGTTTCCCCGTTAGCAGCAGCCATTTCAGCATAGCCTTCAGGCTCTTTGTCACGGCTCTTCGGCCGCCGTTTAACGGTGGATGACTCCTGGAGGGTGAAGTCCGAGCCGTTGGGGTGGGCCTTGGAAATGCGAGGCCGTCGTTTGAAGGTTCCGGTGGCTTCAGGGGTGTCCTCCAGGGTGAAACCCCCGTCTCCAGGGGGGGCGTCGCCATCACCCTGCAGACAAACACAAAATACACACTAACGGAAAGTTCATACATTCATGATAAAAGGTCATTGTTGCACGAACAGTCAAAGCGTGAACAAAGATAAATGGACACAATTAAAGCTGAGCAAGCGCTTTAGCTTCACTGTAGCTTTGCACATTAGAGCACACTGACTTTCAGAACATTACGTAGATAATGTAGAGTAGAATAGATTGACTGACAAATAGACAAACATGTATATGTACAGATAGTTAGATAGTTACCTGTCCTTCTCCTTCTCCCCGAGCTTGACGACGGATGGTAAGGCTTCCCTCCTCGGCAAACGGAAGGTGCTCTGATGAGCAGGGAAGCGGAGAAGATGGAGGGTGAGGTGAAGAGGAGTTTACAAGAGGAGGGGAGGATTGAGGTTGGGGTTGGATAGAGGATGGGGCGAAAACCAGGGGAGCTGGTTGTTCCCGCCTGGCAGCCTCCACCAGCTCAGTTACAGGCCCACTGATGGTTCGCCGCCGGTTCACCACTTCACCATCCAGACCAATGGCCTCCCGTGTTTTTCCCACCTGTATAACACACAGTCACATTAGGAGGTTTTTATTTTTGTTATTTCTGATCAAGGATTTATATCTTATACATACAGTGTTTTGCAAAAGTATTTATATCTCTTGAGCCTTTCTACATTTTGTCACGTCACGACACATCAGTGTATTTTTATTGGGATGTTATGTTATAGTGTTTAATGTTGATGTCTTGCTGAAAGGTAGACCTCTGCCATAATTGCCCTGTGTTTAGCTCCATTCGTCTTCATCCATCAACCCTAACCAGCATCCTTGTCCTTGCTGTCCTGTTGATATATTCTCTAACCTGAGCTACGGATCTCTGCAGCTCTTACAGAGTTACCATGGGCCACTGGGCTGCTTCTCTGATTACTACTGCCATTGTCTGGCTTATCGATTTAGGTGGATGGCCATACAGTGGTTACCTCTAAGGCCGTACAGCTTATTTTATATGGGGATTACACTATACACACACAGGTGAACTTTATTTATCAATTAGATAGAGTCAAGAGGATTAAATACAAATACATAAATTTCAGTAAACTTTGCAAAGCCAGTATGATCTTTCTCCCACTTGCACTACTTTGTGTTGGTCCATAACATAAAACCCCAATAATACACTGAATAATACACTGCTCAAAAAAAATAAAGGGAACACGGAAACAACACAATATAACTCCAAGTAAATCAAACTTCTGTGAAATCAAACTGTCCACTTAGGAAGCAACACTGATTGACAATCAATTTCACATGCTGTTGTGCAAATGGAATAGACAACAGGGGGAAATCTTTGGCGATTAGCAAGACACACTCAATAAAGGAGTGGTTCTGCAGGTGGGGACCACAGACCACTTCTCAGTACCTATGCTTTCTGGCTGATGTTTTGGTCACTTTTGAATGTTGGTGGTGCTTTCACACTCGTGGTAGCATGAGACGGACTCTACAACCCACACAAGTGGCTCAGGTAGTGCAGCTCATCCAGGATGGCACATCAGTGTGAGCTGTGGCAAGAAGGTTTGCTGTGTCTGTCAGTGTAGTGTCCAGAGCCTGGAGGCGCTACCAGGAGACAGGCCAGTACACCAGGAGACGTGGAGGAGGCCGTAGGAGGGCAACAACCCAGCAGCAGGACCGCTACCTCCGCCTTTGTGCAAGGAGGAACAGGAGGAGCACTGCCAGAGCCCTGCAAAATGACCTCCACCAGGCCACAAATGTGCATGTTTCTGCACAAACGGTTAGAAACCGACTCTATGAGGATGGTATGAGGGCCTGACGTCCACAAATGGGGTTTGTGCTCACAGCCCAACACTGTGCAGAATGCTTGGCATTTGCCAGAGAACACCAGGATTGGCAAATTCGCCACTGGCGCCCTGTGTTCTTGACAGATGAAAGCAGGTTCACACTGAGCACATGTGACAGATGTGACAGAGTCTGGAGACACCGTGGAGAGCGATCTGCTGCCTGCAACATCCTTCAGCATGACCGGTTTGGCAGTGGGTCAGTAATGGTGTGGGGTGGCATTTCTTTGGAGGACCACATGGCCAGAGGTAGCCTGACTGCCATTAGGTACCGAGATGAGATCCTCAGACCCCCTGTGAGACCATATGCTGGTGCGGTTGGCCCTGGGTTCCTCCTAATGCAGGACAATGCTAGACCTCATGTGGCTGGAGTGTGTCAGCAGTTCCTGCAAGATGAAGACATTGAAGCTATGGACTGGCCCGCCCGTTTCCCAGACCTGAATCTGATTGAGCACTTCTGGGACATCATGTCTCGCTCCATCCACCAGCGTCAAGTTGCACCACAGACTGTCCAGGAGTTAGCGGATGCTTTAGTCCAGGTCTGGGAGGAGATCCCTCAGGAGACCATCCGCCGTCTCATCAGGAGCATGCCCAGGCGTTGTAGGGAGGTCATACAGGCACGTGGAGGCCACACACAATACTGAGCCTCATTTTGACTTGTTTTAAGGACATTACATCAAAGTTGGATCAGCCTGTAGTGTGTTTTTCCACTTTAATTTAGTGTGATCCAGACATTCATTGGTTAATAAATTTGATTTCCATTGATGATTTTTGTGTGATTTTGTTGTCAGCACATTCAACTTTGTACAGAACAAAGTATTCAATGAGAATATTTCATTCATTCAGATCTAGGATGTGTTATTTGAGTGTTCTCTTTATTTTTTTTGAGCAGTGTAGTTGTAACCAGCGTTGGGTCTTGAATAAATGGAGCCCTGGACAAGCCCCTCCTTCTACCTGTCCCTAACCAGTTAAAGTATGGGAAATTATCTGAGAATCTGGGGTGGAATATGTGCAGTGTTGTCCTACACAAAACAAATACCCTAGTCTCCTTATCGTCAGCAGCAAGCAGGGGGCACCCACCCAACACACCAATTTCCCATTGACTGTACAGGGAAAAAGCAATACAAATTATGTTGAAGGTGCAACTGACAGATAGATTAGGTTTTTTATCTGGTACTTGTGTGTCCACCTTCCTGATGGTGCACTGGACAACTGCCCATATGGCAGATCAAAAATCGGTTGCAACGCACCAAAATGTTAAAACATCCAGAACTATGAATAGTTTTGCAAGGGACTAAAAGTGAACTGCTATAGAGAGGCAGATGTATACCAGTACCTGCAGGTAATTCTTCTGCAGTGCCATGCCTTTGGCACCGCCCCCAATGGAAGACATCTCTAACATGGCGGCGATGCTCCTCACACTACCCATGCTGTTGGTCTCCACTGCAGCCGTCTCCACAGACATCCCCAGGTCGCTGGCCCGCCGCTGTTGGTGGTAAGGCACATCCAGCATACCTCCTGTGGTGGTGTGTTTCTGCTGCTGCATGTTGGCCTCCGTCAAGTTGGAGTTGGAGCTGGAGATGGCAGAGCTGGAGCGTTTGGGTGGGGGTGGCGGAGGCCCCTTTTTCTTCTGACGCAAAGCAAAGGACTGGGCCTGGCTGCGGCCGGCAGCCTTTTCCTGGTTGCGGACAGAATGGCTGCGGCTCACACGGTGGGTCACTGTGGCGTACTTGCCTCCTTCCGCTCTCACAACCGTTGAGCCCTGAGCTACTGCTGCCTCTGCTTCTCTTTCTCTTTCTCCTCCACCTCCACCTTCTCCACCCCCTACCCTCTCATCACACTCCCCATCTGAGACAGCATATCGGTTGAGGCTGTGGGAACGTTTCTTCTTGAGGGCTGAGGGTTCTGCTCCCTCAGGCTCTTCCAGTTCGGCTTCAGGTGGTAGACAAAGGTGTGGAACCTGCTGCTGTGGGCTTTCTCTAATCTCCATTATCTGTGTCTGTGGGTGGTGATGAGGGTGGGGCTGATGCTGCTGCTGAACTTGAGGTTGCGGCTGCTGCTGCTGGGGGACTTGACATGCGGCTCCACGGTGGGTCGGAGACTGAGGGGGTTGTGAGTACGACTGAGGTTGCTCCCCTTGTATGGACTGGGGAGATGGTTTGGTTTTGCTCTGTGGTGAAGCTGTGCTCTGAGCAGAGGAGGTGGAGGAGGAAGATGGAGTTCTGGTCTTGGTGGGTGTATGTGGGGGTGTGTAGGGAGGTGCAGGCTGGTTGTGAGAGTGACGGTGTTTGCCTTGCGATGAAACACTGCCTCTGTGGGATGAGTTGCTTCCCAGGCTGCTTTGCTGCCTCACCGTTCGTGCCTCCTTCTTCGGCGGCCCACCACTCACCACAATCACCTCGTCCTGATCCTTGCTAAGGGTGCGAGTTCGCTGAACCCTGACCTCTTGACCTGGGTGAGTGATGGCATTTTGTAGCTCTGAGCTCAATTCACTGTCCTGGAAGGTACTCATCTTTGGAGACATGATGACCTCTAAAACAGAGAATGAGATTTTATCAGTTATTGTCATTTGCCTAAATAGATCAATGTTATTTATTTTAAAAAAAATAAGCAGGGATCCTACACATTTGTAGAACTTTCCCATATTTTTCAGATTGAATCTTGAAGAGTTTACTGTATTTGCGTTAATTTTTAAATATAAAATACTTAGATTCACTTTAAATTTATGGCAGATATTTCTACAACAGGCAGGCTAGAAGAGGGAAGGAAGGAAGGAGGGAGTGAGGCAGTCAGGAAGGACGAGTGAGGGGGCAAGGAAAGACACAAGAAAGGAAGGAAAGGATGGACATATGAAAGGAAATACAAAACGAAGGAAGGTAGGCAGGACAGAAGAACCGAAAGAAGGACGAGGTTTTGACAGACTTGAAAACCAGCAATGGTGGAGTTTGCCTAGTGTACAGGAGCGGTTCCTTGTCTCTTCTGCGATGTCTAGACCATGGTTAAGTTCTACAGAGTCCCCAGGTCCTGTAACTGTCAAGTTACTCCAAGGGCAGCACATGGTCTGGTAGAAGAGCAGGCTCCCCACATACAAAAGGTGTTTAGTTCTCAAGGTAGCAATCTTGGGTTTGAACCCTGACCTCAGGATATCTGCAGCATGTCTTCCCTCTCCCTTTGTGCCAGTTTCTATGTAATACCTATAAATAAAGGCCACTAGTGCCACAAATTGAAATCATCACCCCTCCACTGCTGTGTTTGTTTGGCATGAGGTACTGTTATACTATGATTTACTGTGTTTTTGGATGTATTTATAACTCTTCTCAGATTAATGGGTCAAAGGTCAGTGCTAATATCATTCCTCGTTAGCATTGTGTTTAACATGAACCATATATGCTTCAGAGCACGAAACTGCCAAAGCTCCTGGTTTTGTAGAGGTTGATCTTGCTTATGACCAGTTCATCATCAGTGCATTGAATTATCAGGATCTGGATGCTGCATTCCCTCTTCCAAAGGCAGCAATGAGATGCTTAGTGTTTCTATGATTCGAGGTGTTAGGCACCTTTTTAAAACATTAAATAAATTTCACCTCCAATAAACAAAGTAACCAATAACACACCCATATTTTTTAATTACACGGTTGTAATTAAAGAATTACACAGTACCTTTATTTATTTTTTTCTGTTTCAGGTCATCCTAGCAGCAGTTTTACAAAACACAAACTGAGTGTCATCAGCATAATGATGGAACAGATTTATTTAGTCAGAATGGGATTTCGGGAAAACCATGAATAGGGAAAATAAACCTGAGTAAAAAAAACAACAACAATACAAAAATGTTTACCTGAAAACCAACCTATAAGCAAGGTAAAACATAACTGAAACATTATCTGACCTCTGGGAGATCTTATTTGACAAGGTAGTTTAAGATCATTATGAGTTTATTTTGGCCAAAATTAATTTCATAGCTCACCATCCAGGGGCGGGCTGTCCATTGAGATGACTTCCTGCTGCTGTGTGATTGGGGGTGGCTTCTTTCGAAGGGAGCCCCGCCCATCTGAGCTGCGCTGCATTTCAGCCAACCGCTTCACAGCCAGCATCAGCTTCTTCTGGTGACCTTTAACAGCAAAACACAAAAGTTAGAGTTCAGTTTAATAAAGACCACAAAGACAAAATTAGGTATATTAATTCTCCTTTAACTCTTCTGAAACAGGTCACCTGAAACAGTGCTGGTAAACCAAAGCATTTTCAGAAGGCTATCCTGAAAATGTAGGATACTGACTAAATTAATAATCTATGTATCTATGTATCTATGTATCTATCTATCTATCTATCTATCTTTTTATTTTACTTTTAGCCACAGATAATGCATTTTAACAGTACACATTTCGTTATCTTGTGTCTTTACTATGTTCTGCAGGCCACAGTCATAAGGCTCTATAGCTGAACTGCTCGTCTAATAGTTGCTGGTTCCTGTGTTATCCAATCATCCCAGCAACAAGACTGAGTAAAGATTTCTTACTTTTCCACTGGAGACCTTTCTACCATTCTTCTGATAAAAAAAAACTTTTCAAAGTTTGCTCCATAATAAAGATTGATTTAACATTCTCACATACCATAGGAGCTGATTATAGTTACTTAGTATGGTATATCTCACATAGTATCAATCATTACTGTGTAGAATATCTTCTATACTCATGTTTCTGACATATAGAAAATGAACAGACAGACAATCTGTAAAGTATTCATAGGGGTACATTTATTTATTTCACGGTACATTTATTAATTCCATGGGACATTTATTTTTTTCATGATAAATGTATTTATTTAATTATCTCCTTTTAACCCTCCAAAGTGGAAAGGTTCTGGAATTATGTGTGGATTTGTTTTGATGCAGTAAAAACATTCCTGGCAGAAAGGGGATAAAACCATCTTGAACTCGAGAACTGCAGGGAGCAGGACAAGCTGTTTTAGACAGTCACGACACGTGGGAAGTTTTCATTCAAATACTGTCTGTTTTTTCAAACGACATTACAACTTCCACTGTCCACCACTTCAAACTGCCTCAGGGAGCTGTCACAGCAGCATCAGTACTACGGAAATACACGCATACATCCAAAGACTCCAGACAGAATGTACAAACCATTTGTGGGACTTTCAGCTGGAAGCTTTAATGACAAGTTGAATTTTTCTCTCTTTAACTGGATGGACACTGAGGACATGGAAATGCAGCTGAATGAACTGAAGAGCTCGACTATGTGGGGGACAAAGTTTGTAGAACCGTAAGAGCAGCTGGAATCCCCAGATTGTGTTTTTGTCATCATTGGTCTGAGGAGAGCATAAATAGAATCATATTTTCTATGGTATGGTTCTCCTCGCTATTCTGGTGGTCTTGTTATGGATAAAAAGTATTTATTGAGAATAGCTGATCTGCACTTTGCCAACATCTGGCAATAAATGTAATTCTATAAAGTTGTTGTCTATAACTGGTGATAGGCAGTGGTATTTTTTTTTGTTAATGCAATGGTTGATATGGCACACTGAGGAAATTTCAGATGGCACTCCTCATCAGAAAGGTTGCTGACCCCTGGTGTAGATTTAGGTAAACACACTCACAGTCTTACCAAGACACTAATAAAAGCATTCTGCTGTACTGAGAGATAAAGGCATTTTCCCTCCTACTGGACTCTCAGCTTTGCTGTGCTTTATTACCTTCTATGTAAAAGATGCAATCTATGAAGTTGACAAATTTTTAAAAAGTGTCATTCTTCTCTGATGGTCACAGCATCTGGTGACTCTGACATGAAGGAGGACATAAATTGTTGTACATCAAAAGGTGGACAGACACATGACGGCATATGCAAATATCTCACCGAGTTTCGTGATCCCGATTTCCTGCAGATCTTCCCAGGTGATGTCCGTGATGAAGTCAATGTTTTCATAACCATTCTGCACCAAAACCTGGTGGTACTGACTCAGACCTATAGCCGACAGCCATTCCCCCAGGTTGTTCTGTAGGAGCACCAGAAGAATCTGTTTATTGAGCTGAGCAATGACAGTCATGTCAATCAGTGCCCTGCAAAACCACTCATACCTATTTACCTTTTGCACATTTTGTCACATTACAACCCCAAACATCAGTGTATTTTATTGGGAGTTTATGTGATGGTCCGCACATAACACAAAGCAGCACATAACTGCAAAGAGGAAAGTCAATTTTATAATGGCTTGAGGTTTTTCTGCAAATAAAACTCTTTGTGGCATGTACTTTTACCTCTCCCCTGTACTTTGACACCCCTACATAAAATCCAGTGCAAATAGTTGACTTCAGAAGACGCCTGATTAGTATTATGTGAAGGCCTCACAAGTTAGTTGGGAAACATTAATGAGGAGCATCATGGAGACCAAGGAACACAACAGACAGATCAAGGAGAAAGTTGTGAAGAAGTTTAAAGCAGCAGTCCACCTAAACTGAAAAATCCAGTTTATCTGAAAATCCCAGACAGAAGAGATTGTGTTAAACCACAAATCTGGGTAAGGGTACATAAAAAGGTGCAGCATTAAAGAACCATTCAGAATGTCAACCAATGCTAATGCACTCCACAAATCTGACTTCCATGGAGAAGAGGCAAGAAAAAGGCCATTGTTGTCGGGGTCTGGGTTCAGAGTGTGTGTTTGTTTTTTGTGTGCAACTTTGTTTTCAGTTTCCACATGGTGCTGGAGTTTCTCAGGCGTGCTGGGTGAGAAGTGCAACTGATCTGCTGATTGCATGGAGGAGTATTTAAGCAGGAGGCTGCCAGCACTTCGATGCCAGAGTGTTTTGCCTACAGTCGTAACAAGCTCAGCCACTACTAAGCTATGCTTCCTTCTTTGTTCTAAGCTGACTTTGTGTATGTTCCTTTGCAGGCTAAAACCTGAAACTTTCGATTACTTCGCTGAATACAGACTTCGGTTCCAGAAGTTTTCTGGACGATCAAGATTATCTACATCTTGTGGATTTCGTTCCCAAGGACCAAGCTGGCAGCTTCCTGTTTTCCTGTCTGCTAAACCAAGGCATAAGCGTACCCTGTCCACCCTCCAACGCAAGTACCTGTACTTTGAACTAACTCCTGATCTCACCAGAGCTCACTCGACAGCACTGGTGAAGCCATCTGGATTACCCCGCCTCACAAACCTGGACCCCGAATCCCTCTACCCCTGGCGACCTGACTGCACTTATTTAGTAAGCCGTTTATATAGTTACCTTTCGTTAATTCTGCAACTTAATAGTTCTTTGTTTCACCAGTTCTCTTCCCACTCTTTCCATACAGTTGGCGATTCACCCGTTCACGTTCCAGACTCGCTGTAAATAAAACACCTTTCACTGATTCACTATTAGGCCAAATGTTTTCTTTCCAAGTTGGTGGTTGTAACAGGACAACATGTAAAAGGGGTATGAATACTTTTACAAGACACTTTAAGTTACAATGACAAGTTTAGAATCGCAAGTCTCTATTATAGTGATACACCTCTCCCTGTCATTTAATAGATGTACTCACCGGTTTCTGCTCTGGCAGCCACTCAGTGACACTGAGCTTGTTAACCTCTGACATAATCTTCTTTCGGTGACCTGGTTTAGTTATTCCAATAGCTGTTAGATCCTACAGATACACACACACACACAAACACACGTTAGTACCATACTTTGGTGGCATTCTCCACAGCGTTGCAGTTACAGCAGTCCAAGTGCCCAGCAGTGTTTCTCCCTCTTTCTCTTGCTCAGACATGCTCACACAGGAAAGACACGAGATAGCATGACAGCTGATGGAAGCTTCTGCCAGCTGGAAAGAATTGTGTGAGGATGCAAACGTTTCCAGATTGAATGAAAGGCAAAGGAAGACAAGAGCAAATGTTTGCAGTGATAGGAAGCATCTAAAAGACCTGATCAGCCTGATTTCTGATAACATAACCCATATATAGTTGTCGTAGACACTTCTACATAAAACATAAACATTTGCAACTGTCATCCACACACACACACGCATACCCACACACATCATTGGTCGCTTAACTTGTTTTTGTGCAGATAAGACAACTCAAGAAGACAAACCTATAATGGAGTAAAATCCTAAGTTTATTTAGGCTCAAGTTTATTTAAGCTCAACTCTGGACCCTCTCGCATGTACAGAGTGCATATAAGTAATTCATAATGACTGAAAATTATTTATATAGTGGCATGCATGGTAGAGAGTGTTGACTTAGCTGGCAAGGAGGCAGCAGCAGGGTGGAAGGTGATGGAAGAGTCAGAAGGTCAAGTAGACCTTTTTTTAGTTACATTTGAACGCTTTAGATCATTAAACAAATTTGAATATCAAAGATAGGTAACCAAGTTGTTTTTTGGTAAATGCGAGATGTGCCTTTATGTTCTTTTTGGTCAGGAGTGGTTTTGGCCTTGGAGCTCTCCTGTGGAGGCCATTTTGCCCAGTATGAACACTGACCTTAAAGTGGAACTAAACCCCATGTAAAAGAATAACTCTGCCCAAGACAAATTTTGAAAAATGTCACCAAAGTGAGCAGTGCCAAGTGTGGGGATGAGCGGAGGGGGTTAAGCAGGGGTGAGGTCAGGAGGACGATGGAAAGTGGCAGCACCCCTCTCATCATCGGAGGTTAAGAGAGGCTTTATGGAGCCCAGGGGTTCCTGAACATTATCAGTTTGAGCCACTGGCTCAAGGCGCTGACTCGGCGATGCCCGAAGCTGGTGCTGCTGCGACAGTGGAGGAACAATTCCAACTGCTGATTCGCTACGGGGGCGTGTCGGATTGAGACCCGCCCCCGGAGTGAGCTCGGGGGCTGTTACGTAAGCATGTACTCAGAAAAGTGAGGTATCCAGCGATGTAGATGTTTTTCTGAGTTCTGGCTGATTTTGTATTGTGTGACCTCCTAAATGAGTCTTTGATACACTCTTGGAATAATTTTGGTAGGACAGCCATTTCTGGAAAGTTTCCTCACTGTTTCTTCACAGTTTATTTCCAGTGGTGGATTATGGCTCTCACTGTGATTGGCTGGAGTACCAAAGCTTTGGAAATGGTTTTGTATCCCTTTCCAGACTGATAGATGTCAATGACTTTGGTTTTCATCAGTTTTTTTGTTTTCTTCATTGTAGGGCGTGACATGTTGCTTATTGAGATCTATTAGCCTACTTCACGTTGTCAGATGGGTTCTGTTTAAGTGATTTATGGATTCTATAGGTCTGGTAGTAATCAGGCCTGGGTGCAGCTAGGAAAATGTAACCAAAGATGTGGTTAATCACAGTTAATTCATAATATAACAAAGGGGACAATTATATTTTCACAAAAGGCCAGGTTGCTTTGGATAATTTGCTCCTTTAATAAATGAAATCATTGTTTAAAAACTGATTTTGAATTTACTTTGCCTGAAATTTGCAAGGGGGCATGTTTTCCACAGCACTGTATTTATAAATATACAGTGAGTTTATTGTTTTTTTAGTTTTTTTTAAATAATCAGCTGGGGGCTCAAGTGAAAAGGTTTATTAGAAGTGCACTCCACAATTCTGACAGCAGAAATGTAAAAAAATAAAGTTGATTCAGGTGACATTTTTCACTTTAAGCTTAGAACTCATCAACTCAGAGGTGATCTTGTCCATGTGGGAAGCGGCAAATTTGAAGGTGTTGAAACAGGTGCTTATTTCTTTGTAGCAACCTTCTAGTCTATGCTGATGTTAAACTGGCATGATGAATGTGTAATTGTCTGACTATAAAACATCTCGACCAATTGTGTCCTGCTATATGGCTAAAAAATCAGACTGGATTTGGGTCAATGATTGATAAATACAGCGATCATTTGGATAGACCCTCATTACATGTTAAGTATTTAAGGATCAATACTTTAATACATCTTTATTATTATAGTACAACTTTCCTCTACATGCAGCCAATGAATATCATAGTTTTTTGTAATTTATGGGGGGAAGGGCAGAGGGTTTAGGACCAATGGACTTAACTTCTTGTTATAGCCGTTCAGTCTTGGCCAGAAATCTTTTGTCTTGGAAAATCTGCTTTTTAGCTTTGTCCTGACAGTTGCGCCCTGTTGCGAAGAGTTTTGTCAGCTTAAAGAGTTTAATTTAAAAGAACCACTTCTCATTGTACTTTAGTGTTGGTACAAAATGATGTAATTTCAGCGGAGTTATTCAGACTCATCAAAAAAGGAGCAAGTGTGTTTCAAATTATTGTCTCCTTGTGCAGCCAAATAACTTTTGCATCTAGATCATCAAGAACTTCAACGTGAGCAGTTCAGTTGGAGTGAAGGAGGCTTCAGGATATAAAAGTGTTACCACGATCGTCTCCTTTTGTCGCTACAGAATCATGTTGTCACCAGTGCAGAACTTGCTAAGCTATGGCAGCAGGTGGGTGTCAGGTACATCTGCACATACAATGAAGCATAGACTTTTGGACTTTGACATCAACAGCAACATAGAATTAACTGTCCTAGAAAAATGTCAAGGACAGAATTAAACTGGAAACAACAAAACATAAGGTGCGTCAATAATTTATACAAAGAATAAAACATAGAAATGACTATGATTCCTTTGTCGTTCTAACAGTAAAGCCTACGGATACAGTCCATGTGTGGAGCTGCAAGATCGGGCATCCAAGAAAGCAGGCTTCTTCACAATTCTGTCCAAGAGTGCTGTCATCAATAAAGACAGTGATCAAACACCCTCTAAGACCATCTTTGTATTTCCCAGCATGCCAAGCACCCTGACAAAAGGTAACATTGATTCTTGGGGCACTTCGTGGATTATAATACTAACATTTTGGGAACTCCATAGATCTTAATGCCCTTGAGAACCTGAGGTCTGTACTATAAAAGCAGGAGGATACACAGAAAAAAATGGGATCAAAGATAATAAGAGGATAATAATAAAATAATATTGGATCACTCAGAATAATATTTATATATATATATTATATATATATATATATATATATATATATATATATATTATTTATTTATATATACAGGGGTTGGACAATGAAACTGAAACACCTGGTTTTAGACCACAATAATTTATTAGTATGGTATAGGGCCTCCTTTTGCGGCCAATACAGCGTCAATTCGTCTTGGGAATGACATATACAAGTCCTGCACAGTGGTCAGAGGGATTTTAAGCCATTTTTCTTGCAGGATAGTGGCCAGGTCACTACGTGATACTGGTGGAGGAAAACGTTTCCTGACTCGCTCCTCCAAAACACCCCAAAGTGGCTCAATAATATTTAGATCTGGTGACTGTGCAGGCCATGGGAGATGTTCAACTTCACTTTCATGTTCATCAAACCAATCTTTCACCAGTCTTGCAGTGTCTATTGCTGCACTGTCATCCTGATACACGGCACCGCCTTCAGGATACAATGTTTGAACCATTGGATGCACATGGTCCTCAAGAATGGTTCGGTAGTCCTCGGCAGTGATGCGCCCATCTAGCACAAGTATTGGGCCAAGGGAATGCCATGATATGGCAGCCCAAACCCTCACTGATCCACCCCCATGCTTCACTCTGGGCATGCAACAGTCTGGGTGGTACGCTTCTTTGGGGCTTCTCCACACGTAACTCTCCTGGATGTGGGGAAAACAGTAAAGGTGGACTCATCAGAGAACAATGCATGTTTCACATTGTCCACAGCCCAAGATTTGCGCTCCATGCACCATTGAAACCGACGTTTGGCATTGGCATGAGTGACCAAAGGTTTGGCTATGGCAGCCCGGCCGTGTACATTGACCCTGTGGAGCTCCCGACGGAGAGTTCTGGTGGAAACAGGAGAGTTGAGGTGCACATTTAATTCTGCCGTGACCTGGCCACTATCCTGCAAGAAGAATGGCTTAAAATCCCTCTGACCACTGTGCAGGACTTGTATATGTCATTCCCAAGATGAATTGACGCTGTATTGGCCGCAAAAGGAGGCCCTACACCATACTAATAAATTATTGTGGTCTAAAACCAGGTGTTTCAGTTTCATTGTCCAACCCCTGTATATATACACTTTGTAAAACAGATCAGACTTTCAGACCTCAGTCTTAGTAGCACAGAATATCTATTTTTTCTTCCATTGTTTAGCTAATTAGTGAAAATCCAATGAGTGTAGATACAAAAGAGTAAAAAAGATGAAAATAAAAAACATTTTGCGAATTTCAGGGAGAATTCAAAAAGCAATGTCATTGCTCATGTTTTTTGCACCTGTTTTTGCATCTGGTTGACACCGCAACTCTTCAGGTACAAATACAGAAGAAGAAGTCATCCAAGAGATGACTTCTTCTTCACAAAAAGCTCGGGGTTCTGTCAAGCTCAAGTCTACATTCCAGGACCAATCACGCTATATACCTTCCTAAATAAGTGATATAAATGCTTTAAAGAACCCCGGGGAATGTAAAAGATTAAATAATAGTTTATTCTTTATTCTAATTCGCTTTAACCCTGATGATACGCCTGCTGCAGATCCACGTTTTTCTAAATATTTCTGGCTGAATCTCAGACATTAAGCACTCACAGATGGTTTTTCAAACATGTACATTTCTTTGAATGTAGTAAGTTTGCGTGAGGTGTTACATATATTGAGTCTGGGTTCAGTAAGCCACTAATAGCATTTCGGGAAGTATATTTATACATGACCAAGTAGTTCTGACAGACATCCGTATTTTTCCAGACAAGGTTCTGATTCTTTCTGGGGAGAGCATGAACTCTGGAAAACATTACATACACTCTCCATGTGGAAGGCTTGATTCCTCCAAAGAAAATACTTTTTACAGCATAATTAATTGATTTGTAGACCGGAAAGTTCATGTATCGTTTTTTTTTTACCTAAAGAAACTGAAAAAAATAGAGTTCAAGTTGTTAAGTAATAAATGTAATTTATTTCTACAGCGATGATTCAGAGCTGCTCCTAGAAAGTGGAAAACAGGCCTCCAGCAAGAATCCGGCACTTGACAGCTATAAGAGCCATAAGAGGAGCAGATAATGAGTCAATAATTCATGTTTAAAATTTTAAAAATGCTGTATTTTTATCTTTTTTTTTTCTTTTTTTTTTTCCTGGCTTTTATTTAAAAAAAAAAAATATTAATAAAGTCCTTTTGGGGGGTTAATTTTTTCATTTATTTCTCTCTCCCCTCTCCATATATATATATATATTTTAATATTAATATATTATATAATATTTTATATGTAAATGTATATTTTTATAATTTTATATATATATATAAAATTAAAAAAAAAAAAAAAATATATATATACATTTTACATATATAATTATATATATATATATTATATATTTTATGTAAAGTATATATATATTTGGGATGTTTTATATATATAAAAAATTTTATATATTTTATATATATATTATATATAATATATATATATGTATAAAATTTTATTATATATAAAAAAAAATATGGGATATTTGTTATAATAATATCAGTGCTTGCATATGTGCTTATGTGCTTGCATATGTGACACTTCGTATGGTGTTTAAGTATAAGTGACATAAAAAAAAGAAAGTGACGGGGTTTCCCAAAACATTGGGAAAAATATATCTGGAATTGTTGAAGTTTTTTTAATATTTTAAAAATAAAAAAACATATTTCAGGTTTTCATTGCTTATATTTGCCAGTGCCATCATGACTTCATGACAGTTATGGCATTCCTTTGGAACAATCAGGAAAATACCTTTTTCCAGGTAAAGAGAAAAAAAAGTTTGACCTTTTTCAAAAGATAAAACGGGTTTGTGACAGGGGGGAAAGAGAAAAATTTGGGTTTCCATTCAAAAAGTTGTTTAATGGTTTCGTTTTTTTTTTTTAGAAAGGGGGATAATATACATGCATCTGGACAACATCAAGGACAGCAGAAATCAATGTCTTTCAGAATTGCTTCCATTGTGGTCCTTGGAGGGGGGTGTAAGCTCTCTGGGGTTCAGTTGCCTTACCTCCGGAGTCATTCGGCTAATGGTGGGCAAGTCATAGCCCGCACCCTGGAAGTTTGGAGCGTAGACCTGCAGCTGAAAGTCGCTCAGCCATTGGACAACGGCCTCTGAGCTCTACAGAAGAGAAGACAGGGGGCATGCAGTCACTGGCACCTTGTTTGCTTCTTCACAGCCACTGTTCATCAGCAGGGCCAAACGGAGTCATACAGCGACCACTCTTTATAACTGACTGATTATTCCGACTTCTGTCTAGTAGGTCTGACCTGCGGTTATTACTAGTTTATAACTGTTAAAAAATACCATGCTTCTATAGCTGTGGATAAATATAGAAAGTTGCCAGCCTCTTAACTTCACTGAATACTAAGTCAATAAATTAGCCTTAGTTAGCCAGTGTTGGCCCTGTAGTGAAAACCAGTCTAAGGTTAGGAAGAGGAAAGACTTGCCAACAGGATCTCGAATGCTACACAAAACTAAAAATATGAGCTATTGGAAACTGATATGTATATGATAATTTATAAAGTAACCAACACATGTTTTGAAATTTAAAGGTAAACTTCCTATTAGAATCACTACACTTTGTTAACTCACCTTTGGGCTGATTTCAACGAATGTATAACTCATAATAATAAACAGGGTAAACCATGTGGCTGAAGTTTCAAATACCTTTAAAACAAACTTACTACTGTGTCCGATTTAGCTTCATAATGACATATTATTTCAGTAAAGATAGCAAGCAAGACACGTCTCAAATGTTTAAGTGGATTAGCTTAGCATTTTTAGCACGTATCTCTAGGGAATAGGACTGTATCGTCACACCACAGACCTAGTAGGGGGCTACGCCAGCCATGAACATTGTGTAGTACTTTGGTATGGCCAGTCTTTACTTTCACATGAAGTTTATTCCCTATAGGGTTTACTTGTTGCTTTGTAGCTGCCATTTGGCTAACTGGGTCAAGCTAATGGGACCTGTTTTTTGCTCGCATGCCTGAGCATTTTTGCAGTTTTAATCAAGAGGGGAATAATCTGTCATATATGTAATATCTAAAGTGTTTTTGACAGACAATAGCCTTAAATATTATGTTTTCTGGATTTGTGAATTAGCTGTCCTTGTAGCATAAAATTTTGAATAACTGTATTGTTTTATGTGAATTTCGGTTTTCCACTGGTCATATCTCTAAACTCTAAACAGGCAAGACAGACTTGGGAACTTGGATTTACCCCAGCAGGTGTTCACTGACATAAATCTTTATGTGGACAGGCTTTAATTTTTCAACCACATGTTCAGACAGAAGACAACGCAGTCTTTTTGCTTGGATGTATGTAGATTTTGCTTGGATGTATAGAACAAAGTCCTGTAAAAAGTATTCATACCCTTTTAAGTTTTTACCTTTTGAACCGACACAACCAAAAACCTCAACTTTTTACGTGATTTTATGTGATAGACCAAAAGAAAGTACTGCTTGATTGCAAAGTAGGAGGAAAGGATATGGTTTCAGAATTGTTTAAAAATAAAACATGAAAATGTGGCATCCATTTTTATTCAGCCCCCTTTACTCTGATACCTCTAAATAAAATCCAGTGCAACCATTTACCTTCAGAAGCCACAAGAAATAGAGTCCACTTGTGAGTAATTTAATCATTACATTACATTACATTGACATTATGAGTTTTGGCACAAGCCATGTAGGACACAAATCAAACAGGGAGGAAGCAACCTTGGTTAAATGAGACAAAAATGTAACCTTTTGGGCTAAATGCAAACTGTTATGTGATGCCAACCTAGGACTATTCATCATCCTGTACACATCACCCACACAGTGTAACGTGGTGGTGGCAGCAGCATGCTGTGGAGATGCTTTTCTCCAGCAGGAATCAGGTAGCTGGATGGAGCTAAGTATAGGGCAACGCTGGAGGTAATCTTGTTAGAGGCTCCAGAAGAGATGAGTCTGAGGGGAAGGGTCACCTCCCAGTGGCCCAATGACCCAAAATATGCAGAAAGTTGCATTGGAATGGTTTAAAACTAATCATATTCATGTGTTAGACTGGCCTAGTCAAAGTCTACACCTAAATCCACTTAAGACTCTGTGACAAGACTTGAAAATGGATGTTCACAGACACAATTTATCCAATTTGACTAGGCTTGAGCTATCTTGTTAAAAAGAACAGACAAGAATTTCTGTCTAGATGTGCAGAGCCAGAGACATACAGCTCTAGTTGCAGGAAAAGGTGGATCAACAACCAAGCTGAACAGAAATGCACACTTTTCAGATATACATTTGTAAATGTTGAAAACACATTTGAATTACCTTCTACTTCACATTAACGTACTAATTCGTTTTGGTCTATCATATAAAATCCCAGTAAAACACATTGAGGTCTGGGTTGAAAATGTGACTAAATGTCAAAAGGTTGAAAGGGGTGCAAATACTTGTGCAAAAATAGAAATCTTACTGATTGAACTGTCAGATGTTTGGTTTACTGTAGATCACACCTTCCTAATGTCCAAACAACACTTCTGTCAGTCTGTCCGTTCAAGTTCACAATTATGCGTTTGACCAGCGGCCTGTTTGCTTTTGTTGATTCTCACTATATAGTTCACAAAATACAATATGTTGTGTTGCTTCAGTATTCTCAGCAATTAATGTTAATTTGTATATGTTGTGTTGCTTCAGTATTCTCAGCAATTAATGTTAATTTGTCTAAAAAATAGAACTTTTCTCTTCCAATTTATCAGGAACTAGTGACTGAGCTAAAGCCTAATTTTGGGTTAAAAAGCCAGAGGCCTAAAAATTACAATAAGAATTTCTGAAACGCCATGATTAATTAAGGTCTTTGGCCTAATCTATGGCTGGCTGTACCTGTCGTTTTTGCTTACACCCGTTATTTCTCTTCTTCTCCTGCAACTCCTCCCCTACACCGTCCCTGAATCATGACTGACTTTCCCTCTCATCTCCTCGCCATGTTTCCCTGCTGAAGGAAGTATCAGGAGACTGACTGCTGAGGAGTCAGGATTCTACTGTAGCTAACAGATGGTCATCAGAACAGGACTTACATAGCAGCACAGACACTGCAGGCAAGTGATGCACATATTCGACAGCCAAACCTGCTTTTTAAATATGCTGTGTCATTTAAGAACCTAGAATAATGATATGCATTTAGACATGAAGTTAAATCCACTTCTAAACAAGCACACACTATGCCAGTAAATTGCATCCAATTTTGCATGGTGAAAGATCAGATTTCACACTTCTTGTGCCGAGATAGTCCTCCCACAACATACACTTTCCTGGGGACCTGCCACCACTCACACACACACACACACACACACACACACACAAACAATAACCATTATCTCTATCAAAGTTCTGCTTGCCTGTCGCACAGCGACTTAAGATTGATTTCAAAGAAAACAAATAGTGCAATGGAAGAAGAGAAGCTGCAACTAAAAGGAGTGAATAATGAAGTATTGCACATCTTCTGACACGTACATGCTAGAATCCTTGAGCACAGATTTGTACGAGACCCACTCACGCACTCACCGTGTCGTGACTGCATCCGAAAACTTGCAGCACAGACGAAGCCAGTTGCGAGAGAAACCGGTGGGACATCTTGGTGCGTGTCGTGTGTGTGTGTGTGTGTGTGTGTGTGGACAAGTAGGAGCTTTCGAGTGGGCTTTAGCTGACTGTGGAGTGTGCAGTTAGAAGCCCATAGTGGCAACTGATTGTGTGAGCCTTATTTTACAGAAGACTGAATCTGTGGGGTTTCGGGACTGTCCTACCTTCCCTTCGCATGGCACCTCCCCCTTCCTGGTTGCCGTGGCATCGTAAGGAGGCGCTTCGTGGAGCGGACAGCCTGATTGGCTTGATGTCCGCGAGGAGCCGGCAGAGCCTGTTGGTGAAGAAAAATCATTGGCCAGTGACAAGCCGTCAACCATTCTTTGGATGCTTCCATCCATCAACAGATAATTTTCTTCATATAGCTCTCTGACCTTTACCCTCCTCCTCATCCTGCTTAGATATCATTGTCTGATTGCTTTACCAAGCAACCAATCAGGTTCTTGCTTTCCAAGATATAAAAAAACCTATCTGAACCAATCATACACTTCTTAACTTCCTCCTACATCCACTGCCTTGGCCATCTGTCTGCTGAACAAGCCAAGAGCTGTGTGTGTGTAGATGTGATATGATGACATTATTTAAAAGGCCAGCGCTTTAAGACTCTCATTTTCTAACCAAAATCTCCAGCTCCATGCCTTCAATATTCTTTATCACCGTTTTTTTCAAGTTTGAGCAGTTTGAATTTTATCACAGTAATATTCCCTTCATCTAACCTGCTGGTTGGTCCAAAGACTTGGACTGTTCCATCAGATGCTCCTTGGCTTTGGCAGACTGGGACAAAACCGTGGCTAAAAGCTGCAAACAGACATGAACAAAGACTCCTTAGAGTTCATTAGATTAAACACACCACAGATCTGTTTAATCTATAAGAAAATCTTTAACACTTATTTCATACATAACTGTATTGACCCCGCTAAGCACCTCTCCACGCCTTCTTTGAGATCACACCACCACTGTTCTCGTTCCTGAATTCTAGCATATTCCACTATCTAATTCAATAATATTTATCCATACATAAAACTGTAAAGTCAAATATCTGAGCAAATCCATAGTGCACTAACTAAAGACTTAGTACAGCATGATTCTCATAATTCTCAAACTGGGTAATTATATTATTGGCAAGTTATTGCATAATTGGTTTTAATACATTTGAAATGGCCCATTTTAAGATTATTAGTTGCTACACATACTTTACATGAAAGTGCTTGTTGACAGCTTAAAATGCCAACTCTGTAATCACTTTGTTTTAAAACATTAAAATCCCCTTTACTTCACAGCACCCCTCCTCACACTTGCCTCTGCTCTTTACGAGTGATTAAAATAAATAACCACTCAGGGCAGGAAGGACAGAAAAAAACAGTTTTAATTACAATTCTTGAAGATAAATATGAATCACTAAAGTTGGTATCAATCAAAGCTTAGCAAAAACTGAAGATCGGAAATCAGCCACAAAACTCTGATCAGTGCATCTTTACATGAAATGTAAGGCATTGTTTATTAGAATTAAAACCCTGTAAAATTGTAATAAAATCCACTTTTGTTTTTTGACCTCTTATTGAAAGTGGTGGCTGTGCAATGAGAAAGCAGTGACCAAAATATCAATTCTCTGTTTGATGTCTTAATAACACATGACCATGTATCACAACAGCACACTCACAAGGGTAACGCATAGCGACTGAAGATAAATAATAAAAATATTGAATCAGAATTCTAAAGCTTTCTGAACAAAAATAGGTTTTTAGTCAGTCTGGGACTTTTTAAAGATGTATGCAGAGTTAACTTTTTTATTTGGTTGTGAAATGCAACTAAAACCTAAACCTATGATTTTGCAACTGATTTGAATACTTATTTAATAGACAGAAGCACTAATCTGAATCCAGGTTTACAGGTGGTAGCCATGGTTACAGGATTTAGTATCAAAGGAGAATCCATTTGACTTTCAAGTTCTCCAAGACACAAGACTGTCTCAAATTGTAATAAAAAAATATGATAAACCAAATCAAAGTTTCCCACTTTGGATTAATAAATAAGGTATCTATTGTAATAATATAAAGCAATTAAGAAGCTCAGTTTAACTAGACAGAGCATGAAGCCTCTTTATGTGGTGGTGAGAAACAACTAAATAAAAAAGGAAAAATAATTCAAAAAATCTTACTAAGAGGTAATATTTCATTTTTTATATGTTATTAATTCATTTTGTTATATAAATGATTTGTTGGGGTTTTTTTTTCTCTTAGAAATTTGCTGAAACACACTTCATCATAAATCAAAATCTCAATCTAACAGTAGGAAAGAATATGTTTTCCAAAACGGGAGAGACTAACAAAAATGTTTTAGCACTGTTACGGAGATCACAGAGAGGAAAACAGGTGAAAATCTCCACAAGCTAGATTTAACACTGCAGCATAGCTGACAGCCACATGAAGTAAGAAAAGTAACAGCATTGCTTTTAGCAACTGCTTCACAATTAAGACAAGTGATAGAGATACACCAAAAAAAGACTCATGACCAGAATCCCACAATTTTCACCTTGATTGACCCTGACTGGTGAGCTGCTGGTCAAAGACTCAAAAATCCGATCTTTGTGAGCTCTACCAGGTAGACTTCCATACTTTGGTGTGGAAGTTGCTACTGAGGAAATATGATTCAAGGTTAGCTATTTTCAATCTCGGGGACGTGTTTGAAAACAAAGTCATATGTCACACAAAAGGTGTAGGAAGGCATTTAAAAGAAAACTGTATTTTCTATAGTGGAGATCCGTTCACATCTACCTTGGGGACATTTTGCTAAATTGGCAAAGGAGAAATTGGGAGGATAACAAGTACTCTGCAAAGTTGCTCTGTTTAATCTTTTCAAGCTTTTCAACCTGTCATTTAAAATGCTGGACTGCAGTGAGTGAAAACTGAAAGTAGCCAAGAAATCTCTGTGGATCTCAAGAAAATACTCTTGGGATTGTTTGCGATGTAGCAGACATGTTGAAGATGAATCTCAGGATGATAAAGTTTCCTTCTGTAATGAGTCCCTTACTACCAGTGTTCATACGATCAAGCATGAGGTTAAATTACCAAAGGTATATAAGAAGGAAGGAGTATCTGCAAGAACTTATTTAATGAAACAGGAGTGTTTACAGGTGTGTTGGTAGATGTATGTCACACCTTCACGCCCTCCGCCTGTGCGTGGAGGATGTGCGCAGCGTTGGTGGCGCTCTGACCGCTGCCTGAAGACCTCACACTGGTCACACTCCCAGAACTCCCCATGCTGCTGCGATCTCCACCTGCAACGCACACACACACACGTACACACAGGCGCACAAAAACGTACACGTGCAATCAATCGCGCCGCCACGCCATCGCCCAGTCGTTGAGTGCAGATTTTGCCCACACAGATAAACACATGCAGCAGACACACACACACACACAGACAAAGAAGTTTAGCTGATATCCAGAGCTGCAATGTAAGAGGTGTGACTCTCCGTTGAAATGCACTGGGCAGCGTGTGGTTGCATGGACAAGACGGACAGACAGGCCAACAGATGATTGGGTGACGAACACAAAAGTGGAATAAAGGCATGCCTCTCACTATCACACTCTTTAAATGCACACACACTATTTCTTCTATTCGTCTTTCTCTCTGGGTTATCTTGTTCTCTCCTGCATCTACAGCATCCCAGCACATCCCATTCAAAAGACACGCACACACACAGACTGTAGACCAATGCAAATGCCTGCAGCCTACACATATGGCTACTGAGCTCAGCTAGGTTTTAGATGGAGGGATAAGCAGGACATGGGAGACTGTCAGGAGCAGGTCAAAAAGTATCTGAAAGCCTTCAAGCACCATCCTCTTGCGGCTCAAACAGACCGATGGCTGGGTTTCTCCCTGTGGGGGCCGTTGGAAGGTGGCAGGCAGAAAGGATCTTACAAACAGACTTCAGATACTGTTTGGCCCGATTCAGACTTCAAGGAGTCAGAGGTTGAGGGCTCAGCGCAGCGCGGCTTAATTACCTGCCACTGGCTTGCGCAGAACCCAGATCTCTTCGTTGGAGCCTCCATGGGGCCCTCTGGATGGGGTGGGAGAACTGTTAGGATTTGCCTCTGAGCCTCGACAACCTTCAACACAGAACACCACTGTTAACCGCTAACCAACCCCTAAAGTGGCAAAGGGAGCGGCTGATTTGCAAATAGAAATGTGCTTTTACAGCAGCAGCAACCGATTTCTTTAGATTCTGGATGATAATTTCTTGGGGGATTATTTTATTGCGGTAGGACCAGGTTTTGGTATGAACAAGTTTGTTTCGATTATGTACAAATTGAAAGCTTAGAATTCAACAGACTAAAGCAGGTGTGTCAAACTCCAGTCCTCGAGGGCCGGTTTCCTGCAACTTTGTTCCTGTTTCAGCTCACGGAATCAAATGGCTAAGTTTCCTCCTCAGCATGGAGTCAATTTTCTAAGAGTCCTGCTAATAAAATAAAGAATTGATTGAGGTATGTAGAAGCAGAGACGCATCTAAAAGTTGTAGAACACAGGCCCTCGAGGACTAGAGTTTGACAACCTGTGGACTAAGGTAAAAAAATGCTTTAAAATGCTTTAATGATGACTGAACTGTCATTCTCGCTAATGTTATATTTAATTAATGTGCTTATGGTCATGTAAAATGTCTGGCAGCTCAGTTTAAACAAGAAAAAAAGAGATGATTTCCACATAGTTCATTTTGATACTGTAATAAGGTATCTGATGTATATCTGGGGTATATTACCAGTAAAAATGTAAATGAGAAAATAAGGTAAATAAGGAGCAAATAATTTGAGGTGGTTTTTTTTTAGTTAAGCCGATGGACTGGTCAGAAACTCAAAAATACGATATTTTTCCTACCAGTAAACACACCATACCTAAGTGCTAATAGACCAAGCTAACCACACCACTCTTAGGTGTGAAAGTTGTCTTTGGGTGGAAAAGATTTTCGCTATCACTGAGGTGAGGTTAGAAGAAGCACAAAATCTATAAGAACTATTGAAAAGGAAACTGTATTTTTTACAGTCACCTGTCAGCTGTTCTTTAGCGGTGCTACAATTAAGAGCTGGCCTTTAGGAGGTGGCTGGTCATTTTGCTCATTCACCATTTGATACTTTCGCAGTTTGGTCAACTGATGGCTGATTTTTTTATTGTACCAAATAGAGCCTTCTGCCACTTGACGTCAATTTGTACCCGTACCTTGTAGCTGGTATTTAAAGTTGCTAAAGAACATTCTGAAATGGCTAAAACTGGTATGAGTAGGTCAAAGGTTTAAAAAATCTGGAGACCAGAAGCTGACCACAGTTCTGCGATCAGTAAATCTCAAAAGCTGGTCTCATTACATCAGTGCAGTTATAGTCAGCTTTCATTTCTTTTAAAGACTAATCCGACTAAAACTCTTGGGAACTTCTCAAGTTTTTTTCCCTGCAAATCTTAAGGCGTTTAATTTTCTTTCTAATTAAACTTCCTACAGGAATGTTACAAATTATCCATATTTATTCTCTTAATTTCCCATCTTCAGTGATTGAAAATCTGAAATTTCCGTGGAACTACATTAGCTACTGTAAGCCGTCCATTTCATTTGAAAACACAGTGCCTTGCAAAAGTATTAATATATGTTGCAAGGCAACATTATGCGAAGCGACACAAAATAGTGCATGGTTGTGAAGTGGAAGAACATATGCTTTTCAACTAAAAATCTGAAAATGTGGCATGTATTTGCAACCCTCCCCCCAAGTTAATACCTTGTAGAAGCACATTTCCCTTCATTATAGCTGCAAGTCTTTGGGGTATGTCTCTACCAGCTGTGCTTTGCTAAATAGCTCAAGCTTAGCCAGATTGGATGGTGAGCATCTGTGAAAATCAATTGTTAAGTCTTTCTACACATTCATAATTTGATTTGATTGTTCTGGACTTTGACTAGGCCGTTCTAACATCCATTCAGGCCGAGCATCTTCTTCCCCATATGTGCTGTATCTCCTACATTACTTGTGGTAAACTTCAAAATGGGGCTTCATATGGCTTCCTTTGACCTCTTTCTTCTCACCACTCCTCCTAAGCTGACTGATTTGTGGAGTCGCCATCTCATACTTTTGCGAGGCACTGTATGTTCCCACTGCAACATATACATTGTGTTTTATTAATGCCTCACAAACGCATTAAACCGCCAACTGTCACAGCCTGCAAGTCTCTTAATTAACACCAAATCTCACCTTTACTTAGCCGCTGATATGTTGATTCCCTAATGTGATAAAAACTATTTTATTTTTAGGCTCGCCACAATCCGTGAAAGTTATCTGAAAATAGGAAATGCAGGAATATGTCTGATCTTTCTGAATTCCCAGGATCTATTTAGGAAGAAACCAATATCCAGGGCTAATAAAACTGTTACCTAATTAGCGAAGACATAAAGCACAGAGCAGATACGGCAGGTTTCAAATCTACAACTGCAGCCCATTTTCATCCTCACACATTCTCACTTCTTCCTCCTCTCTCCCACACACATAGAAAAAGACAGCAGATATATATAAATATATGAAAACATTTATATACTCATTGAGCATACATTATTTCCTTACACAAAACCTGTGTGTATATACACATATATGCCAATATGTACATACACATACATATATAATGCATCCATTGGTGTGTGATTATATATGTTGGGCTTTTAAGAATGGGGCTGTAGTGCATTTGGAGAGTGTCATAAACCATTATAACCACTTTAATAAGGGTTTAATAATGGTTTACATGTGCAACCATAGAGCTCCAGAGAAACACACACATCATAAAGCTTTATTTCCTCTCATGTGATCACACAGCTCCTTCTTGTGGTCATTTTGCATCCCTCCAAGTGATCTCACAGAAGACCCTTAGTTCACCTTGATTCATGAAACGTCCCTTTTTAATCAAGACAGGATGAAGCTGCGTCTTCTAAATTTGCATTGTTTATTTGGTAACTAACAGAGGACTTCATAGGCTGTGAATACCTTACCTGCAAATCATAGAGAGTATTTTCTAACAATGTCTTATACAACATGTGAACCTTTACACTTTGTAACTGCTCAATTTTGCAGCACTGCAGCAGGTTTTTGTTCAGATTATTTGCCATTGTGAGTCAACAAATATGAAAATATTGTTTATAAGAAATCATGAAAGCATGCAAAATGCAATGGCTAATCATTAGTTAAACATATAAATTAAAAAAGCTTGCATTTGGAAGCAGCTAAACCAATTCTCTTTCTGTGTAAAATTATCTTTTTTTTTTTTTTGTTACTGTCATCTAATGTGGTACACTGGGATTTTACAGGGTAATGGTTTGATACTGTGGTAGACTCACTAATAACCGCAACAAGCGGACATACAAACACAAACATTATGGGTGCAAAGGGAAAGTGGGTAAAAGTGACGTTAGTCTAATCCAGCGTGACAACAACACACAACGAGGACAGAACAGAAAACGCTGCCTGGTCAGCATAAAGGTATGTATGGAGTGTGTATAGGTGGTGATAAGGAAGGAACGAGAAAAATTAAACATAATTTATAGAAGGGGAAAATGAAAAAAAAAAAAAACAGAATCGCAGATATTCAAATAAATCACAAACCAACTGATGTCTTTGGTAAACTGGTAAAAGCTCCTCCCTGTTTCTAGTCATAAAGATAAAAACAATGACAATACTAAAAGCTTATGATCTAAGCGGTGAAAAACACAGTCACACAGAACAGATGGTTCCTGCTGGACTCTAATTTAGGTTAAGACAAACCATCTGAGTAATGGTTTGTCAGCTGTGCAACATAAATTGCAGGGGGGTTAATTACCTGTGTGAAAATGATCATGTAATCTTTAATTGTAGGTGACCATTATAATAGGCTTCATTCAACTTTGATGATGGTAGATATTATATTCCAAAATCATTACCTGATAATCAGGATCTCCTGGCTGTGCAATGGCTGACCGTGATATGGTGTGCACTAAACTGATGTGCCAAGATGTGACAGGTAGGATTTTTTTCACCCAAGCAGTTCCGGTGCTAAACCAAGGATGGCGCTACAGTCACTTTTTAAGCCAGCTATCAACTGATTTGTCACAGAAAGAAAACAAGAAAGTAGGGATGCACTGATATAAAAATTCAGGCCGGTATTGATATCCGATATTAATATCGCAAATATATTTCACTACCCTTTCAACACCGTGAAAAAACCACCACACCACTGACATTGCTTCTCAGTTAAACACCCTACAGTCCTGCACTGCATCATTATAACATGCCCAAACAAATACTAGAAACACTTACACAAACAGCAAACAAGATGGTAATAAATACCGGTTGTTAATATTGGCCGGGTTTCACTTATCGGACCGATATTGATATCTTAAAAAATGAATATCGGCCGATACCGACGTCAATGCCGAAATATCGTGCATCCCTACAAGAAAACAAGGGCTACCTTGGACCGCTATTTTTTTTTCCATTTTTTGACATTACAAACACAAATGTCAGTGCATTTTATTAAGATTTTATTTTAAATAAAAAGTAGTAAATAATTGTCAAGTGGAAGGAAAATGACTCCCGGTTTTCCTGGTTTTCAAGAGTGGCCTGCATTTACCTCTTGGAGGGAAACAGCTAAAAGATAGATTTGCCATACTCTGTCCATTTTCAGAAGACTGAACAGAGCTCCATGAAATGTTCAAAGCTTTGGAAACTGTTTTATAACCTAATCCTGCTTAAACTTCACCAAAACCTTATTCCAGACCTATCTGCCATGTTCCCATGGCTTTTTGAAGCAGACAGATTCTGTTTACGAAAAAAGGGAACTGGCTTTTATTTGAAGGTATGATACTAAAGGGGACTGCTCCTACTTGCCTTATTTCTTACAGATAGGTAATAGGGCTTATCAGGACCTCTCCTTCCCTCAGCATATTTAAATTGTGTTTAAACACATTCTTTTTCTTTGGCGTTTAAACCAGACTGAGAAGTGAGCTTTTCGTATTCATTTTGGCTTTTTTTGTTTTGCCTTTTGTATTATTAGTGTTTTACTGACCCTGGTTCTATACCCGTTTCATTTATTCATATGTACATTTAGCGCTGGAACTGCTCTTTGGGAACAAAAAATACATGAAGGTACTCCTCACATCAGTATTTTGGTTGAGGTCATCAGCAAGCTAGTTTTCAAATAGATTATCTGAATATGTAAACTGCATTTAAACTAACAATTGCTCATCTTTTGTAGACCGAAACAGGCTCTCAATAATGGAGATGACAACAGTAAACAACCAAAAAACAAAAGTTAAACAATATGAGGAACATAAAAAAATTAGATAAATAATCTATAACAGAAACCTTTAATGGCTGCCTTCTCACATAAACCGTTAAAGCACTAATTAAAATCTTAATTGATCAATTAACAATTTTTTAGTTTTAACTAAGTTCCTAGAAAACACCAGAGGAAAGCATCCATTAAAGCTTTATCAATAACATATATAGTAATAATAATAATAATAATAATAATAATAATAATAATAATGAAAAGTGGGTGTGTACCTGGGGTAGTGGGTGTGTCTCCCTGTGGAGTTGTCACGGGCGACCTGTTATACCCAAAGGAAGTAAAAAGTGGAAGCAGTGGCTGATGGGAATGTGGTGGAGGAGGAGGCGGTGGAGGCAGGATATGGATCTGATGAAACGTGGTGTCGGTGCCGTTGACTACCGCGTTGGCAGGGGCAACCGTCGCCGGGGGAACCAGCGGTATCTTTTGAAATTGTTGAGTGCAAATGACTGTGCTGGCCAAACCTAGACAACACCCACCGTGACAAAGCACGGAAACACACACACACACACACAAACACACACACACACACACACGCACGCACACACGCACACACACAACCAGCCAACAGTGAACCATTGTCACAGACGAACGACAAAACAGAGAATTACACGTAAGAAAAAAAGAGGAGGGAATATAAAAAATTAAAAACAATAACTGAGGTTAGAAATCAAACCAAGAAAAGAAGGGGATGAAGCAGGCAGCGAATGCAAAAACCGCAGGAATGAAGATTAGGAGGAAGAACAAATGAGGGCAATGGTGGCAATGTACAGAATGAGAGATGGAGAAAGTCTAAGGCAGGGGTGTCCACAGTGCGGGCGGGGGGCCATTTGCGACCCTTGAAGTGAATTTTTGCCTTTCTGGATTGCAGTTCAAGAATGGTATGAATTTAGCCCAACAGCATGAGGTTATTGCAGAAGCGTTTTTCCCCTGAAAATTTTAAAACTTTAACAAGATGTTTTTTTCTTTTATTTTAATTCCATAGTAAATAAGTAACAACCAGTGATTGTCACTCAAAAGTAGAATTGAACACACCCATTCATAAACTTGGATAACAAAAGAAAGAATGATCCATATCCTGCCCTTGTTGCTCAGCGTAGACTTTTGTTCTAGACCAAAAACTGGAAAAATTATGTTTTAGATCTACAACAAATAAAGGATGACTTTCCTACTTCTGATTACTCTTTTTGTTTCATTAAAATATTGCATGTTTAGTTTATGGCTGATCAGGTCAAAATAAAATATAATTCAGTCTGGTATCAGATCTGGAGGTGCACATAAAGTAACATTTGGCCATGTGAAGAAGCTTTGCGGACCTCAACTATACAGGTAAATCTGAGTAAATTGGAATATGTGTTCTGATGAGGCTCGTTTCTCAGATTAAAAGTACTTTTAAAAAATAACAACTTTTAAGCAGGTATTTAATATGCTTCTCATAAGCCTTCATTTCTCTATTAAAATGTTTTTTATTGGTCTGATGTAATATTCTGATCTAAAAAACGAAATGTGTTTTCATTAGCTGTAAGTGAAAATCATCATAGTTAACAGAAATAAAGGCTTGAAAATGTCTGCATGTAAACGATCTATATAATGTGTTTCACTTAGACAATGGAGTTACTGAAGTACATTAACTTTTTATTAATATTTATTAAGATGCACCTGTACTCTTCACTGGACAGTTACCTCCTAATACAACTCGCATGTACTGTAGTGTCTTGCAGTTCTAGTGCAAAAGCTAATGTCCAATGAGACTTCACAGAAAAGACATATGCATTTTCGTCAAATGTATCTGGGTAACTTCAAGGAACGCAACACGATGGAAGATGCAGTAATTAACACCTATGTTTCTTCTGACTGGTTGGTAATGCAGTAGAAGTATGTCATTTGATCAACAATTTGATCTGTTGAAGAAAATGTGATGAGAGATGTGCAGAGAAACTGCTGTCAGTGAACACATGATGTGGAAGTGCGCAGGTCATGCTGACAGCAACACCTTTCAATGTGGACGCTGTTACTGAGTGAAGAAGACTTAGTGCTTGCTATTTTCAGTACCAACAAACTGTTTAAAATAAAGCCTGAGGAAGCAAAGAGAAGTACAAAACTATTTAAAAGAAAACCTTTTTTTTAAACTATTTTTAACGTCTGCAGTTCATTCAGTCCACAGAGCAGCGAAACTGAAAGCAGATAATAGGGAAGCTGAGCTGATTTCTGCAAAGTTGCTTTGTTTAATGCTGAACAAAGTAAAAAACATACAGCCACTAGTTTCACAGTGAAAGCTCCCTTTCACACATGCTGTAATGTTGCCTTGAATTGTAATATAAATAACCAATGACCACTTGTGACATGAAGAATTGTGAATTTTGTATTTTTTTCTTCTTCTTAAAGACAAATTGGATTGAGTCCAAACTGGGATCGGCAAGTCAAAGCTTTACTTCAACTGGAGATAAGAAATCGGACATAAATTTCTGCTTGGTGCATCTGTAATTACCGCATTTCAGTTTAATGTCTGACTTTAGAGACATTTAAAAAAATATTACGGTAGTTTAATGAAAAATGCCTTTTTGTGCCTTTGTGCCAACTGTTGTGCCTTTAAATGCTTTTACACAACAATTAACCTAACACAAGAATAATATAGTGGCTAGTCACTATTTTTGCAGATATGATTAAGTTTTTATGGACATTTTGGAAAAAACATTTCATGATCTATCTGAGCAAAGCCAACTATTGCAAAAATGTTCTACCTTTACTACATTTATTATATAAGTGAATGTTTTTAACTTGCCACCACTTAAAGGTTAATCTCTTATAAAATGGTACATGAAGAATCCTAGTTAGTGGAACAACAGGAAGCAGATGAGAGGGACACTGAAGGAGGGGGAACATCATGACAAATGGTGAGTAAAAATGTGTGATTATTCACAATCACAGATAAACAGACTGAAGCAGACAAATACAATAGAAGACACAGCTTATCTCTAGGACAAACATCTACCCAGCACATAACAGTTTAAAACACCTGAGCCTATGTGTGGCCTCTAAGTGCAGCCTAGATGACAAGATGGATCTGAATGTCTTTAGCAGAAGTTACCAAGAAGACTATGAGGAGCTCATTCATAGAAGATGAAGGGCGGTGATTGAAAAATCAGTTTTAGATATTAAAAATGCAATCTAACAAGATGGAAATTCAAAGTAACAAGTTGATATGATGAGAACATGATGGGGGTCAGGTGATTGTTATTACTCTCATGTATGTCGCTCAAATATGGAGCTCACACCAGTAGGAACATCATGTTCCTTTAAAACGTTTCTATATAAAAAAAATAGTTTCCACTGATCTGCAAAGGTTTTACCTATTCTGCTTTATTTCAGAGGAAATTGGAACGGTGACTTTTATTCATCAAAGTAATGAAGTGATGAGTGTTTGCACATTATGTTTAGATCAACATTTTGCTTCTTTTTGTATTTGTTGTGATTTGTGAATACTTCTTATACGTGACAAAGAGTTTCTTCTGTTTGCTATCATTGGTAAATAAGGTGCAATTCTTCTGCAATTCCATACATATTGTTGTGTTGAGTGGAAATTGAGCGAAACCGGGAACTGTTTCAGAGGAGGTGATGCATTTTTACAACAAAATGTGTAGAGACTGAGATCCAAAGATAAAAGCCTGTGCTGGCGTCAAGTTGTTGCTACCTCAAGCTAACTGCAACCAGCAATGCCAAATCCAAGGGAAAAAAAGGGTTTTAGATTGCAAGTCACGCAGGCATCCAGGCTCTCATAAATATGTATTAAAAGCCTTAAAGTACACTCATCTTTACTAAGGTGTACCATAGTTTTACACTGATATTTTCTGAAAAATCCAACCTATGTGGAAAAACACCTCATGCCTACTCCTATGTATGGTAGAGGATGTGTGATGTTGTGGGCCTAGGGAACGTTGTTAAATCCTTTGAAACAATAGAGGATTTTAATTAAATCTGGTGGACTCTTCCTCTAATCTAATATAAGTACTGGGTCTTTCATCAGGTTGAAGATCCAAAACATGACCTCAACAATGCAGAAATGGTTCATCAAACATTAAATCAACCTTCCTCCATGGCTGTCACAGTCCTCAGAATTATATCCTTCAGAAAACCTGTGGGCTGAGCTGAAAACCAGAAAACATAATAAAAGAACCAAGGAATCTGGAACATTTGGAGGAGATTGTGTGAAAAGAAAAATGGTCGAAGATCCGTCTCTCTGAATACTCTGCCAATTGTTACAGGAGAAGATTGTCCTATTAGCAAAAAGAGGTTCAGTGTGAGATTATGGTGCTGCAATAGAAGATTAATTTGTTTTACCAGGGAGGCCAACAATGTTAATACAGTATAGTAAGAAGAAAAAACTGTGTTTGTCTTAAAGGGGTCATATCATGCTTTTAAATCCCTCCTTCCACCCTTAAATCATTCACTTGTGGTCTATATAAAGTGGAACTCAGATGCTTTGGTCTGAATTCCTTGTTCTTGTAGTTCTAAAGGCCCCTCTTTTACCCCTGTTCTGAGGTTCGTCTATGGTATCTTTAAAAGCTACTGAGGCACTTCACACCCTGCCCCCCTCCAGGTAAAAGAGCGCAACACTTAAATCTAATCGGCCATATTTTTATTTTGATAACAGAGATACAATTATCTAGCAGTGTAGGAACAAGACAAAAACAGCAAATACATTGCAAAACTGTTTATGTAATAATATTATTCAAAATGCGCAGTACGGTTAAATCTTGAAGGAGCTTAAAGCAGCACACAGTACTAACATAAGCAGAAGGCACCATGCTACTGCTATCAATACAATGGCCAGGACATCCTATCAACACAGCAAGAAATAAAAATGGTGGATAAGAGAAATTGGTCAGGAAGAGGTCCATGACCTTGCTGCTCCACAGCAAATAAGAGAAATTGGTCAGGAAGAGGTCCATGACCTTGCTGCTCCACAGCAAATACTGTGACGTAACAGTTGGAAAAATGTTACAGATGATAGAGAAAACTGAACGGACAGAAAAATATAACACAAACAGAATATAAAGGTATCACCGCAACACCTGGAGAAACTAAATTCAACTTTCCTGCAGTCCTACAGACTCCAGGTACACAACAAAATGTATTTAAAAGCTAAAAAAGTGGATTTTGCATGATATGTCCCCTTTACAGGTAATCTTTCAGGAACAATCCTGAGGACTGGTCTACCTCTGAAATGTTTTGAGATGAAAAACAAGAAGTAAAACTCACTGTGTATAAACTATCCAGATTCACGGCCTTCGGACGGAGAGCAGTATAACTATCTCTGTTTTCAGCCCAAACGTGTAATATGGCTGATTTTTGATTTCTCTTTTTTACAACAACAAATAAGCCCAACACACCGAAAAGTATCCAGACAAACATACACACACACACACACACACACACACACACACACACACAACACACACACACACACACACACACACACACCTGTGCGCTTGCTGATGACCTCAACCAAAGTAGATGGAAAGTACCCCACTCGATCATTTCCTGTTCGGTTGTCATGGATACAGCCTTTCCAGCGTCCATCAGGATGTTGCTCCAATACCTGACAAGAGCAAATGTTAACAGGACGGCTGTTAGATTTGGCAAACCTAAACAAATGCAGAGAAACATCTAATGGACTTGTTTTTAATTTTTTAAAGTGGAGAATGTTTTTCAGGCAAATAGAGCAGCCTAAACTGCCCCCAGAGCTGTTTATCATCCCTGGAGACAGTCAGCACTGAAGCCTAATTGTTACTTCAGACCCTGAGGAAAGACTCATAAGCGCAACTTGGCTGTGTTACAACTGTAATAAATACCCAAAGGCTGAATTCATTCTCATCAATATTTATGAAGGATGGCAACGAGCGAGCACATGTTCCTGTAAAACATGCTTGTAGTAAACAGAAGATGCTGAACCTCATTATGCTCGTGTATTTATTAGTAATCTCGACAAAAAGGGGTGTCAGAATTGTCAAATTTTCCAACTGAAACAAAATTCAGGTTTATGTTGAGTAAACTGGCCATCTTTGATGTCACTATTAAAGCTCTGACCCTAAAATATTAGGACAAAACAGTGGAGATCCAGTGCTGGTCCAAAATTTACTGGCTCTCATTACCAACATGAATGCCATGCTGGAAGCTCTGCTCGACAGAATTGTTAGAGTTCATTAAAATGCTCGGTATCCTAACACAGACCTGACCTTTAAACATACATTAATGGCGCTTAATGTTAGCCTGCTTTATCCTGTGTTTTGGATCATTAGAACACACAGTTCGGTTCAAATTTTAACTGTTGAGAAGTTAAGGAATTTAAAGTTTATGCAAAACAAACCCTCAGCATCATTCTGCCACCACCATACTGGAAACCTGGTACAGTTTTCATAAGATAATAAAGCCTTATCTTCCAAATAAACAGTATCTCTCCTCCCAGTGGCCAAACAGCACATTTATTGATCATAAAACCTTTCTCAGAAAATTTCAACATGAAGGTGTTGATTTTGGAGCAGGCCCTTCTTTTTTGGGTGTAAACTAGCTACTATGTGGACAATGACACTATTGTTTGTGGATCTTCCAGATTATGATAGGCTTTGGCCCATGTGCTTCCTGGGTTGCTCTTGAACATTCAAACTCCTTTTCTTCCATCTAAGGAATTTTGGTCAGGTAGTCAGATTTTCTTAAGGCTGTGTGTTTCAAGAGGACGCTGATCCCAGCCACGCATCAAAACTGCTTTAGGAGTGTGTAAAGCACAATAACATCATGCTTCTGGTAAGGCCTTGACCTCAACTTTATTGAAAATGTATTGATCAAGCCACTTAGGAGATACACTGTAAACCAACCAAACTGGTCAATCTTTCAGACGGAATAAGACCAAAGTTGGCTGATAACAACAAAGAGTGTCGATAAATATTCTTCAGCAAGCTGCAGAAAAACCACATTTTACACCAGTGCATGTATGTACATGACTGGACCTGAAGGACTGGAGGAAGGTTTGCAGGAAGATGGACTGCATAAAAGTGCTGACTGGCTAAGCATACTGTAAGAAGTTGTTGGATAAAATGCTAAAACTCAAACTGATTAGCATTTTGCTAATAAAAGAAGCATGACAGTAAACAAAAGACTGTATTCTTTCTATATATAGCTAAAATGATTACCTCAAAACCATTTTCAAATAGTATAGTGGGGAAAAACCTGAAAGGCTTGTGAAGAAATTGGAAGCTTAGCCTGTTTGCATCAATATTAACACAAATAGGTAGATTTCTACATAAAAACCATTAGTTTGAATTGATTTACCAATATTCTCAGAGTGTATTGGTATAATTGGAAAAGGACATGGTGTGTGTTACCGTGATGACGTCTCCAGCTTTGATGTTGAGGCTGGTCAGGTCGTAGTTGTTGCAGTAATCCTTCAGAGCCCGAACCTGCAGGGCTGCTGATGCATCTGTGAGACACAAACAAACCGGGGCTTCTCAATACTCTGGGTGTCTTACCCATCCATCCATCCATCCATCCATCCATCCATCCATCCATCCATCCATCCATCTCACCCCTCAGCAGCTGCTTTATCTCCCTGCTAGCCTGTGTTGCTGTGAACTGGTAGACGATGTCAAGTGCGGTCTGGCTGTAGGTGTTTCTAACAGCTGCGTTGATACCGCTCTGGTGAAGAGAATAAAAGATGTTTGGGGTTTCTTTTTGTTTTCAGTAGAATTATGTCACTTAAGCTTTTCTGAGCTTTTTCTAGATTCACTTCAATACAAGCAGCCTTTAAAATAGTGTCTTGCCAATGTATTTATTCAAATGTTACCACATTACAACAAACAAAGTTCAACATAAAGTACTGTACAATTGTATAGAGGAAGCAAAACGAAACATGGTTTTTAACATTTGTTATGAGCCAAAATCTGAAGTGTATTTTTCTTCAGTTTGTATTTAGACCTTGTGAGTCCCACAGTTTCAGAATCTAGAAATATATTTTTTTAAATATCTCAAGCTTAGTTTTCAAGTCTTGCCAGACATTCCCATTCTGATTTAGATCAGGACTTTAACTGGGACATAAACCATTCCATTGAAGCTAAGGCTGTATGTTTCGGGTTGTTATTCTGGTAAAAGGTGAACATCTCCCCCATGCTTTTGTAGCCTCTATCAGGTTTTCTTTCAACTCCATCCACCTTCCCTTTAACTGTCACCATTTCTCCTGTCTCTTCTAAAGAAAAGTATCCTCACATCATGACTATGCTTCACGGCAGTCAGGATAATGTATGGTGTTACTTTTCACACAGTGGTTAGCGTTTGTACTAAAAAGCCTTTCAAACAACTTATAGGCCACTTATAGGTGTCCTTTGGACAAATTCTATCACCTGAGTCGTGAATCTTTGCAGCTCTTCCATATTTACCATGAGCCACTTGGTTGATTCTTTGATTAAAGCTCTCCTTGCCCATCCTTGCCCAACTCATCAGTTTAGGTGGATTACCATATTTTGGTAGGTTTGTAGTTGTGCCATACACTTACCATTGTTTTAAATGATGCAATGAACAGTGCTTTGTGAGAAAACCCAGTATATTGTTTTAAAACCTAAACCTACCTGCTTTAAACCTCTCCACACCTTTCTCCCTGGCCTGCCTGCTGAGTTCCTAAGCCTTTACAGAACAGCTGGATTTATACTGAGATAAAATAATGCATTTGACCTGTACTCTTTAAATTCCTTAAATGACTTCTGAAGTACCAGCTTCCCCGCGATCCACTATGGAAGAGGTACAGAAAATGACTGACTGACTGACTTCTGAAGACAGCTGGGTGCACTGGGTTTTATTTGAGGGCATCAGAGTAAAGTGGCCTGAATTTAAATGCACACACTTTGCAGATTTTTGTTTTGTAAAAAAAAAAAAATCATGTGTCCGTTTTCTTGCACTCTACAATTTTCCCTTAATTTGTGTTGATCAACTAAAATCCTGATAAAATACATTAATGCTTGCAGCTGTTCAACAAACTCAAAGGGTATAAATTGTCTTGCAATGCACTATATTTATGTTAAAAATGAAAACATTAAGTGTCCTGTGCTTTAAACTCATAATTTAACCTGACTGCATAAACCTCAGTGAGGAGCGGTTTACCATTATGACATCAACAGAAAATAACAATATTGCCTTCAGGTACTTCTGTTAATTACAGCCGCATCTTATTTTCCAGATGGGACAGCTTAAGGCTGGAGAGCAATTTGGGTCTGAGGCATCAAACACGGACTAAATGAACAAAGATGGGTTCAGTCCTAAAGTGCTTTAGGGCTTCCACAGTCAGGGTGCTAAATGACAGGGTTAGTTTCTCATGCTAGAGGACCCGCAGCCAAACATATTGCTGCTTCTGTCCCGCTTAAACCTCAGGGCCTTTAATGCCACCATCACAAGAAGGCCGCTTGCGTCTCTCCTGCTGTTTAGCACAATCTTTCTCATAACTGTGACCCACTCATATCACATGAAGCTGCAGGGGTTTTGGTTAACATCCTCTCATTAACAAGCAAAAACATTAAGAGAATGCCACACATTTCCTTGGAAAAGCTTAAATTTCACATTCACATTTCACATATTATGTTAAAACCACAAACTTTTATGCATTTTATTGCAATTTTTTGTAACAGATCAACGCCAAGTTATGAATCGATCTGAAGTGAAAACAGAAAACAAGCTGCATTTGTTTTCTGCTCCCTTCAATCAGATACCCCTAAATATTTTTCTATTGATTAAACTGATTAATAATACATTAGACTAGAGTTATGTATGCCAGCATTTAGCAAAGTTTTTGGATATTTTGTGAGTGCTTTTCCAAAACAGTCTTCCTGACAGGTTATGTTGGAGGGCTCTATGCTCTTTTGAGGATGATAAAATGGCAGAATTAATTTGCTTGATCAAAAAGTATCTCTGGAAAAGCCCTTGTGAGAAAATATATTGCATCTCAGCTTCTAGTTTAAAGATGCCATATTTACAAGAATTTATTTCTTTTTGAATTATGGATCTTTAGTCTGTTTGGGAAACCTGGAAAATAAAAGTTGAGACCCCATTTGGTTCAAAAATAATGTCATAGCTAAGATGTTTATTATTTAGGGCATTGCTGACTCATCTGAGAGGTCACAAAAGAACCAAGAACAACATCTAAAGCACTGCAGGCCTCACCTACTTCAGTTAAGGTCAGTGTTCATGAATAAGAAAGAGAGACTGGGCATCCAAGGGAGAGTTTCAAAGTGAAAACCACTGTTGGCCAAAAAACATAAAGGTCTGTCTTCCATTGATTAAAAAACATGAAGGCTTTTGATAAATATAAAAATGAAAGTGAACCATTTTAAAGCTGTGTGTTACATCTAGAATAAAACTAACTGCATTTCAACAGTCAAACATGGTGGCAGAAGTGTGATGGACTGGGGCTGCTTTGCATCTCCAGGACCTGGATGAATTTCCACAGTTGATGGATCTGTGAATTCTGCTCTCTCAGAAAATCCTGAAGGAGAATCTCAAGCCAACAGTTTATGGCCGTTGGGCTGATAAAAAAACTTGGTTTGTGTAGCAGGATGATGATCCAAAGCACACCAGCAAGTCCGCTTTTAAAGGGCTTAAAAACACTGTAGAAAGGTTTTGGATTGGCATAGTCAAAATCTGTGGCGGGACCTTCAACAGCTGTTCATTCTTGGAAACCCTCTAACGTGGCTGAATTGAAACCATTCTGCAAATAAGGGTGGGCTAAAATTCCTTCACAGTTATGTAAAAGACACTTGTTGTTTCAAAGGGTGGTGGAACCTGTTATAAGGTTTAGGGAGCAGTTATTTTTTTTAAATAGGCTCATGTTGGTTGGAGAGTTTTTTCCCGTAATAAATGAAATCTAGATTGAAAACTAGATTTTGTATTTATTCAGGTTATCAATGTCTGATTCATTTGCACAGCACTGGGTCTGAGCCTGATGGTAAAGATAAACTAAAATTATATACACCTTTATTTAAATCCATCTAAAAACTGTTCTGCTTGCTTTAGCAATTTATCCAGGAAATTAATATTTTTATGTTGCAAAACTGGGAAAGGGTAAAAAATCTGGGAATCTAAACATGTTTCCATATTATATTATTTCCTTTTTCAAACCTGCAAAGCACTAAAACTTTTCCAAGACTTTTCCAAACTTTTCAATAATGTGTAGTGATGCCATGCTGATACATGGCATCGCTGATACAAGTTATAACTGATACAAGTAACCTTTCTCAACATTTTTTCCATCTCCCTTATTGACCCGTATTTTACTTTTTGCAAGCTGACATCATTTAAAGTCTTTACTTGCATCCTGAAATGAATCGGAGTTAATGCTTTGTTTGAAGTTTTGGTTGAGGGACAATATTTTTTAAAACTATGTTATATTCCATGGGGCCGAACATGTTAAAGCCAACATTTGGGTCGTTTATAAGCCAATATGACAGGGCCTTCCCGGTCTTCTTCTAGTGTCACAAGGATGTTGGTACAGTTCCACTTACCTCCAGCAGGAGTCTCACTACCTCAGTCTTTCCACATAGGGCTGCTTCATGCAGGGCAGTGCCCGCTTTGGTCTGCCTGTTGATGTCAATGCCTGCCTGGATCAGCAGTCTGAGAGCAGAAACAGAGGACACCAAAGATAGACAGAGAGAGTTAGAAGGCAGGAATGGCAAATATGTCTAAAATGTAACCGAGGCCATTCACTCTGATGGCTGTGAGAAGGAAACTGTGTGGTCTATTTTTTCTCACACCCAAGTATTATGGTAGAAAAGGTTTCAAATGTGACAGGTCTGGGCTCCCATCTACTGGTTTGACTGGAGCCCCCTAATTTACAGGGAAGAAAAAATGTGATGGCACCCTTGATAAAATCTGCATGAAAACTTGAAACTAACAATTCATTTATTGCACACTAAAATGTAGCTCTAATTTGAATACATTTATTAAGTAGAGAAAAAATTCACTTAAAAGAAATAATTGTTTTTTACAAAATCACCAGTGGCCCAATTTTTGGTAAGTATCCCTTTGAGATAAATGTAACTATATCAAATCTGAACCACTGGACTCGGTCTACATGAGACTGAGGGTGAACTTTTCAGCAACAAACACTACAGGTGGGTTTGATGTGAAAAAAAGAATAGATGTGTGGAAAAAGACCTCATGCCCTCTGTTAAGTACAGTGGATGACCTGTGATGCTGTGGGCCTCTTTCTTACAGAGGCTTTGGGAACAATGCTAGAGTCCATGGTATCAATAACCATTTGAAATATTCTTGACTTGATTTTTTTTAGCTGAATAAAAGTACTTAGATTAAAAGTTGGGGTTTTCAGTTGCAGATTATGCTGGTGGTGCAAGAAAAACACTTTTGTAGCGGGACCAAATCATCATTTAGCACCCCTGGCATTTATTGCCAGGGGTGCTAATAAATGTGGTTCATCAGTTAGACTTGTTCTGTTGCGTGGCTGAAGAATAAAATATGCATCAAACCAAGTTTTCTTCCTTTTGCTTATTTGCATCCTGGCTGTGAGTCAGCAAAGAAGATCAATACAGCTTTTATCGTTGTTCATTATACACAACGTGACAGAACAGTCTGGACACAGCTGGCACAAAACCAGACACCAAATGGAAACTGCCACTCTGGCTTTGTCTGATGTTTCCTCTCTGACACAAATAAGGTCAAAAAAATCCTCCTAGACACTGAAGCTCCAAAAACACCTGCTCCATCAACCTGTTCGGGTGACCCGTTTTAAAATCACACACTTTAAACATGCTTGGTTGAAATTCACCACTGACCTCTACAGTGAAATAAGTTACACAAAATATGAATACAAGTCTAAAATGTTTAGCTGCAGTTTTCAGTTTTTTTTCTGCAAATGCATAGCGCTGCATAAATGTCATAGCCTCCCAAATATTGCATGGCAGCTGTTCTGTGCAACTGCTAAACTACACACATTAATATTGGAATGATGGCTGCGATTTTACAGCACATACGTTGCAGCTCCAGTTTAAAGGTGTCACAGGAGTTTAGTTGGAAAAAACATACCAGGAAATGGTTCCTTTAGGAAAAGGTACAAAGTACAACCTAGTACGATTTGAACAAAAGGTTTTGATGGGGTGGAAAGGGCCTCTTTTTAAGTGTTGCAATCTTACCTTTGAGTCATGTTTTGTAGATAATATAGCCAAACATATTACCTTTTGTCTTGTTAACTTACATAAAATATACATTTGTTCCTGCATTTCAGAGCTCAAAATGTCTGCCAAATTAAGAAACTGTCTAACAGCAACTTAAAGCACAATGTGCCCCTTAAAAAAAGTTGTGATTTTTATTCCCACTATGTGATGGTTTCTTCTAGAAGACTCCCAGTCCAGGGAAACAGCCTCTGGATAAGCTTAATGCAAAGCTTTTTTCTATACTTTAAAATGGCACTTGTGAATGTAACTCTGTACTATAGTTTGTGAAAGGTTTCCAAAAATGATCCATTGTTCATGTAATTCCATCAGACATTATTGTCAATACTTAAACCTGCATCATCTGGGAGATCTTAGATAAAAGGGGACCAACGTTGGCTTCTTCCGTTGTCCTTCATGCTGTCATAATCCTGGTGGATGTGAGTGTGAATTGTTTCTGTGTGAGATCTCTCCTCTATAGAGGATCTTTGTTGGAGGGCACGCTGGCTGTGAGAAGACACCTGCAGTTGATCAGTTCAGCAGGTCTCTGGCAATTTAAGGAGCTGTTTTGACAACCAGTCTTTGTCTTTGTTTAACCCATCTGGATTTCTGACTTCTTTGAAAAGGTCTGTTTTTGCCTGTTTTTTCCCCCTTAGGTTCACCTCCTGTTTTTCCTGCGCCTACTAGGTTCAAGTCCCCTTGCTGGGTCCTGACAACACCTGAAATCTCCATGTTTCTAACCCTCCAGAATCTCGCCCACACTAATCCTCTGCAGTTTCTCTACTGCCTTCAAGCCTCTGCCTGCCCACTCTCAGATGCTCTCCATTCAGCCTTCCTTTGGATCTCAAACCCCAAACCATTTCATTACACTGGACACGCTCTCTGTAAGCAAACCACCTATGAGCAAGCCTCCAGTATACCACTAGGCTTACCTTAACCCTTCTGAGCAGACCACCTTCATCCTAAACAGTAAGCCTTTATTCTTTCAGTAACCTATAAAATCCATCCAGCCATGTTTCTCAACCTGAGGTCTTCCAGATGCTGTAGAGACCCGTTGCTGCGGTCTGATTTACTGTCCCTCTTTAAATAATTCTCATAAACTTGTTTGCTGTCTTGCGTCCTGGTTTGATTCTGCATGTGGGTGAGGAAAGTAAACAAGTATATGTCACATGCATGGAAAAAATGGTAATTAAATATTACCATGGAACATAGATGTTCACAAGTCATTCTTTGCAAGTCTAAGTCAAGTTCAAGCCTTTAAACTTAATTCCAAGTCAAGTCTTAAGTATTTAAGTGACACAGCAGTCTAAATGCAAATCACTTTAGAGTTGTAATGGTCTGTCATGACACTTCTGCTGTTTTGGTTTACATAGAAAGTTGCATTGTGATATCTAAGGTCTGATCATTAGCTTAAACTGGTAAATTAAAAAATACTATAAAAAAAGCACACACACAAATGTTTTACAGATAAATTTGTTAGCTGTATTGTAACCTAGTAGGGGACCAAAGCACCTTTTTCCACTTATTTGCTGCGTTCCCTCCATGGCTTGTGGAAAAGTGAGAATAGCACTTTTTAACAATTACTTATTTTGCCACTCTTCATCTAGAACAGATCTGTGAAGTGCATGACTAATGGTGTTAGTGCAAACAAACTGTCCTACCTGAGCTGTGGATCTCTACAGCTCCCCCATAATTACCATAGGTATCTTGTGGGGTTGTTAAAAAATCATTAATTTGAAATAATAGATACTAAATCTGTATGATTGGATTGAATTGACTTAGCCCATATTAAAGTTACCCACCTTTCTCACAATGCAACAGGAAACAACACTCGCCAATTAGTTTTACCTCTGCCTTCCTCCCTCCCTGTTGGATGGACTAAGGGGGATTCAGGTTTAGCCTAAACCGGCTCAGTTATGGTTGAGGTGCAAACACACCCTCTATTTCTGCTACCTGTGCGACCCCTTCTCTTTTCCAATGGTTATAATCAGTCTGACAGAGAGAGGTATCCCCAATCCTTGTGGTTTTTAGTATAACAATGGCCACCAGTGGGCTCTAGATGGACAAACTTTATCAGTTTATTATTTTACTTAGTACCCCTACAAAAATGGCCAAACTCTAACACTCAGTAGTTTATTCTAACCTCCCCAACAACCCCGCACCATTCCAAACCCTTTGTGAAGTGCCTTGAGAAGACATGTGTTGTGAATTGGCACTATATAAATAAAACTGAATTAAATTTAATTGAATTATATATGAATTTTTCCAATATACTAATTTGGGTCAAAATTGATACAAACTGACCCACTGTATCACTTCTTCGAGCAGCAGCGCTGCAACATCATAGAAACTCAGATCCTCCCTGCAGCTGCTGATCAAACAAATGAACTGCTGCTTAAAGTTTTAAACTCTAACATGGCGAGTACAGCCAGAAAAAAAACAAACAAAAAAAAACATTGACAGGAAAAAAAGAAATGCTGAAGGACACCACATGCTAGCTGCGCTAACAATACGACACTGATGTTTGAGAGCAAGTCAAAGATGTCATGGTCTGCAGCAGTGAAGTAGGAAACTTCCCAAACGACATAAGCTAATGCTATCTGTTTAGATATTAAACGGACATGGACAACCCAGTGATGGTGTTCTGTTGGTCTAAGCTCTACCATCGAGATGTGCTATCCAGGTGTGCAGCTCCAAGCAACACCACGCTATGTACAGATTACGCAACGCTCTGTTCTACTGCAGTAATAACGTAAAAAAGAAGTTATCAGCTGATAGTTCAGTTGGCTACTACACAGTGAAGCACGGAAACAAACCAATGCACTCCCTCTATTACTCCTCCTTTAGTTGTAAAGGCATGGGGAGCTAATGTGGCTAATAATAACACAGGTTATATTGGAGCCAGACTGAAGCTGACAATTACAGCAGAAAAAGAAAGAAACCTGCAGCCACCTGGCCTGCTGCTGTAGTTGAACGGTGTTTTCATTATAAATGTGTTTTCTGCACCAGATCCATGTTTTGGAAACCCAATTTATTTTAATATAGAATAATCCTTATTTGTCCCTCAGTAGTAAAATCTGTATCAACAGCAAATTGACAGACAACTAGAAAAACACAGCGGCACACTGAAGATAAGCAATTATAATGAAAACAAATTGCACAACTGAACCCCAGGCACACACTACCATACTGTTGTCAACAGGAAAGTGACACTTTTAAATTAGATATTTTTCTAAATGACTAAATGAGGGTGAACTGTCCCATATTAATTAGTTTTACCCTAATTAAAGATGTTAAAATACAGTCATATTGTAATTAATATTTTTTTTTCTCTTAACTAGAAAGACCCCTATGCCTTTAAAAAAATGTACGGTATCGCAAAAGGTATCGAGTTTTCTTGGTATCTATATCGAGTTTGATATTTTAGTATCGTGACAACCCCAGGCTCTTTGTTACTTTTCTGATTAATGATCTATTTGCTTAGGCCTGGAAGTCTAGATGAAGGAATTCTGTTTACTAATTTGGGTGACTGGTTGGAAATTATTTATGGATATCTACAGGGGGCTGAGTCTAAAAGCACACTACACTTTTGAGACTTTTTAATAAAAACCTTTTTGAAACCATGCAAGATTCTCTTGTTTCCTCACAATTATGCACTACTTTGTGTTGGTTTATCACTAAATGTAAAAACACACAGAGTTTAAGCCTGTTTTGCGATGCAGAAGATTCTTAGGGCCTACTTCAGTTTGTACAAAATTCATTTGATGACAATATTCAATAAGTTAAGATAATAAAATGGCAAGGTGGCAAAAAATGTTAATCCAGAAAAATTTAAACAGTTGAAGAATAAAAAGACATTAAATAATTTTGTTTAAGTGTTTCATTAAGTAAGCGTGTCTGTTCACTTCTGGAGAGCCACGTTCTGCTCTGTCAGCTATGACTTCTTCTTCTTTCCATCTCTCCCTTTGTATTTTTCTACATCTCAGTTTTTGCTCCCATATTCTGTCATCATTCACTGTAGTTGAGAACAACAGGAGTTTGTGAGGGTTTTGGTTGATCTGCAGCTGCAGATATTCTGCTGGGATTTTTCAACCTGAGGTTTTGTGTTGAATTCTTGAAATGATCGAATTTTGCAAAAGCATAAACGAAAGATCATTATGACATTATCTTAGAATAAATTTAAGACAAGATCACACTGTGGATCTGCAAAGACAACCATGTTTTGGAGTGTTTTCAGCCACTGTATCTGAAGAAGTGTGTATGAGTGTTGGAGAGAGATGAAAAGACTGGCCCTCTGCACATTTTTCATGTCAACATTCCAGATTCTCCACGTTCAGATTTTACTTCTCAGTTCATTTCGGCCATGTTAAAACATAAAAACAAACATTCTCCAAGAATTTACAGCAGGCATTTCTACATAGGCAGGGTTATATATGCAACCGGCATCACTTGATACTGACTGATGTAAAGAAAGGACAGAAGGAAAGAAGGACAGAAGGTCACAGGGGAAGAAAGAAATTAAAGGCACAAGAAAGTAAGAATGGCCCCAAGGATGAAAGCACAGAAAGTAAGGATGACACATGGAAGGATGGAGCAAACAAAGGACAAAAAGAAAGAAGAAAAGATTCTAGGAAGGACACAAGGTAGCAAGGAGATAAAAGGAGAACACAGAGAAAGAAGGTTGAGAAGACACGAGGAAGGAAAGAGGGAAGGAATTAAGAAAAGACCCAAAAAACAGGAGGAAGAAGGGCATTAGAAAGGACACCAAAGAAGAGTGGAAAAAAACAAAAAGGGACACAATAAAGCACAGAAGAAAATAATTAAGAGGACTGGGAAGGAAGGAAGGAAGGAAGGAAGGAAAATAAAGTAGGAGGAAAGGAAAGGTGAAAGAGGAAGGAAGGACAAGTAATAGAAGACACAGGAAAGGAAATAAGGAAACTATGACAATCCATACTTATCCAGACCTGGGAAATACTTCAATATATTGCATACTTTTCCTGACTGTGTAGGAATCCTGAAAAGATGAATGCATACCTGATGATGTCTATATGTCCATTTTTGGCAGCCAGGTGGAGCGGAGACGTCCCATTGGGGTCTGCAGTGTCTCCTTTTTTAGGTTCCAACAAAGCTGCGCACATATTACTAGAAAGCAACAACTGGACCACCTGCACACACACATATGCAAGGAGATCATCAATTAGCAAACAGCTCATTGTCCCTATGTATTAGCTAGTTTTATGTCTAGGTGTTTTCTAACAACAGATTTAAACACAGGTCCTTACCCCGACTCTGCCGAATTCACAGGCCAGATCCAGGGGTGTTTTTCCTGCATTATCCACGATGCATGGGTTGGACTGGTGCTGCAGCAGCATCTCAGACTGGAGTCAAGAAGCACAAACAAAACAGAAAAACACATCAGAAAAAGAATCATGGAAAATGCATATTGACTCAGATATTTCTCCCAAACAGGAACATTTTGAGCATCTATGTAAAGTTTACTGTTAAATAATTTGCTTTCTGTTAGTGTCTTTATTAACAACCTTTTCCCATGATGTCATTTCACAACAACACACATTAATGTATTTTATTAGGATTTATGGAAGACCACCATAAAGTCATGCATCACCGTTAACTGGAAGGCAAGTGATGCACAGTTTTCAAAATGTGTCTACACCCCTTACTCTGATCCCCCTAAATAAAACCAGAAGAAATGTGCTATTTAAGTTATCCAAATAGTAAAGAGTCCATACATGTGTAATTTAATCTAATTTAATTTAATCCTAGACATCTCAGAGTACACGGGTTCCATCCATCATCTGATAATGGAAGGAGTATGGCACAAATGCAAACCTACTAATATACGGTTGTCCACCTAAACGGACACGTTGGGCAAGGAGAACATTAATTAGAGAAACAGCTAGGGGGGCCATGGTTAACTCTGGAGGTGTTGCTGAGATCCACAGCTCAGGTGGGAGAATCTCTCCACACGACAACTATTAGTCATGCACTCCACAAATCTGGCTTTCATGGAAGAAAAGCAAGAAGAAAACCACAAGACGTCCTGTTTGTAGTCTGCCACAAGGCATGTAGGGGGCACAGAAAACACGTGGAAAAAGGTGCTCTAGTCAGATGACGCAACTTTATTGACTACATTTAAAGCCAACACACAATCCCCATGATAAAACAAGTTGGTAATACGGATAGGGAAGTTTGTCAGTGTTAATGGCAAGAGGGATGGAGCTTAATGCTAAGCAATCCAGGAAGAAAAGTTGGAAGCTGCAAAAGACTTGAGACTGGGCCATAGGTTCACCTTCTAACAGGACAACAACCCTCAACATACAGGCAGAGCTACAATGGAATGGTTAAGAAGCATATTCATGGCTCTGTCAGTTCACATATGCACTCCTTGGAATCTGACTGAGATTGAGTTAATTTCTTTAAAATAATGGACAGAATTATGTGTTTCTAGATAAGTAAAGCTGGTTGAAGTATACCCAAAAAGACTATGGTCATTTTTAGCTGGACTAGCTTCTGCGGTAGGTGGCCAGAAGCACAGTCAAAAGTCCTCCTTTTTTAATGTTTAGAAGTGCCGTATGGCTAATTTGTTGCTAATTTGAGCAGGTGACAAATATGTTTTACTGGGTAAAGAAGACACAAAGCTAGCTTTTATGTTGGCTGTGTTGGACTGAGTAAGCTAGCTAATGTCAGTAAACTATTTTGAAATTAAACTCTAAGGAAGCGCAAAAGGTGTAAACAGCAACTAACACACCTCTATTTTATGAGAGGTGTGTTAGTTGTTCAGATAGGTTTCCAGCTTAGCTTGAGTAAAACGGATTAGCGGTGACAAAACAGATTTTTGTTTTGTGAGTCCTGACAGTTTTCATCAGCTAGTTGGCACCGAGGGTCATCACCAGTGTCACTCACCACCTCATAGTGGCCGTGTTGTGCTGACAGGTGCAGAGGTATCTGGCCCTCGTCCGATTGGCCGTTTACAGATGAACCTGACTTCAGCAGCATCTTCATGGGCTCAGCTTTCCCCAGCCAGGCGGCATAGTGCAGCGGCCGCATTCCTGCATCAGAAAAGGCCAAATGCAAGCAAAGTCATGTCGGATGAGCGCTGTACAGTTCATTGGTGTAAAAAGCCTTAAAATAAATAGATATTTTATAAGCAGGATGAGAAAGAAGGTAAAGAATCTCTTAAGACTACTGTTGGGGAACTATAACAAAGAGTGATATCCTAGGGTCACCGAGTCCCCATAACTGTTAGATACCATCTACATGCAACTCAGAAAAAGTAATTTCTGTCCCACCATCATAAACAGAAACATATGTACTCTAACTGGAAGCTGGCATTTTGGTCACATGAAGCGAAAATTGAGCTTTTCCACTGCTAACACCCGACGAGGGTTTGGTGTGAAACAATGGATGAAAATGTGGAAATGCACCTCATGCCTAGTGTTAAATACAGTGGAGGATCTGTGATGCTGTAGGCCTATCTGTCTTCAAAAGACCCCGGGGACTATATTAGAGAGCAATATCAGGATATTTTAAATAAAACCCTGCTGGACTCTACTGGAAAACTGAAAAATCGTCATTGGGTCTTTCAGCAATAAGGATCCAGAACATATAACTAAATCAACACAGAAATGGTTCATTGGACACAAAAATAAACCTTCTTTCATGACATCACAGTCCCCAGAGCTAAATCCAACAGAAAACATTTGGGGTGAGCTGAACAGGAGAGGGCATTACAAAGGACTCATGACTGATCAGGAGAGATTGTGAAAGGAAGGATGGTTAGATAGGTTAAAGTGTTAAATAAATCTTAACATAGCATCTTTTACTACTGAATAAATGTAGCCAAACTAAATGATACATTTTTATTGCGAGATTGTTTCTATGCTTTAGTGCTTGTTTCCTCCATACCTTTCTGGTCTCTGATGTCGACAGCGGCCTGCGACTCCAACAGCAGAGAGACCAGCTCCAGATTCCCATTAAGAGCTGCATGATGCAGGGGAGAGAATCTGTGGCACACACAACATCATGAGGCTTTAGGATCAAACAAATGCTAAGCTAAACCACACACGTTTATACATACCCATAAACATACAATCATGGGTCAGAGATAAAGATAGCATGACAAATGGCTTTAATAGCAGGGGATTAGGGATCAAACATGTCTTTGCTGCAGAACTGTTAAATGTGGCAGAGAGTGGGGAGATGGAAATGGATGGAGAGATTACCAAACGGGGAACAGTTTTCTGTTCTGCAGAGGATCTAGAGAGTGTGTGTGTGTGTGTGTGTGTGTGTGTGTGTGTGTGTGAAGCCTGAGGGTGAGACTGACATGTCAGCCTTGATGGGCAAGCACGACGAGCAGCATAAGGAGAAAAAGGCATCACATAACCCGAGGACACAGATTGGCAAGCAGAAATGAAAGTCTCTCCAAAAAGCATTCATCAGAAGTGACAGAGACGTAGTAAAAAGAAAACACGTCTTCTGTCAGTTTTAAAATTGTACGTATCGAGACATTTTCAACCAGCTCTTAGAGTATGGTAAACATGGTAAACTCACATTTAGCTCACAATAAACTGATGTTTAGCCAAACTGTAATAGGAGTGGTGAAAAACTTTGTGGAACCACTTTTACCAGGAAAAAGTAGTATTCTGCTTATTACCGTTATTATCGTTTTTATGGCTACTCAAGGTCTGTCAGTCTTGCCTTTATGAAGCCCCGAAAAAAAGGAAAAAAAATTGCCATTTTCAGTCCATAGGTTTGGTCTAGGTTTAGCCTAAATAAAGATGCTAAAGGTCAATATTTGCTGGCCTATTTAACTTTAACCCCATCTATCAACCATAGTCAGACATCAAAAGACATCTTTATGCAGACTTCACAACCAAAAATTCAGGTTGTGTAGACAGAAAGCAACGCCATTGTCTTTTCTACAGCCCCTTTCAGATGATCCTTTCCTTTTGTGATATTCATACGTTCTTTGTGGCTCACGATCAGCTGAAAGGCCCCTGACAGGGAATGGGAAGTTGAAGTTGTTTCAGCAATAGTACAGCCTGGTTCCACTTCGGGAGGAAGTAACAAGCAGGTAACCACCATGAACTGTAAGAGGTAATACAGGATTGTGGAACCATTATGATGTGGTGATATGGTCCAAAGCATAGACGACTGCAGAGGCAGTAGAAGTGTGCACAGAACAGAGGCACCCTATAATCCTCACAGCCTGGTCTGAGAAATTTCAGCAGAATCTGATGGACATAGCATTTCATTTTGAGGATGGTGCACAACAACCGAATAGATTTGAAAAGCCTACACGAGAATTGCAACATAGGGCTTAGTCCTTTGGGCTAACTAACGGGTCTTGGACCTTCTCCTTTAAACAAATGAAAATCGTCATGCATTTCACACATTGGCCAGGTAAATGCTGTGAGTTTTTGGCCATGGCCATGCAACACAAATATTGTGCATATGGTTCTGAGCTACACCCTACTGGTTCCATAATCGCAGCTGCGTGCATTGAAAGCACTCTTAAGCTCACGAGCAACATGGATGATGTGAATGACAAACTGATCTGTAAAGGCAGTTAGGGCTTTAGAGGGATTTATTCTGGTATGCTGTTCTTGTTTTTCTCCAAAGGTGGTCTTGTGTTTTGTTGACACACGTCTTCCCTTTGGTGTCATTTGTTTTAAGGAGAAGCTTCTAAAGGCTTGGGGTTTTAAATGAAAGTTGCAAACCTAAGCTGTATTCCAGAGAGATATTTCCTGGCACCCCTTACAAACAAACCATACTTTTTCAAGCTTTTCCAGACTGTACTTTCATAACCTTAGTTAGAATTTTAAATGTCATTGGTTAACATGCTAGCTTTAGAGTCTGTCTGCAGTTTCTCTTACCACTGCACTGAGTAAAACTGAGAACGCCGTATGCCAAATTGTTCGGAAATACAACCTTCATAACCTTCTCCACTTTGATGGGCAGCTATATATTGCTTTTCTCAGGTCATTGCCTATGTCTTTCCTTCTTGGCATTGAGTTAACAGAGAATATTGAAAGCTCTGAATCAGCATACTGCAATAAATGCATACCTTTATAGCGCTGTTCCCACTTTCTGGTGTTCACTCAAACAACTATTTTGATTGGTGGCACCTGATTGCTTCATAACTCTCATAATCATATGTTATTGAAACAGAATGGCTGGACAAAGTTTTTTTCCACACTGATACTTCTGTGTTTTGCCATTTAGTTAAACGTGTAATTTCTTCATGATGTTGCATGTACCTCAGTTTAAGACCTGGTAAAAACTTAATCATTTTACTATCACCTCATAGTACACATTGCAATGGAAAACACTGTATTTTTACCATTAAATCAAATCCATGCTTTTCTTTTCTTTAGCCATTTATTAGTAAGAAAGATAAGCCCAGTCAGAGTCAGCCGCTAACTCTATCTAACCAGCAGGATTCAGTTTTGCAATCAGCCTGTATCTGTTGTGCCACATTTAGAAAAATGCTGAGCAAGGCACATTTACTGATGGGCTGTCGGGCGCTCTTTCAAAACAGTTAACATCCTATTATAAGAATGTAAGGATCAGGAAGTAGAAAACTGGAGTCATAGATGTTTATTTTGGCTTTTCACCAGTGCAGCTCCAATTGAGTGAATCTGGAGATGCTTTCTCAGGTGGAAATGTCAAAGAAGCGGTCAAATGAGCACTGAAAAGAGCCGTTATCCGTGTTTGCCTCCGTCTGGTGTTGTGAACTGGAAGCAACCGAATGTAAAATAAGAATGGCTGACATCTCCATGTTTGATCGCCAAAACCTGGACGGCAATATCCCAGAAACCCCAGACTCAAAGACAATGCCTGTTCTCCCTTGTGCCTATTAAAGAAAGCAAATGTAAAGCAGAAGATTAGTTAAGAATTAAAATTTGCATTTTAAACGATTTTCATTTTGTTTATTTTGTTGAAGTTAGACATATAACTCTCAACAGATAATAAAACTATGTAAAATGAGTATTGATCTTTATTTACATTTTATTGTAATTCTAACATTAAAACTTATTTATACTCTTCTAATTCCATTGTTTTATTCCATTAAAACAACATATTGTTTTGGCATTACAGCAGTCAAACCATTCTTATAATTGCTGACCAGCCTTTTGCAGGTTCCCATTGATATGAGCTCCAAGTCTTTGAGGTTTTAAGACTTCCATGCCATGACCCTAATCTTTAGCTCCTTCCCCAGATTCTCCATTAGATTCAAGGTAGGACTCCAAAAATGTTAATATTACTTCTAGTCAGAAGAAACATGTTGATAATAGTAAAAAAAATACTTTGAGCCTAAATCTGTCAGGGGTGTGAATAGTTTTGGGCAAAACTGTAGACATGATCTATCAGTCCATGAATGTCTACACCCACCTATTCTTGCAGGGTCACGAGGAGGGCTGGCAGTCATTGGGTGAGAAACAGGGTACCCTGGACAGGTTGCCAGTTCATCCCAGGGCAACACAGAGACACACAAGACAAACAAACTGATACCTAAGTGCAATTTAGAGAAATCACATAACCTGAACGTAATGTTCTTGAATTTTGGGAGGAAGCTGGAGTACCCTGAGAGAACCCCATGTGTGCAGGGGGAGAACATGCAAACGTCATGCAGAAAAGGCCCAGAGCGAGATTCAAACCTGAGACCTTCTTGGTGCTAGGCGACAGTGCTAACCACTGCACCTATGATGTATAATGCAAAACCCAAGTGAACTTCAGCTTAAGGGATTCATCAAGATGTCTTTTTGGCAAATGTGTGACAAGCCTTTGTGTTCCTTCTTCTCAGCAGTGGTTAAAATTTCTCAGAAGAGAAGATAAAGGAGACAACACAAGGGAGAAACATTGTTCAACATGCAGAAAAAACGAATGCTAAGTGAGTTAAGTCTTCCAACTGTTGACTCCACTCACCACCTACAGCTAATGCCAAGTCAGTCAATGTTTAGTTGGAAGAATGGGCTCTTTAGAATTACCTGGTCTCATTGTTCAACTTCTTTTTACAGTTTTTTTTTTCTTTTTGGTGCTCAGGTTTGGAAAGCTGACTTGAATCTAAGTTCTGTACAATAGCTCTTATGTACCCAGCAATGAATAATCTATAGTGTCAAAAGCATTTTTAAAGTCATTAAACGGTCCCACGGTACATCCCCTTTTATCCACAGCATTTACTATTTCTTCAACAAGTCAGTCACTGTAACTGTATTTCTATGTATAAATGACTAATTTTAATAAAGAAAGCAGAAAGCTGCTTAGCATTGTCCTCTGCCTGTTAACGATTAAAGAAAACTGTGGAGAAAAATGTATAAGGAAGTTTTTCTTCTAGATTTGATTGTCTCGGCATAATGGACACCCCAATACAGATTGACCTAAACAAACGTCTCCCGAGTGCCCCGGATAATTGTATAAAAAAATAAAAATAAAACTGGTTTTGAAAGTTAAACTGGCTGCTGTGTGTTCTGCAGGATGGATGATGATGCAGGTAACAGGAAAAAACATAAATTCTTGGAGTCAACAGATCGTTCCATAGCTGGGATTAAAACCTTGGAAAAATGCTGTACTCCTCCAGTTGAATCGCCTGTTACCTCCAGGGTTAAACAAGATTCCATCATAAAAAAGTGCAACAGGTTGAGCAAAGCCAACCATCGGTGTGTGTGTGCAGACCTGCAGCGTGTCAGTGGGATGCATGTATAGGTGAAGGACAGGAAAGCCTGTGCTTTTGCCAAGTTGTAGAAGGTGAAATGCAATATCTCTACCCTTCATCTTCCTTCTCCCTGTTGCTGCAAACACACACCTCGCTCTGTTGCTCTATTTCCCTTCAAACGGCCAGTCTGAAAGTCCTTCTCAATAAAGCTCTCTTCTATTTCTCATCTGGTGTTTCCTTTCCAGTTACTCCCTTGCTGTTTTTATCTTTTTCTATTTCCCTCCATAAATCCATCAGTGTTTCAATCTGATGCTTCCTGTTCCCAAGGCCAGTTTGTACACTTGAAAGAGGATTGTCTTCCAACACAGCTAACGCAGGCAGTCACAGTGTTTCATTTCAAATATTACAAAGAAATGTTTTATCCTATACAAGGTCTACATATGGGTTTCATAACAAACAGAAAAGGGTGCTTTAAATGATAATGAACAGTGGCTCTCAAAAGTGTTTGACAAATAATTTCCCAACTTTTAATGTGACCTGTTTAGTTTAAGTAAAAAGCACACAAATCTATTTGAGTCAAGAAGAATGCTCCAATAACCCATTTATATAAATGTGCCCACCCTTAAACTTATTAGTTAGAGAATCAGATTAACTCTTAAAAAAGGTCAGCTGTCCTGGAAGGATTTTCTTGACATCTCGTCATTCTTTAGCCAAAACTCTAGTTTGCTTAGAGGTTGCACAGGATCACAATGACCTAATGAAGTAAGGTATCAGTCAAGAGAAGGTTACAGAAACAATCCAAAGCATTAGATATACACCATGACACAGTGAATGCAGTGACCAATACTAGGAGAAAATATTGGCCAACGTGGCCATAAAAAAACTGGACATTTCTCCAAAATGAATAAAAACAGTAGACTTAAACAGTCAAGTTGAGCAACACTGAAGGAGCTGCAGGAATTTTCAACTCAAGTCCTCATAGAATTGTACATGTTACAATGATCTATAGTTTTCTCCATATGCATCGACTAATCCTTAAGGATTAGGATTGTGAGACAGAAAAGAAAAGAAAAAACAGCATTTAGATTAAGGATGTGCACAACTATGCAAAAACTTCTGTTTATCAGTTTAATCTGTTTATTTTTCAGTTTAATTTTAAAGGATAAAATTCCCAATTTAAAGTATGTGGCAACTATAGGTGTAGCTATTTGAGAGCCACTGATTCAGACAGGAGTTAGTTTAATAATTTATATTTTTTATTTAAGATGTATAGTGGTACTATTGATTGCTAAATGGCGGGTACTAATTAATTTTGTAATAAGAAATAAGAAAATAAGAGCTCTGAACAGCTTTTAGGATCTGTCACACAATAAACTGGAACCCCCCTGAAATATTTTACGAGTCACAACAAGTCATATCAAACAAAGAGGAAATATACTGCCGTTCCATCCATCCATTCATCCATCCATCCATCCATCCATCCATCCATCCTTTGCAGGGTTGAGGAAGGGGCTGCTGTCAGTCTCTAGCAGTCAATGAGCGAGACGCAGGTTACAACTAGGACAAGCCACTAGTTGTTCAAAGGGACAACAGTAATACATATCAAATGAATAAGCAATGACACGCACCAACGGGAAATTTACAATCTCCAATAAACCTAAAACGCATGTTTATTGGAACGTGAGAGGTCTAAAGTACCTGGAGAAAACCTATGCATGCACAAGGAGAACATGGAAACTCCTGAATGAGAGGCTTCAGTCTGGATGTCATAGTCCTTCCTGTTGTGATAAACTGCGGTGCCACCATACCAACCCAGTCACCATCTGTACCATATACTGCAGTAGGTCTACATGTTGAAAATGTCATCAGCCAAAGACCACAGCCACAGTACAACAACAGCATTGCTCTAAAAGGTTGTGTTGAAGTTGAAGTATTTACAGTTCCCAAAACCGTCCAGGAAATGATGAAGAGAAATAGTTGAGATCAAAGAAATCTAGTGGATGGTTTTCCGCTTAACCAGCCCTGACCAGAGACCAGCCAGTTTAAAGAAAAAAATCGGATCTTTTTTTCTATCGCTGTTAGCACCTAAACTAAACGCTAGCAGCCCAAACTGACAACAAAATTCCTCGATTTTAACTGAGTAAATTAAACTCCAAGCTGTACTCAGTGCCACTGAGGTGTTTAGGGCTAAGGTAGGAGGAAACCAAACAGCTGTAAGAAGCTATTTAAAAGGAAGCTGGAAGTCAACTATTCCAGGAAAGAAGAGTCTTCTCCCAAAAGACGTCAATGTGTACCCACCTCAGGGAATTGACTTAAATAACCAAAATCTCCAATAGATGCACCTGAAAACAAATAATAACTAAACAAAGATACAGGAAAACACTAAACTAGGCAAAAAAGTCCATGATAAACAGATACCTGGCGTGTAAAAAAAGCCAGCATTTTAGAAGAGGTAAACAGAAACAGGTTCTCTTGTTGGAGCCGGAGATAAAATGGAAAGAAATAATTGTAATTGAAGACATTGAAAGACTATAACAAGAACAGCAAGAACAAAGCAGGAAAATGGCTTCTACTGAATGAGCACATTCTAAACCCAAAAGCTAACTGATATAGAAACACAGAAAACCGGGCAGAAATTCACTGTTATACACTCATAGCAGTGGAGGAACTTACCTCAAAACAAAGAGCACCAGAGAACACGCAGGAACGGTAAGAAAACCTGATTTATCCGCATTTAACTTGCTGATTAGTGGTTAGAGCTGATTAAGGGAAAATCAAGTGATTTAAATCACTAAACATCAAAACCCCTGTGCCACACGCTGTGTAACTGCAGTGGACTGAAGAGTAACAACTCTCTCTCTCTCCTCTCTCCGTTTTACTTCGTTCACTCATTCTCCAGATAATTAGCAGGAAGAGAAATGAAATCTAAAATAAACAAGCTTGTGGAGGCTCATTAACAAAGAACTGAGCTGCAAGTGGATCTATCAGGAAACAAAATGCATTAACTATATTTGCATTACAGCAAAACATCCCAAACATCAGGTCACCAACTTGCACTTAATCCTGTAAAAGCGGCCTGGAAAGGATTATCAGTTAAGAGATTAAAATGTTAGTTCAAATGTAAGTTTCAATTGTTTTATTATATTGACCATAGCTGATATTACTCACATTGTTGTTTCAGATGTTAGCTGATGTTAAAGTGAAAGCTAGAGGAGATTATTTGGATGAAACCAAACACTGTATGGCTACAGAATAATGTCACATAGAAGAGACAGACAACATGGATCAGAAACGTTTCATATTTCCATAGATGTGTAACACATACAAAGTTAAGCACGCTGTTTTGGTCTGTACAGCTAAGCAAAATGTAGGTAAAATTACATAAATGTTTTATATATTAATGCTTCTGGTGGAATGTACATTTAGATTCATACTAAGGTTGATGGAAATGGATAAGCAGCACATGAGACAAGAGGGAGGGGCGGCAACTTACCCATCTGTATCCTGAAAGTTCACATTCACCTTCTTCGTAGAACCAAGGAGCTCTGAAACACAATAAAAATAGAGAATGAACAAGCTTTCCCCATTTTCAGTCGGTCAGGATTATCAAAACGATTATTTCTATTGGTTAAATGCCAGAATTAAAAGTACTGTCTTCACAGTCGTAGTATTACATACATTCAGGCCCTGTTCACACAATAACAATCGACTGAAGATGGGATTTTTTCCCGTTTCTGTAAACACATCTACATGAAAATGGTTTAATTATAATTTTCATACACATGGCACCAGTAGAAACATGAAATGGGTGTGATTCCCCCGCCATGCCATAACCATAAGTACTCTCCACTCCACCATTGTTATTGTTGATATCTTCGTCTTCTGTGGGTTTTAAACTGTTCAGCATCCATTATGTCATTTCCACTGATTTCAGTCATACTGGTCAAATGCCAGGGTTTCCCCTGTACAGGGAGATTCCATTTTTCCCATGTACACAAAAAGAGACCGGGACGTTTCAGATTATGAGACAGATAATCTTTTAAAAATCAAAGTAAGGCCATTTGCAGAAATACACCACTCCCAGTCAGAAACAACCAATCAGAGCCAGGAGGAATGTCTTAGCAGTGTCAATCACGCTCATTTACACGCTGCTCACACCCCTTCCCCCCACAGCGCGTACCGTCATTCAAGCTCAAGATTGCCGGTGTGCTGCAGATTTGCCAATGGCACTGTGCTAATGATTTGAGGACCACGTCTGTAGTCAAAGTATGAGCAGGCCATAGTCTGTGTAAAGCATATAGTTGATGTTTCGACCCTACAAGTGAATGTGGCCTGTTTACTAGCTTGCGTGTTCACGTCAGGCTCCGTTGTGGGGGAGGAGCTGTGGAGGGAGGGCTGTAGCACAGCAGAGATCAAAGGGAGGGACCTGTAAGGTGTGCTTGTTCAAACTTTCAGGCTAAGTCCACAGTTTTCTCAGAACTCCCTACTGCAGCTTTAAAACATACTGCTTCCAGATGCCTGAAAGAACAAAGTTCCTCTGTTTACACAATTTTGTGCAAATTTATCATTTTGAGATACATTGTACAATTATTTTGTGGGAGGGTGGGGTGGGGGTGGGGTGGGGGGGGTGCAAAATAAATCTCAGTAGCATCTTGGTTTCAGTCTTCATAACAACCATTAGAAGCTTTCTGGCAACCAGCTATTTGCGAGGCACAGAAAAAAAACACCCTCTGCCCCACCATTATAAATGTCAGCATGCTGAGTTTGCTACATGCTAATAGGAAGTTCAGAACATGTGGTTTGAGCTGATAGGTTTAAGACTTTCAGCAAGGCACACTCCAGGAGAATAAAGATGTGGTAAAACCCCTCATGCCTGCTATTAAGTATGGTAGAGTATGTGTGATGCTTTGGGCTTGTTTCTCTTCCAAAGGCCATGTGAACTTTTTTAAAGGGCATGACATCATCAACCCTTGGAAATACCAGGAGATTTTAAAAATAAAAATTCCAGTGGATCTGCCAGTGAACTGAAAATGGGTCATTGCAGCTGGATAACATTTGGCCATGGAATCAACCTGATTAAATAAACAAACTCAAGCAAAAAGCTGCATTTCTTTTCCAAATGTTTCAGTGTAACCCAATACTACAGCGAAGGAAGATTTTATTTTAAAGCTTTTTACACATCTTTACCGGTGATGCTTTGCAGTAACTTGTAGACTTCCAGCGGTGACTTCCTCTTTGCTGCAACCTTTCAGCATACTCTCACATTTTCAGTTCTGCTGATTCCACAATGTGCGAAACAGCTAAGTGCATTGCTGGCAAAGACAGACGGCTACGAAATTACAAAAATGCATTTAATTACCCTTCACTCTAAACTGAGTTAGAAAAATCCGGGTTTAATAATAAATTGTAAATATTGGCCAGCCTGGCAGCAGGTACAGTCATAAAACTGTCTTTCATCATAAAACATCTGCAAATGTTTCTTGGCACAAAGTTCTCAGAGATAAACTGGACTGAGCATGAACTACATTGCTTCAGCTTTTATTTTCATGTTTGACAGAGCGGCTACTTTTCTCTCAGTTAAATCGTTGGTAAATGAACAACATAAAATTATAAATTCAAATTATTATTTGTGCAAGGAGCAAACTTGGACTTTACTGACTTGATCCATAGAAGGATGCATTCTCAGGGTTCAAAGAAGGAACAGAAGCGATTGGTATGATCCTTTAATTCACCCTCCACTAGCTGCCAGGGTAGTGTCACGGGGGAGGTGACTGAATTCTCTCTTCACCTTAGTAGACCGATTAGAGGATTTCACACATACTGTGGTGGGTGCTTGCACTTCCCAAGACTGTTATACAGTGCCATGCCAAAGTATTCAAACCTTTGAACTTTCGGTGACATTACAACCACAAATGTCCATGTTATTTATTGGAATTGTATTAGACAGGTCATCCATCCATCCATCCATCCATCCATCTTCTATACCTGCTTCTTCCCAACAGGGTCGCAGGGGAGCTGGTGCCTATCTCCAGCAGTCTACGGGCGGGAGGTGGGGTACACCCTGGACAGGCTGCAGTCCATCGCAGGGCAACACAGAGACACGCAGGACAAACAAACATGCAAACTCCATGCAGAAAGACACCCGTGTCTTTTATAGTGTGTTTTATATCCATTGTTCATTTTCAATGAGTCAACATGGAACACACAAAGGTTGCTGAGAGCTCAAAGGCTGCTTTTTTACTGCTCCCCTTCTTAAGCATTGGTGAGTATGCATGCAAGAAAAGGTCAGACATATCCATACGCCAAGTATGAAACAGTTGGTGAGGGTAAAACCAGATACTGTGAGTTCATAAAGGAGATTATTCAGCCTTCCGATTCTCAGCTTTTGTTCCCATGTCAAAATGGGCTACTTTTATTGTCATGGAGGAGAAAAGGGGATCGTTGCTGTTTTTAATGGGTTGTTCTGTTATATCTGTAAGTCTTGAGAAGCTGCTTTTTTACTAGGCCATTTAACACATGAATTTGCTGTTTCTCAAGTGTCTTGCAGCCTCTAACAGGTTTTCTTCTAGGATTGCCCTGTGCTTATCCACCTATCTGCCGAAGAAAAGCATCCCCACAGCAAGATACAAGTACCACAAAAATCTTTGGAGAGCAAGTAACATTTTGCATCCACTCAGATTTATGCACCACTGATCTGTCGCATGAATTTTGAATAAAATCCTTTGAGGTTGGGTTTTTCTAGGACCCCTACATCTTGCCCCCTTTGCTTCCTGCTCCCACTGAATGTTCTTATTGATTGTCTGCTCTCTCTGTCTTTTCAAAACCCCAGTTGATTCTGGCAGATGGCTGCTCACACTGAGCCAGATTATGCAGGAGTTTTCTTCCTGTTTAAAGGAAGCATTTCCTTTCCACTGTCACCACTTTATTCACCCTATTTTCCAAGTTCATGTCAGGTCTCAAGTCTTTCACCCCAGGTAAGAGTCAGGTCTCTAACAACTGAAATAAACATTTTCTCATTAAATCCATGACATCTACTGCACCTCTAACCCTGCAACGCTGTAGCTTAGGATTCCAAACCTATATTGTTTTTCCTTAGGCTTAAATTGCCACATGAACACTTAATAATTATCTTTCAATCACTTTAATATTTACTAATAATTATCTTTAAATTGTTTACCATCTAATTTACCATCCTGAAAAACTGCTAACGGCTGATTTATATTATTTTTGCTCAGGTGTAATATTTACCTTATTAGAAATATAAATCAGCATTAGTGTGCTTGGAACAATAATAGAAAGAGATTAAAACTTGTTCATGTTGAATTTCTGAATGAATCAAATGAATGAATTTTTGTCTCTATGACTAAGTTAGCACATGTTTATTCCTGCCTTCATATTGTCCACTCCCTCATTATATATTGCAACAAATGGGGTTTTGAGGGTTTTCTTCTCCTCCCTCTGAGCTGAGCCAAGCTCCCTCTGAGACTAAGAGCAATAAGTATATAAAGTGTTTGAGTGCTGAACTTCTGAATGAACAGAAAAGGAACTGCTTTTATTTTAATATTTCCAGCCAGAGGTTTCATGTAATGACAGTTAGCTTAGCAGTGAGAGAATGTCAGAGGTAAATTACGTTTATTTTGTTTCCTAAGCGATCCAAAGTCATTTAATACAGTGTTCATTAATATGAAGCTCCAGCTAACATGAACAGGTTGTTATAAGTTAATTACATCCCATTATCTACCAATGTTACTGGCTAATAATCAAGCTCATCCTTTCACAGTAAAACATGTGCAGCAGCTGCAGTCCATAGTTCACATGCCGTTCATTACCCGAGATAAAAACTCTTACTAAGACTTGAGTCTCAGACCAGTAGTCCGAGTCAAGTCTCAAGAATTTAGGGCACAAGTTTAAGTGAAGTCTGAAGTATTTAATATTTGTGACTAAAGTGTAACTCGAGACGAAGTCTCAAATTCGAGTCGCCTTGTTTGCCACATGCATGGTCGGTATGAGGAATTGCAGCAACATTAATGTCTCGATGGAATCACATGGAGTTCCTCAAATGGAGACCTTTTATTAAGGCATAACAAAGTGACCTTGACTGCATTTTACTGCAACTAGGATCCAACTGGAATGAATTTGTGAATCGTGGCTTAATATATAAACTGAAATAAACAAAATAATACTGTTTTTTGTAATTAATAATAATAATTTCAATAATAATAACAATAATAACTATTATTGTTATTATTATTAATAATAACAATATGATTATAATTATTATTGATAACAATCATTATTACTGTTATAATTATTAAGTATTATTTTAATAATAATAATTATTATTATTATTATGTATTATTTTGATAATAATAATAAACAATAACAATTCAATAATTATTCAATAATTATTATTATAATGTACCTGTATAAAACGTTTTTTGTTGGCACAAAAAGAAGTAGGTGAGGAGGCTGCCCTCTGTCCCTAATAAGACCATTTGAAGGGCCTCACAAACGCCGTTGCCTGCTTCCACCTCCAAAGATTCATATTTAGATGTTCCAAGATGACTAACCCAACATGATGCTCCCTTCACCCTCATTATTTTTCATCCTCTGCCTGTTTTTATAAATTCTTTTAGCTGACGATGCAGAACTCTGGAACAGCACAGATAGGCCTGCACTCACCCTCATTGTGCTTTCTCCCTCATTCCACACACACTCATACACACACTCTCTCTCACTCCAGGGTGCAGGAAACAGGACAGTCCCTCTATTGTCGAGGAGACAGCTCCCAGCGCCACTGCGAGAGAAACATTGATTTCCTTACAGACTATTTCTAGCTGCTCAATGCAGGGATTCACTCAACCCTACATAGACACAAACACAAGGACTTGCACAACACACATCCTGTGTGTATGAGAAATACAACTGCATGTGCACACATTCATACTGGAGTGTGATGAAGTTGTGATAAAGCCAAGAAGAAACAGTTCAAAGAGTCTCGAGAAGCTTTTTTTTTTGCTCACAGTTAGGCTCACCACAATGACTGGCTTCTTACCAAAAAAGGACAAAACAGAAAAAACACCCATACACACACACACACACACTCCAGTTTTTGTTTATGCTCCGTTTAATCAGTCACTGACCATGACCCCCTGACCTCCTAAGATTGGGACTACCAGTCACCTATGACAACCCCTGTGTCCATGTAGCACAGAAACACCTGACAGTTCAGGAGGAACTGTAAAGTCTTTCAAACAAACATTTGTGGGTCTGCTTTGTACAGTTTACCTTGCAGGCCATATGTTACATCACACAAAACTCTAAAATGCGCTGTCAGAAGCTTTTATGAGGTTTGTGAATGAAAACAGCCTCTTACCAAACTAATCAGGTGACAATTTTTAAGCAGCTATTGTCAGCTTCAGCCGGATGGTTTATCCTATTGCTAAAATCCTTGGAGCTGTCTTATTTCAAACTAGTCAGCTAGATGGCTGCATGATGAACAGCTAAAAAAGCAAAATGTCTGCAGCTGTTCATAATTCAGGAGGAGACTAAGGAAGCAATAATTGAGCCAGACTGCAATCTTACAAGGCTGTCAACTTTCAGCTACCAGCTGCAGTGCAGTTGTTGAAGGTTACGTTCTGGTTAGATAAATGAAGCTTACTGATACAGATATTAATATTTAATAATATGCATTTAATCATATAATAATCAGGGAGAATGTAGTCTATAGATATCACAGGAAAAGGAGATAACAGGTTCAGGAGGAAAACCCAGACATCCCTCTTTCTAGCGACACTCTCCGGCCCCTCCAGTGGGATTGTCACGATGTGCAGTTTGTGGTAGGACCAAAGTGCAGAGAAGGTTCCAGGGACACGGAGAATGAAGGTAAGTAGAGTTTTAATTATCCTTATTCACATGACAAGGTAGGCAACCAGAACAAGAACCAAAACAAAAACAAAGTTCAGGCAGGCGACCCGAAGGTCATCCCGTGCGCGCACAGAGTTCAGGTGGCGGCCCGAAGGCCGTCCCCAGCAGACCCAGAGTTCAGGTGGACGGCCAGAAGGCCATCTCTGGCAGACCCAGAGTTCCGGAGGTCTGCGACGAAGCTTGTCAGGAGGCCGGCATCAGTACCGGAAGCACCCATGGAGCTGGAGGTCCCTCAGAACCACAATGGAGCTCTGAAGAGCGGTGCAGAAACCGCTGGAGCCCTTGGCGAGGCCATGAAGATCTGTGGTGGAGCCCTGCAGACCTGCAGGGCAGCCACTGAGGCACAGCTGATGGAGGCAGTACGTCCTCGCACACCTCACGGACGGTAAAGGAGGTGGAGGCAGCTCGTCAACTGACTCCTCCGAAACAGGACTAGGAACAGAATCAGGAGCTGGCAGCAACGATGATGGCTGATCAGGGGTGAAGCCAGGAGCCGAAGCATCGCGCCGACCCTCAGTGGAGAGGGGAGTGGAGGAGGGAGCAGGAAGCCTCCGCATGGATGCGGTGATCTCGGCCAGAGCTTTCTAAAGCTCGAATTTGATGGTGTAGTGAGTGAGGGGATCCTGGGGGAAAAAGCTGCCCCATTCCTCCAACCAGTCATTCAGGCGGTTAGCTGCTTCTAATCTCCGCCATTGAGAGGTGGGAGAAGTCCGGAGGTGCAAGAACAGTTTCACGATTATTTCACCTTGTTTGAACCCCTTCTGTAACCTCCTCACTTGGTCCATAGGGCTGGTTCCTTCTGTCATGATGTGCAGTTTGTGGTTGGACCAAAGTGCAGAGAAGGTTCCAGGAACACGGATGATGAAGGTAAGTAGAGTTTTAATTATCCTTATTCACATGACAAGGTAGGCAACCAGGAGTACGACATGCTCCAACCAGACCAGAGTACAGAATTCCAGACATCAGAGTATGGTACAATTATAGAACCAGACACGACTGAATGACATGGAAGACAACACAAGGAACCAGTGGGGAACAATGGAAACTAACGAGCTTAAATACAAACAGGGAAAGCAGGGTGAACAAATGAATAGAGGGACCAGGAAATCAGGAGAACTAGGAACAGGTGCGGGTCAGACTGCAGGGAGTGAAGTCAGTTAAAATAAAACACAGAAGGGTAACCTAAGGAATAGACCAGGTATAATAAACAAAAACAAAAACTCAAAACTCAGACACTGGGTAGCATGACAGGGATACCAAAATGTTCCCCAACCAAAAGGGATATGTAGTCCATCTGCCACGTTTTGTGTCCACTACATGCTTTCCTCCTGATAAGATGTGCTTTAAAACCTCCAAAGAGGCCCTCAGGATGACAACCTAACCAGATGCCCATACCACCTCAAATGACTCCTTTCATTGATGATTATCGATGGATTAAGTCCGAACTCCCACCAGAGAAGGAGCCTTCACACCTTCACTCTGCTACCCTGTGAGCCCCTCTTAATGCCATTTTTACTATTTAATATCTATTTAATGATTGCAAAAGCCATGTCCTGCAAACTCACACAAATGATTCTGCAGCTGTTGTTGGAAGCAACAAACTAAGCTCTGTTATGTTGTGTTAAAACTCAGATTTCCTTCATTTTTGTTAAATTCAACCAACTACATTGAACTTTTTGTTTATGATCAGTTCTATAAACAATGTGACAAAAAATAAATGACATAGCAATCCAAATAATGCCAGGTGTCTTTATTTTGGGCACTACTAACACCATTCCTATTTGACCTTGATAACTGAATTGAAAGCAAAGCAATAGTCCCAAAAGGAGGGTTTCCTCGACTAAAGAGTGTTGACTGACCTCTTATGGAGGGGTCAAGGGTGAGAGTTGCAATGTAGATGGACCAGTAAATGGAGAGCCTTACTTTTTGGCAACGATCACATAACCATAACAGACAGAAGCAACATTCCTGTGACTGCAGACAAACGCCTGATCTGTCTATCCATTTCCCCCTCCACGCTTCTAGAAAATGCGGCCACTACTGTCAAAATCTGCCTCTGAACCCACTAAGCATCATGATAGCTAACCCGCTAGAACAAAAAAAAGTTCCATGATGAATCTGTATTGGCTGAGAGACATGACTTTCCTTTCCCAACTGCAGGAGAACATATAGACATTACCACCATCTATGTTAGGGGTTTCTAAAGTTGAACAAAATCTAAAGATACTACTGATGTTTAGAGTTGCTAAAGGCTATAACAGGAACCGTAGCAACTAAAAACATGCTTTGATAAGAAAAGCGTATGGACCCCTGTTGCCTTAAATGAGTTGTCACTAATCCATGGTGGGTTATGAATATTTGAGTGTTTTTACTTTCAGACTACATAAGCAGCATGGCCACTAATGGGGCTTCCAGTACAAGAAGTCCAAACAGGCATAACAGCATTCACACACACACACACACACACAGACACACGTAGAAGTGTAACCACACATAAATAACACATCATTCCCAGAGAATGCATACATGCTTCATAACATGGCTTATTTGAAGTGACTAAAGATCGGAACCTTTCTGGGTCACATGGTAACTGGAAGGACAAGGACTGCTCTTGCTGTCAAAGGTATCTAGTATCCTTGGTTAGACCTGCTGGACTGTGCGAGCACCTAACCCAAGCTGAATTTGAAAAAATACAATATTAAAAGGAAATAGTGTTCAACATGAAGTCCTTAATAAAACTATACTTGTGGTTGTAACATGCTGCCATGTTACAACCATTTTATGGGAGTCTCTGTATTAGACCAACTAAAAGTAGCACATAATTGTGAAGTGAAAGGACACATGGTTTTACTTTTTTTAAAATAAAAGACAAAAAAATTGTGCCAATAATTTTTATCTAGCCTCCCCAAGTCAACACTTTGTAGAGCTACCCTTCATTGTGTCTCCACCAGCTTTGGTCATATAGAGACTGAAACCTGGCCTCTTCTTTGCAAAATAGCTCTAAGAGTCTGTGCACATCAGCTTCCAGTTTCTCCCACAGATTCTCTATTAGATTTACAGTACACACCAAAAGTTTGGACACACCTTCTCATTCAAAGAGTTGTCTTTATTTTCATGACTATGAATATTGTAGCTTCACACTGAAGGCATCAAAACTATGAATTAACACATGTGGAATTATATACTTAACAAAAAAGTGTGAAACAACTGAAAATATGTCTTATATTCTAGGTTCTTCAAAGTAGCCACTTTTTGCTTTGATTACTGCTCCGCACACTCTTGGCATTCTGTTGATGAGCTTCAAGAGGTCGTCACCTGAAATGGTTTTCCAACAGTCTTGAAGGAGTTCCCAGAGATGCTTAGCACTTGTTGGCCCTTTTGCCTTCACTCTGCGGTCCAGCTCACCCCAAACCATCTCGATTGGTTTCAGGTCCGGTGACTGTGGAGGCCAGGTCATCTGGCGCAGCACCCCATCACTCTCCTTCTTGGTCAAATAGCCCTTACACAGCCTGGAGGTGTGTTTGGGGTCATTGTCCTGTTGAAAATAAATGATGGTCCAACTAAACGCAAACCGGATGGAATAGCATGCCGCTGCAAGATGCTGTGGTAGCCATGCTGGTTCAGTATGCCTTCAATTTTGAATAAATCCCCAACAGTGTCACCAGCAAAGCACCCCAACACCATCACACCTCCTCCTCCATGCTTCACGGTGGGAACCAGGCATGTAGAGTCCATCCGTTCACCTCTTCTGCGCCACACAAAGACACTGTGGTTGGAACCAAAAATCTCAAACTTGGACTCATCAGACCAAAGCACAGATTTCCATTAGTCTAATGTCCATTCCTTGTGTTCTTTAGCCCAAACAAGTCTCTTCTGCTTGTTGCCTGTCCTCAGCAGTGGTTTCCTAGCAGCTATTTTACCATGAAGGCCTGATTCACGCAGTCTCCTCTTAACAGTTGTTCTAGAGATGTGTCTGCTGCTAGAACTCTGTGTGGCATTGACCTGTTCTCTAATCTGAGCTGCTGTTAACCTGCGATTTCTGAGGCTGGTGACTCGGATGAACTTATCGTCCGCAGCAGAGGTGACTCTTGGTCTTCCTTTCCTGGGGCGGTCCTCATGTGAGCCAGCTTCTTTGTAGCGCTTGATGGTTTTTGCGACTGCACTTGGGGACACTTTCAATGTTTTCCCAATTGTTCGGACTGACTGACCTTTATTTCTTAAAGTAATGATGGCCACTCGTTTTTCTTTACTTAGCAGCTTTTTTTTATGCCATAATATAAATTCTAACAGTCTATTCAGTGGGACTATCAGCTGTGTACTGTATCCACCTCCTGCACAACACAACTGATGGTCCCAACCCCATTTATAAGGCTTGAAATCCCACTTATTAAACCTGACAGGGCACACCTGTGAAGTGAAACCATTTCAGGTGACTACCTCTTGAAGCTCATCAACAGAATGCCAAGAGTGTGCGTAGCAGTAATCAAAGCAAAAGGTGGCTACTTTGAAGAACCTAGAATATAAGACATATTTTCAGTTGTTTCACACTTTTTTGTTAAGTATATAATTCCACATGTGTTAATTCATAGGTTTGATGCCTTCAGTGTGAAGCTACAATATTCATAGTCATGAAAATAAAGACAACTCTTTGAATGAGAAGGTATGTCCAAACTTTTGGTCTGTACTGTAGGTCTCGACGTTGACTGGACCATTCTAATGCAAGCTTTGATCTCAATCAATCCATAGTAGCTTTGGTTGTTTGTTCAAGTTTGTTGCCCGTTGCAAGGTGAACGTCAGCCCCAGTTACAAATCTTTGGGAGAGTTCAACTCTGACCAGTTTCTCAGTACCTGCTAAAGAACTCTTGCCCACAGCATGACACTGCCATCACCACGGTTCAGTGTGATGATGGTGTGTTCAAGGAGTGTTCAAGGAGTGCTTGTGGCAAACTGCAATCAGTACTTAAGATTTTTTCTCAAACTACTGTTCCATTAAGGCCAGATTTGTGACCAACCTTTCTGCTGTGTTCATTAAGTTGTATGATGCTATTTGTTCACCAATGGCTTCACAGAACAGATGAAAACTAATGAAGCTCACTTTGCAATGTGTCTTTTTTTAAAAGAGCCACCCCATTAAATGCTGATAGACTCAACTGCAGTAACAAAACGCTGAGCACAGTCATAATCCTGGCTAACTTTTCAGTAGTTTAGACCGTTTGAATTCCTGTGTGTTAAAAAAGACTTGGGAGCAGTTTCGGTTTTAGTTCAGTGGCATTTATTTAACCGTCTGTTTTTTATCCATTGCTCATTTTTAATGAGTTAACATGGAACGCACAAAGGTTGCTGAGGGTTCAAAGGCTGCTTTTCTACAGCTGCCCTTATGCACGCTAGAAAAGGTCAGAAATATCCATACGCCAAGTATGAAACAGTTGGTGAGGGTAAAACCAGATACTGTGAGTTCATAAAGGAGATTATTCACAGTCTGCTGATTCTCAGCTTTCTTTCCCATGGTGAAAACAGGCGAATTTTATCATCATGGTGGAGGAAAGAGGATCTTTGCTTTTCAGAACTGGTTGTTGTGTTATATGTGTCTTGAGTAGAGATGGGTTTTTTAAAATGAAGTTTACTGTTCAGTGACTTAAGAGTCAGACTTGTTAAATTGCAGACAGATGAGGAAGCATCCTAGCAACATGAACTTGTGTTTTCATTTCTCTGGCCTTCCTCTGCCTCTCCGTACGTTGTCACTCTTCCCGACCCTGGCAAAGAGAGTGGAAAACACAGCGCAAAACTCACAACTCCTCCTTCTCTTTCCTTCACCTCTCTGTTTCTCTTTCTGTTTTATTTTCTCGTCCTTTGTGCTACAGACAGTTGATCAAGAGTCTGCCTTCACATATTTCTGTCCAGTGCTGCTAAAGTGAACTGATATGTTTTCCCCCATCTATAAAAGAACATGTTGGCTTAACTTCTACTTTTCAACAGAAGATCCAAGAAATGCCTCTAAAGTTACAGTGTGCAGGTTTTAGATACAGTTTCTCTTTCTCTTTATTTTCATGACTATTTAAATTGTAGATTCTCACCAAAGGCATTAAAACTATGAATCACAGCAAAGGGCAGCTACTTTAAGAAATCTATAATATAAAACATATTTAAAGTTCTTTTACAATTTTTTGTTTGCTACATATTTCCATATGTGTACATACACAGTTTTGATGCCTTCAGTTAGAATCTACTTACAATGTAAATAGTCATAAACATAAAGAAAACCACATAAATGAAAACATAAATGAAAAAGTGTGTCTAAAACTTTTGAACGGTAGTGTAGGTGTTTTTAATGTTTCTAATAATTTCAAGAAGCAATATGGGATCCATGAGGTCCCAAAATATCAAAATGTCACAATATTTTTGTCTAAAATTTGAAATTCACCTGCTGTGAACATATCACTACATCAGGTGAAGTATGCGCTACTATATGTCTGTTACATCCTAGGTGCACAAAGCGTTATCCCAGATTCTTCCTCCCAGCAGCTGTTAGACCTTTAACCATCACTGATCCCAACAAACTCAATAAGTGTTTATATCCCTGCTGTTTTTGCAGTTTTTTCTTTCCATCCACTCTTTTCTATTCCCGCTCCTTCCGTACAACTGCACCCCTGTGCAGCCCACAGTTTGTTTTTTTTTCCATTTCTTGTAAATAGTCTTACATATATATAGCTTTGTATGCACAAATATATATCTACATGCTCATTTTGTATATTTTAAAATCACTCTACTCTTTTAAACTGACCATGCTATTTTTAATAACTGCATGGTATTATTTCCTCTATGTTGTATATTTGCCCTTACTGTACTGTTTGTTATTTGTATTTCTTTTTTATATTTTCTACTTTTGTGTGTATCTTTCTATTCTATTCTATTCTATTCTATTCTATTCTATTCTATTCTATTCTATTCTATTCTATTCTATTCTATTCTATTCTAGTCTAGTCTAGTCTAGTCTAGTCTAGTCTAGTCCACGCTATTTTTAAAACTCTACTTGATCTTGTGACCTTTGTGGCATCACTCCAGTAGCAGTGTCTGGTTACACCTTATATGTAAAGAGAGTTTGGCTGGTTTTTGTGAAAAGCGTGACTGGAAGCTCTAATGTATATGTGATTTTACAGAAACATCAGTAGATTTGTTGTAACTGCCCACTGTGAGATGTTTGTATTTGCATGTAAAGCAGGTAACGTGATTTGATCACTTGAAAACAGATCTTAATGCATGGTGTGAATTGTCGCGTTTTAGTCTGTCAACTTTTAAAATATTTTTTTGTGGCACTAGAGGCCTTTATTTTTAATTTTTTGACAGTAGGTAGACAGGAAAGAGGGAGAAGACAGGGGGAGACATTTGGCAAAGGTCGCCGGGTCCGGGACCCGAACCCGGGACATCCACATTGATAACTATAGCCTTTGCACATGGTCGAGCGCTTAAACCCTACACCACCAGCACCGCGCCAGTCTGTCAACTTTTATCTGAATCAGCCAGGTGTGAACAGAGCCTTGGAGACAGAACTCTGCCGATGCCACAGAAATTGCTGCATCAAAAAAAACACCACAGGTATAAGCTTTTAAAAGTCAAAAAACTCAAAAGCCTACAGACTTTTTGCAGTAAAGTGTATGACTTTGAACCTTTAATACAAATCAGTAACCTGGAGCATTTAGTTGAACTGTACAAAACGGCACTAGACCAAGAAATGTGTGCGTATGTCTGAGCAGGTTGACTGCAGGAGCTCTTTGATCCCCATTGACCTCTCAGCCACCCATCCTGGTTAGAGCTTCCAAGCACACACACACGCCATCTGCTCACAGTTCACACACATAAACACGTGCACAATTAAAACAAAAACACGGGCTCAAGAGTTTTGGAAAATAATTTTTACATGAAAGGGTTTTGTGACCATAAAAACACTTTACACACGTCTTTAGTCCATAAGCACCATGTCAGGCCAGCCAACTTTCCTACAAAACAGAGATGCACAAAAGTAGGCTGATAGATCAATTCTGGAACTAAATGTTCTGCCAGAGATCAAACCCGCTCAGGAATGGCTGAGTGATGGGAATTGGATGCAATTTAGCTTCACATCTGTTGCTGTTTCCATCCAGCTCACCAACACTTAGATGGAAGCGGGTCAGAACACTGTGAGCCAGCTGATTGACCCAAAATCTTGAATGTAGTATATTTAGAAGGTTATATTGTCTTTATCCTTAAAACGTTAAACTAGAAAGCAGATGTCATTGTCAGTAGGTGGGTCCTATTACTCGAGCCGTGGTCAGGTTTCCATTGGGCACACCTGTGTAGACACTCTGTCGCAGGCTCACCGATGCTCAGGGCTAAAGAATCCCCTTCCAAGCTGGAAACTAATTTGATGTAACATTCGGGTCACTTCCAACTTCCCCTTCTCAAGGTATAAATCCAAAAACCCGTCTGACTGTCTAAATGGGACAAAAGCACCCGCACACTCGTACGACCTGCTACTAACAGGAAACAGATGATGATGATGATGGAATTTGTACAGTTGCACATATTTTCAGTTCAGAGTCGAATTGTTCTCTGAAACATCTGCACCTACCTAGTTGGACACTAATGATTTGCAGGTGCTCTTGCCCTGACACTTCTTTGTATCAGATTTTCAGCTGGAAAGTTAGCAGCCTCCCCTCCTCCGATCTTATAATACATTACTGTAACAATAAAAACGTTGTAAGGCTCTTTAGATTTATTTATTGCTTAGCTCACTTTGTTGTATGATGCAGTTTTCGAGATGGAAACAACTGTTGTTTTGTCTTTTCAACACAAAGTCATGGGAAAACTACGCTCCAACAATGCCCTCCTATTTAATACTGTAGCATACACAATTAGATCACCAGCTAAACTAGCCAGCCACAGATTTTTTTTGGACAGGTGGAAAATTCCCCCACCCGCAGCTCTCAAACACCTATACTGCACATCTGCACCACTGCAACTGCAACTCATATATCACAGCAATGACATAATATTTTTTACCTTTATCTACCTAGGAAGCCTCGTTGGGATCAGAAGTATCTTTTGCAAGTGAGATTATTCCATGAGCATAGTAAATGGTAGGAAAACTCCCAGTATTGAAGTATACTGGGTATTTTATTAATGAACACACACCAGTTGTTGTCTACCAATAATTAACCCAACCCAAGTAATTCAAATATTTTTGATCATTAGTAAATATTTAGCTGTTCCCTTTTTCACTCGCATTAGTATATATTATGCTAAGAGCAGTAGGGTGGTGTAGCCAAAGTCTGCATAGTTCCTAGTTAGAATAGATCCTTCACACTAACGTGTCTGAATAAGGACACTGGTTCATTGCAAGACCAACAAGCTAATGGTTGAAAACAATTTAGAAATGTAAACAAATGTATTTCAAAACATTTTTTTTTCTTGTAAGCAAGGGAAGATGGATGTGCCCCCTCTTTTAGCCACCTGAGCAGCAGTGCACAACAAAGTGTGGGGTAGGGCCAACGATGCATCACTGTATGCTCCATACAGCAAACTCTGATCACTCAAGTGCTTTCTCTGGCATCTCATTAACAAGACTTTTACAGGAAGGAACAGTGTACTGGGCATTTTTTTAAATACAATAAAAACCATTACATCACTAACCTGCAGTCACCTGAAATAGTTCCATGAAATAATTACAACTTTTATGAATAAACTGTGACAAGCCGACCTTCAATCAGTCAACAATAACAGCCTGCTGCAGCAGAACTCTGGGAAAATACAGATTTCATGATGCTGCTGCAAACCCTCAGCCCTAAACACACACACACACATAGGGTTTCATAAAGGGTGGTTGCTAGGCAACAAGCATACTAGATCTTCCTACACATGGATAAGTGTGCTTCACACACATGCGAAACACAAGGATGCACAATCACATGCCCCCACACACGCACACACAAAGACATCCAGATCTGTGTGATGAGAGTCGCAGTAAAAGTGTGACATCCCTATTTCCAGATGAACTGTCTAAAACAGCATCTGCGCCCTCCTTAGAGAATCCAATTGAACAAATGCAACTTGGTGGTAGGTCCCCTGTTCAGACATTCAGCTGATGCCTGACTCCAGATCAGGTGAAGTCAGCGTAAGATCACCTCGGTTCAGCAGTGCAGTTAACTCCTTAGTCGGTGTATTATGTATGAAGTTTCTCTCCAGCTTTTGACTGGATGAGATCCTGCTTGTGAAGATGAGCATTTTTACATATCCCAGATCAGCATAAATCAAACCATCGCCAACGGGAGCAGTAAGCTATTACAACAGAAGGCAGTGCAATTATAACTAGAGACAGGAAAGCTAAACACAAACACATTAATGCGATGGAGTAACACACCAGGGACTGACAACAGCATTTATGTCACAAATGAGAAATTCTAATTCGGTTTTTGAGTGTAGCATTTCAGTCAAACAAGCAAAAAAAAAACAGGCTTCAGCCTGTAACTACACACTGATTTGTGGATTTTAGAAACCTCTGTGTAGGTGAAGGATGATAAGAGGCTAAACTGCATAGTTTGAGTGGGTCTAATGTCATAAAAGAAAAAGCACAACTGAGGTTCAGATTGTTAAGCAATATATGGGTCTTAGGAAGTTAGGATAGTAAAGAATAAGGCTGCACGAACCATGTGATAGTGTTGGTGGATGACAATAAAACTTGTGATAAATAAGGAAATACTTAAACATGTCACTCAAGTGACACAACCAGTGGGTAACAGAGGCTGAGCATATTTCCATCTTTAAAGAAAATGGAAGCACTAAAATCGACACCGTGGTCTATTGACGAGATGCAGACATTTTTGTACTTGGTGGCTGAGGAGGGGCCGCCTTGCTATGACGACCCCACCCACACTGAGGTGGTACTTAATTGGAATGGAAAACGTAACGAACCTTGCAGAGTGGAGCTGAGTAGGTACTAATGGAAAAGAGCCATCATTCACTGCAAGTCAAGGCAGTTCTTTATGATATTGGTCCAATAATTATGTGATAATGCTAAATTTGCAATAGATTGAGCATCACTTGTAAAGATAGAGAGGCAAATCAGATCAGTAGATCTTTTAGCTTTCTGCCACAAAAACAGCGTTTTACATGTAGGATAAAGACTTTCATTTTGGTCTCATCTGACCACAACACCTTCTTCTCCATTTTTGCTATGTCCACCAGATGGCTCGTGACAAACTGCAAATGGCACATCTTCTGACTTTCAACAGTGGTTTTCTTCTTGCTACTCTTCCATAAAAGTGATTTATGGGGTCAACGACTATAAACTCTCCTCTCAACCTGAGCTGTAGATCTCTGCAGCTCCTCCAGAGTTACCTCTTGGCTGCTTTGATTACTGCTCTCCTTCCCAGGCCTGAAAGTTCAGGTGGACAGCCATGCCTTGGTAGGTTTGCTGTTGTAAACTACACTTCCCATTTTTGAGACAGTGGTGTGAACAGAACGCTGTACGATTTCTCCCTGACCTGTCTGCTGTGTTCCTTGGTCTTCATGATGATGTTTGTTCATTAATGTTCTCTTAGAATGGCTTTACATAAGCCATGTATTATATAGAGAAGAGTATATCTTTAAGCAATTGACTCCAGAATATCTCTGTCAATGAAAGTGCCGCTGAAGAACAGCTCTGTGGACTGACAGCTTTATTATGGGAGAGTGACAGATGATTATTGCATGTTGTCACAATGGTGGTTACATAACATATAAATGTAAACACAAAGATGGGAGAACACACGCAGTAGAGAATGTAAACATAACATGCCTGTGAACTCATGCGAGAAAATAATAGGTAATCAGGTACATGCACACTGATGAATATTGCTCCGTGTGTGCCAGAGGAAGTGTGCAAAAGAAAACCCAGTTATTCTGACTCTTACCTGATTTATTATTCCTGTCTCGTTCCTCCCTTTCCTTCCTAATATTAACCTCCTTATCCTTTTGCCCTCCCACTTGTTTCCCTCGTCTGCTCCTTAATACCAGTTTTTTCTTATCTTTTGTTACCTCTTGATTGCTGAATCTCTAATGTTTTTCCAAAGCTATGCTATCTCTTTCTATATATTATCTGTACCTAAATATTGCAGAAGTGTTTGCCCACAAATGTTTTTAGAATGGATGTGAATCATGATTTCAGATTCACCCAATCAATCATTACCCTGCAGGTTCACTGGCGTTTAATCTACAGTACAAAGAAAAGGGAGTTGCCGCTTACAGATATCTTCTGTTATTGCTTTTTTTTGTTACACTTAAATGTTTCAGATCATAAAGAAAAAAATATATCGAACAAAAATAGCAAAAAACTTAGTAACAACAACAAACATAGCAATGACTGGTTATGATTTTTTGACATCCCTGTATAAATATTTTGGCGTCCTCTACTTTGCAGAATTGTTTTAAATCAGCCACATTGGAGAGTTTTTGAGTGTGAAAGGCCTGTTTAAGATCATGCCCCATCTCAGTCGGCTTTAATTCCAGACTTTGACTAGGCCACTCTACAATATCTCTGTTATGTTATCCATTCAAAAGTGGATTTTTCTACTACAGACCAGAATTCATGATTCCATCAATCACCACAAACCCTTCAGGTCCAAAAGCAGCAACGCAGCCTCGGGACATCACACTTCCACCACCTTTTATACCTTATCTTAAATTTCTTTAGATTGGGGCCTGACATGTTGTTTTTTTAGTTCTTTTACCCCACTTCTTGTAGTCTGACTGGCTCTATTCATGGATTTCTTTATTCTTATTCTGCAAATCAGGCAGTAGTCATGCCTGGCTGTGGCTAGTGAAATTGAACCATAAAAATGTAGCTAATCACATTTAATTTATTATTTAACAAGGGGGCAATAATATGTTTAAGACTTTTTTTTAATGAATGAAATCATATTTGAAAACTATTTTGTATTAACTCAGGTTATCTTGTATTTTATATCAAACCTTAGCTAGATGATTTCAAACATTTAAGGGGGTAAATACTTTCTCATGGGACGGTAACAAGAATAAGGAAGTCTTCCAGCAGTGTGTGTTCGTATCGTAGCCATTTGGCACAGCAAATATAGGACAGGATGATGGACAGATTAGCTGTTAGCTACCCATCCATATTTGCACAGCTGCACACACACTTTGACATAAATGGGAGTTGAGAAGCAGGTAAACAGGAAACGTTATTGAATTAGAAGAGAGAGACTTTCCAAACGGATCTGGGGCCATCTGAGAGGAAAAGGGAGAGATGGATCAGAAGGCAGGCTACAACCAGTCGTAGGGACAGCAGGAAGTGGTCGGAGACAAACAAAGCAATGCACAAGATTATATAGTAGTATTCTTATGAATGTATACCCTTACAGCCACTACCTGTCAAAGGTTGATATATGAACATGTACATACTGTATGTTCTCTTTGCTTCTCTTTTAAAATATGTTTTTCCAGTCTTCTTGTCATTGATTATGTTTTTAGGACCCCCCCGGCGATGCCCATGCTGCATGTTTTGAAAATGTTAGTCACTGGGGGGGGGGGAAAAGAGGGCAATGTTATCAAAAAAAGCCCCCGGGACAAATATAAGCATTTTTTTAAGCTAAAAAGAGTTTACATGTCAGTTAGTAGAAAAGTAATTAACAAGGGTTACATCAGATCCTTTAAACTTCTAAACGTCCTTCAAAACGAGTAAAACAGCAGTGAAGAACTACTGTACTTCACTTGATTTTTTTTGATAAGATTGTTTTTTCCCTTCAAAACTTTTTTAACCTTTTTTTAGAATGGGGGGTGGATTTTTTTATTACGAACTTGTTGTCCATGTCTAACCGGTTGTGCTTTTGGGATCTTTTTCTGGCAGTATAACCCCCAGCCATGATCTGGGCCTTGTCCTCTAATTTTCTGCCAATGCTTACATGTGAAAGCCAAAATTTTACGCCAAAAATTCTAAAATGAAAAAATGGGAGGAAAAATGATTGTGTTTTTTGTTTTATTTTAGTTACTTTCATAGTTTTTGGAAACAGCGATCCTCTTAAAAATTTTTTATTTTTTTTTTGAGAGGACTACTCCTTTGGGCCCCGTTTAATAAAAGGAAAGGGTTTGTATTGGGGTTTTCCGGGTTTTTCGTTCCCTGTTTTTTTATATAATTAAAAATTTTGGGGCACTGGAGGTGGGAATTGTGAGGGGTTGTAACTACCTGACGTGTCAGTTATAAAAATAAAAAAGGTATCGGAAAATTGGGAAAAAAACGGCCCGGGATTGCTTTTTTGACCCCTACTTTTCCTTCCGGGTTTTTCTGGGAAAAGGGAGAAATAATTTTATCTATCACTTTAAAAAGTAAAAATCCACCAGGTCCTTTAAAACAGGGGAAAAAAAAAAAAAAAAAAAATTTCCCGGATGATTTGTGTAAAGATTTTTGGTTTCTTTGGAAATATTTTTCGTAAATATTAACCACCTACTTTTCCAGTTTTTTGGGTTTTACCTTTTGTTCCCATTCTTTCTTTATTTGTGGATTCATGGGTTTTCACCCCGGGTTTGGATCCCGTCCCAAAGGGGCCCAAAAAAAATGGGCCTGTGACCCCTTTTCCCCAAAACCCGAAACTTTCATTTACTTTTTTTCTTTCTGGCTCTTTAATTTCTTTAGACTGGGGGATGATTGTTTGGGCTTTTTAAGGGATTTTTTAGCCCCACTTCATGTGGTTGACAAATTTTATTTAAATATTTATTGGTTTTTAAAAGGTTTAAATCAGTTTTCCAACCCGGGTTGGGGGTTACTTATCTTTAACCCCAACTGAAAAATGGGAAAGGGAAAGGGTTTCCACCCCGTTTTTTTTTTCAATTTAACACGAACGGAAGAAGGGAGGGAGGATAATTATCCTTTTACATAGGGCCAGGTAGGTTTTGGTATATTTTGGTTTAATTTAAATTGACATTCATGGATTTAACAATTCTTTTTTTTTGTTTTTTGTCATTGGGGCCCTTTTTCTAATAAAGGGTTTTTTCTGGGGGGATCTGTTTCGGGGACCCTTTTTTGGGAGGGTTTTAAAACTTAATTTTAAAATCGTGGTCTAACGGGCCAAATTTTCACGTCATTAGGGGGTTTTTCATTCTCTTTTAAAAAAAATTTTAAAAACATTAATGGGGAAACCATAATTCAAAAAATTTTTAGATCTAAAAATTTAAAACTCAGTCCCTATTCTAATTTGTGATTTTAAAAACAAGCCAAAATTAATTCCCAAACCGGGTTTTTTGGGGGGGTTTTATGCCTAACCAAAATACCGAGGCAGCATTTTATTTTTAAAATTTTTTCAATAAAATTTAATAATTTGGGATTTTGGGGGGGAAGGGCGGGATTTAGAGGGAAACTCACAGCACCCATAAAGCCGTAGGGGTCTTGTAAATTGGTTTGTTTTCATTTAAAAGCTTTTTACACCATTGGGGAAACCAACCCCGCTTGGGGGGGCCCAAACCTAAACCAAAACACCGGCCCCCTATGGGAGTTAGGGCTTTTCCCCAATTTAAACCGCCCCCGGCGGAACAGCATCTCCCTTGGGGGAATTTTCTTGTTGTTGGGATTGGGCCTTTCCGGCCCTTTGGAGGCTTTCCCCCACCCCAAAAAAAAAAGCGGAAACATGCCGGGGGGCTCATCTCAGGGGGGTGCGTAAAGGCGTGAAGCTAAAAGAAAGGGAAAACGAGGGGCTGAAAGGGGGGGAACATAAAAAGGTCCCGGGGTTTTAAACCGGGTGGAAAATTACCGGAAAAATAAGAGGGAAAAAACTCAAAGGGGGAAAGGGGGGGAAGGGGGGGGAGAAAGGGGGTTGGGGAATTTGTGGGTTTTGAACTTCTTAGTTTAAAAAGGGAAATAAAAAGCCTTAAACAATTTCGGGCATCGGAAAGGAAAAAACACAGTCGGGAAAAAAAAGGGGACTCCCCCATTGGAAATTTTTAATTTTTTGGGGGGAACCCGCCAAAAAAAAAAAAATGGGGGGTTTTTGGGGGTTTTTGTTGGGGGGGGTAGTGTCGAGGGGGTTTGGGGGGGGGAGGGGGGGGTTTTTGGGGGTTTTAAACCCCGGTCTGGGGCTTTAAGGGGGAAAAACTGGGTGTTTTTCGGGGGGGTTTAAGGGGGGTTTAACCCCCCGGGAGGCAATTTTACACCGGGGGGGGAAATTTTTTCCGGGGGGAAAACCTGGGGCCTGTTTTCTCAGGGGGGGACCTGGGCCGGGGGAAAAACCCGGGGGCAGGTTTCCCCTGGGGGTTCCCCCGGGGCCCGTTTGTTGGGGAAAGGGCCAAAGGTTTTCCCTTTTGGGTTTCTTCCTTGTAGGAAACCCCGTCGATAACCTGGGCCCGGGCGTCCTTTCTATCCCGGTTGGATAGTTAAAAATTTCTCCCCTCCCGTTCCCAAAAAAGGGGGGGGGGGGGGGGGGGTCAAGGGGGGAAAATTAAAAGTCCTTACCTCACTCCCATTCCTTTCAGCACTTCTTTCCTTTCCACAAAACCCCCCATTTTAAATTTTCCATTTATATAACCAGGGCAACCCCCCTATGCTTTTAATTTTTTTTTTAGTGGAAAGAAACAATTTAAAAATTTGGGATAAATAAATTTAAAAAAGTGGATTTGTTTTTCATTCACCCTTGAGGGCCCAAAACTCTGTAAAACCAAATGTCCACTGCATTCAGCGGGAGGTCTCCTGGGGATGTCTCCCGCCTTTCCACATTTAGAGGCATTCTTCTTTGTTAAATAGCTCAAATTCAACAGACTGGATGGAATTTTATCGGGAAGGAGCAATTTTTTAAATGTATAGAATTTTCCCTAGGTGTTTGGTCTGGAAACTTTGACCCATAAAAACCCTGACATGTTTTAAAACTAAAACCCGTCTTCTGAATTGTGAATCTACACCTCTGTCTCAAGATTTTCTTCCACGATGGCCCTGTGCTTAGCTCCATATTATTGTCTATCATTTTAATTACGATGTTTAACCCGCAATTGTCTTTTTGTCCTCACTTCTTTTCCCTTTTGGGGGGGATCCTTTTTGGGCCCCCATCATATCTAGAGCTGGGGGGGGTTCACTTTAAAGTCTATAAATTTTTTCCAACAGGTCACCTTGTCTAATATAGACTGAGTTTTAAATTTTCCGGTCTAGGCCCGAAAATTTAACCGGCCTGGGGAACTGGATGGGTAACTTAGATAAAAAAAAAAAAAAAAATTGAAAGAAAAGCAAAGGTTTAAAATGAAAAGGAATGGGTCTTCCCAAATAAATTTCTCCCCAGGGGGGTTTTGTGCAGGCATTTATAAGTAATTTGGCAGGGGGTCATGTCAAAATCCCCAAAAGGCCCAAGAAAATTGGTCTCGCCCCCCTTCCCCTTTTGCCCCTCTCCTTTTTCACTTTGTGTGTGCCCCTTTTTTAAAATATTAATAATTAAAGTTTTAAATACTATTGCATTAAATTATAATCCTTTAAATGAATGGGGGCAACCCGTGCTAAATTTCCCAAAAAAATAAGTGTTTTTTTTATGGGGGGAAAAAAGGGCGTTCGGGTTTTTATGGGAAAAAACCCTTTTTTCAAGGTTGTGTTCGTAAATTAAACCGTACGGCCCCCTTTCCTAGTTGGCCGGTTTCCAAAAATAAAACAAACCCCCCAACAATGGGGGCCCAAACCCCCTTCCCGCGGGGGGGGTCCTAAAATAACAGTTACGGGAAGGCTTTTGGGGACCCCCCAAAAAATACAAGATTTAAATTTTACCAACCAGTTAAAAAATTAATGGGGGAAAAAAGTGTAATTTTTTTTAAAATAGGTTTAAAAAGTAAAAAACCCCCGAAAATAATATTTTTCAAATTTTAAAACATGTAAATTTTTCTTTTTTGGTTTAAACCCTAAAATTTTTTTCATTGGGGACATTTATTATTTTCTTTATATTTTTAATTTATTCCCGTTTTAAATCCCTTTTTGGGGCCCCCCAAAAGGGTTTGTAGGAGACACGTGATTTTATTCGGGGGGAATTGCCTATAAATTTTTTCTTTAGGGATTTTTCCCAAAACCCTAATTTTTCCATCAGGCTTTTTCTGTTTACATTTATTATTGGGTTTGGGTTTTTAAAGTATTCCCTGGTAGGGTCATTTTTGCGGCCCCACTGCGAGGCCCTTTTTAAAGATATATAAGGGAACTTCTACCAAAAACAAAGGGAACCCAAATGACCGTCAACCAAAAAACTGGCTTCAGTTGCAGCATTTTCAAATTTAAAAATTTTTGAAAAAAAAAATCTCCTCAATTTTTAAAAAGCCCCCAATTTTTCAAAAAGTTATTTTTCCGGGATATTCACGACAACCAAACAAATTTTGGATTTTGGGGAAGGGATTTTTTTTTTATTTCTCAATCAAAAAATAAAGGACAAGGAAAAAAAAAATTTAAATTTCCCCCGCTTCAAGCCCCCCCCATTTAGTTACGAACGCACCACAAAATTTTTTTGGTCTTCCCAAAAACCTCTTTGAAAATTCGCCCACCTTTAACCCCGGGCCCGAATAAGAGGCCAAAATTTTTCTTTAAGGGCCGGCCAAGGGGATAATAAGGGGTTTCTTGTGGGTGGAGGGGGAGGCTTTTAAAATAAAGGGAAATTTGGGGGGGTAAAACGGGGGTTTCCCTAAATGGTTTAATAAAGTTCCAAGTCTAAGGGGGTTTCACCCAAAAATGTTCCTCACCGCATGTCCCATTTTTGGAACTTAAACCACCTTAGTTTAAATAATTAGGGGCACAACATAAAGTATTCCTATAAAACAAAACACAAAAAGGAAATTTAAATTTTAGCAATCCCCTTTTTACCAGGGGGTAACTGGTTTAGCTCGTCCAAGGTTTAAAAATATTCCGGTCAAATCCCCTGGCCAGGCCCCTTTCTTGGGGGCTTTTTTGGGGCCCCTTTTTTGGAAAACACCCCGGGGGGGGGCCCCCTGGGGAAACAACAAAACCAGGGAATAACCCGGGAGGGGAAAGGGGGAGAACGGTACAAATAATTTTGGGGGTTTTAACCCGGCTTTAACCTTTTCTCTTCGGACCTTTTATGGGAAGGGGAAAATCGCGGGTCAAAAAAAAAAATTAAAAAAAAAAAAAAAAAAAAAGGTGGGTCCCTTGGGGGGTTTACTTGCCAACTGCGTTCTCACCCACTTCAAGGTTTTTTTTCCCCTTTACCGGCAACACGTTGGGGCATGCCCCACGGGGGTGCACACATCGAAAATTTTGGGCCCCCGTACTTTCGGACAAAAGGGGGGCAACGCTCCTGGGGTCCGCGTATTTTAAACCTTTTGTTAATTTTTTAACGCATATTTAAGTTTTCCCGCAAAGGAGTTCACAGGGTTACGTGTTGGTTTCCCTTTTAAAGGAATTGTTGGTGTAGGGGCTTTTCCCATTCCGGATCACACTTAAATTTTTTTAGGGGAAAAAAGTTTTTCCGTGCTGTTTTAAATGCCGAGCTGCCTAAAAGGGGGTTTTTGGAGGGGAAAAGACATGCCACAGGGGGGGGGAAAAAAAGAAAGAACGAAGGGGGCCTTTCACATGTTATTTTGGGAAAGGGAAAACCCTCCGGGATATAACAAATTAGCTTTAGTCAGCTGCTCATTTCAAACTGAAATGTTCAATCCAGAAACAATGCAGCATTAGGGCCCCTATTTTTAAAAAGGGATTTCCCCACAGCAAAGGGTGCTGACACCACCGTGTTTTCCAAAGGGGAAGGTGTTTTAGGGGGAAATGGGAATGTTATTTTCTGCACACACAGCGGGGCTGGAGGTTTTTTAAAATCTGGTCTCATCTAACCAAAAGACATTCTTTTTTGTGTTTGGGTTTGTCCCTTTTCCCCTGGCTTGATGGAAAAAAATGGGGGAAAAGGGACCTCTTTTGGGGTTTTTTCCAACAAGGTTTTCCCTTTTTGGGCCCCTGTCCCTTTAAAAGGCCCCAGATTTATGGGGGCTTTCCACCCAAGGGAGTAGATCTCTTTCGGGTCCCCCTAGTCTCTTAGCTTTCTTCTTTTAGTTCCTCCTTTTTTTCGGCCCTTTTTAGATGGGGTTTTTTTCACTTATTTTCATACAAACATTTTAAGATAATAAATTTAACATTTCTCCCCTTGGGGAAAGTTCAAGCTTTTGCTATAATTTTGGGAACCTAAAACTTTATTAAACTTCTCCAAAACATTATCTGTGACCAGTCTGAGGTGATCCTTTTGGCTTTATAATCCTGTTTGTTTCTAACAAATCTCTGAGGCCTTCACAGAACAGCTGGATTTACACTGAGATTACATTCCACACCAGTATTTAGCCCCAGTAAAAATGGGCTGAATACAAATGTACACCACACTTCTCGTGTTTTTATTAATACTTAAATATTTTTGCAGGGAAGGAAGGAAGGACACAAGGAAAGAAGGAAGAAGGGACACAAAGGGAACAAAAAAGGGAAAAAAACAATTAAAGGGGAAAAAAAAATAAGAAAGGGGCAAAGGGGAAAAAAGGGGAGAAGGAAATATGGAAAAAAGCAATAAAAAAAACGGAAAAAAGGAATGGCCCAAAGGAATAAAAAACAAGGGAAAATGGACGAAACCCGGAAAGGGAAGGGAAAACCAACACTTGTACTAAACTTGCAATAGGGAATAAAGTCAGGAAATACAAATATTTTTCTATACTCCTCTTTTTTTATTCATACCTATTCAGACCTGGAAAAGTACCAAAATCAAATTCCACACTTTTCCAGACTGTGAAGGAACTCTGAAGCCTTTACTGACCATGTGGTAATATTAAGCTCTCTCCTGGTATCTTGATGGAAGTAAACTAGAGATGGTTATGAGAGGCCACTGTGACTCACAGTTAAGGAAGCCTTAGAATCAGGACATTGGTCAATACTTTTCACAACCATTACTGGGCTCAACTGAATGAAGTAAATGACCAAACGCACGCGCAGGTATGCACAAACACACACACACACACACACACACACGCACACACACACACACATAAATACACACACTGCAGTTTGCTCATCATTTTACGTCTGAGATGGGACGCCTGGAGAAATGGTAAATTCAATGAATACCAAGTGGAGACAAATGCCACTTCCTATCTCTGAATCCTTAACAAGCTGAGACATACAGACAGCGTGACAACACCCACACAGCCAGGCCAGTGAGCTACAGGCAGACAGAACCTTACACAGGACCCCAACATACCCAGGGGCCAGTCATATGGCTCACTGATCAATAGGGACCATGTGTCAGCTGTAGGAAAATCTTACTCTACCTGCCTACAATGTTGTACTTAGTTTTGTTGCTCTCCTGCATTCTGTTTCCTTTCCATTGCTTTCTTGTGACAATCCATCTTTCTCTATTCTGTTTTCTTCTATCACGTTCATGATCATCCTGAAATAATATGAAGTTCTCTTTCCAGATCTGGCCAGAAGAATGATTCCTCTTTCCCTCGCTTAAGGCCCGTTTTTCCGCTGATGCTTAATGAGGTGATTACAGTCATCTGTGGCTACCTTTCCACCTCATGATCTCACCTCAAACAAACACTTCTTGAGATCCAATAGAACGTAAAATGGCCCACTTAACAATTAAGCATGCGGTCTACCAAATATTTGACCTCAAGAGACCAGAATTTCTGTAGAACATGCAAAAAAAAAATGCATGAATTGTCAAATGCTTGACACAGGAGGCTAATGCCAGCCAGCTTTTACATCTTCAGAGCAGCAGATTAGCTGCAGTAATAAGGCAACATGTCTCAAAACCAAAATCCTAACTTTGTCTGAAATAATTGACAGCAAATCTGGGCCAGTGAGTGCTTAATCACCCAGAATAGGACTGCTGATCCTGCATTACTCACGTCACTCACTTTGATGAGGGTGAGAGGATTTTCTGCTTAGACAGCAAAACTGCATCCAGAAGCCTGATGTATTCGTATTATGGACATGGATCTAAATCTTATTGTCCAATATCCCCAGTGGGTCCTCTGCCAAGATGTTATTTACCAACAACAACGTAGGGACTAACAGTTGTCCTGCTTGCTTCTGTGATCGACAGATGTTAATGTTAATCATTATACCTTACAGTGCCTTGTGAAGTATGGATATGTTTTTTTACATTTTGTCGTGTGTTCTTGGGATTTTATGTGAGACCAACACCAAGTTGAGCAGAATTGTAAAATGGGACAAAAATTATGCTTGATGATTTTTAAAACAGATTGTATGCATTCAACCCCCTTCATTCTGATACCCCTAAATAAAGTCTAAGGTGGTGGCAGCTTAACGTGATGTTGGGACCCTTTTCATATTTTATGGCTGGAGTCTCCAACGCCAGTCCTTAGGAGCCACTGTCCTGCAACCTTTAGGCTGTTTTCACACATTGCTGTGTTCAAATCTACAAAAACAAATTGCACCGAGGGGGGAAATGAACCAGAGTTCATTTTAAATGGACTAAACAATTCTTGTGTGAATATACCCTTAGTTGCATCCCTGTGGTAACCCACCTGAACCAAATGGCTGAATGAATGCTGCAGACTCCTGGTAAAGAGAAACTTGTTTGATTCAGGTATGCTGGAACAGTGATGCATCTACAAGTTCTTGAAGGCTGGCATCACAGACCTCTAGATAAAGGTATAACAAACCTGCAAACCAAGGATGGGTGATATGGACTGAACATTAATCAAATGTTTTTTAGTATTTAAGATAGCATAGAAGTGACGATAAAAAAGAAAAACATTATGTGTGGTGAAATACAAAAAGGTACATTACCCTGAACACATTGTCCCCACAGTGAAGAATAGTGGTGGCAGCATCATTCAAGTTGGTCAGATTTAATGGCAAGATAGATATGGATAAACACAGTGCAATCCTTAAAAAGCCTGTTGGAGGCTGCAAAAGACTTGACACTGCAGAACAATAACTCTAGACATACAGCCAGAGCTACAGTATAATGGTTAGATCAGAGCACCTTATGTGTTGAAATGTCCAGACCTAAATCCAAGTCGGTACCAACAGTTGAAAATTGCTGATAACTGATTAAAGTTAAGCTATTTTGTCCCTAGATGTGCAAAGATGCTAGAGATTAACCCCAATGGACTTGCAGCAATAACTGCAGTGAAAGAACAAAAAAAAAACATGTTATTTTCTCTTTCATTGGCACTGTCTAGTATTTAACATCACCCTAAAATGCCACCAAACATTTGCCGTAGATATGATCTTTAAAGATCAACTGGAGGCCAACTGCTGCCTGCAGTGGACTGGTGAGAAGCAAAGGCCTTACAGCATCCTACCACAGAAAATACCCACACATACACATCATTGACTGTCTTGGCTGAAGGGTTCTTCCACTGACATCATTCATGCTCTGACCCCTATTCTCCAGCAATCACCACAACCACATGCCTTGCCATAACCTTAACCCCAGCTCTAAGCTAGGTCTGCTTTCTCAATGGCCTGCTGGGTCTGAGCAGAGAGCGAATATCAAAGAACAATCAATACACTGTGAAGCCTAGCTATAATAGGTTTGGGTCATGTGTTTAAGTTTCAGAGGGTTAGGGTTATGCAAGTATCTGTTGTGAGGTGAACATGAAAAACGTGTGACATGATCAAAGATTTAGTCTGACCATTAACCAGAGAGGATCTAACTACCATCAGATTAAAAAGAGTCTTTATCAAGATTTATTGTTGAGAAAGAAGTCATTATATTCCATGGAAACAGCAGCTCAAGGAACACAGATTTATAGGTTTGATGTCAAAGCAGGAAACTACACAACAGTATGGTAAATATTTTAGTATTGTGATGAAGTATTTGCCTCCTTACAGATATCTTCTGCTTTTTGTCATTAAATGCTTTAAACTACCAAACTAATTTAATACCACATGAAGAATTCTGCAGTAATGAGGCACCATGTCTCAAACCCAAAATCCCACACACATACTTTACTGCGGCCTATAAAATTACTCCAAGAGCACATTGACGACTCATATAGGAGATCACAGAAGAACCTTAACCAACATCTAAACCTTCCTTTCATTGACACCTAACATCAGTGTTCATAATTGAACTGTAGGAAAGAGACTGGGTAAAAATAGAAAGGTTCCATGAAAACCACTGCTGACCAAAAAGAACACAAATGCTCATCTCGCATTTGATATAGACTTTAGGTGAGACTTTAGGTGGCTGGACAAAAGTAGAACTCTTTGGAAGGTGCATGTCCTGTTATATATGGTGTAGAGGTAACACAGAATTTCAGAAAAAGAATATCATAGCGACTGTCAACATGGTGGTGGTAGTGTGTTGGTCTGGGGCTGCTTTGTTGCTTCTTTAGGACCTGCTGTAATTAACACAACCATGATATCTGCTCCTTGCCAGAAAATCCTGAAGGGAATGTTCAGCCATCAGTTTCAGACCTTAAACTTGATCACACTGTGGTTATGCAGCAGAACAACCCAGAATACACCACCATTTCTAAAATACAGATTTTGGAATGGCCTAGTCAAAGTCCACACACAAATCTGATTGAGGCCTTTTTACCATAACCTTAATCAGGCTGTTCCTGTTCAAAAACCGTCCAGAATGTCTGGGTAAAAACACTTCAACAAAGAATGGTGGGCCTAAATACGTCCACACCAATTGATAGTAGATGTAACAACTAAGAATGGCACAACCAGTTATAAGATATAGAGGTGAATTACTTTTTCACACAGGGCCAGGCTGGTTGGGTAGTTTTTCCCTCTTAAATGAAAAGAAATCATCATCATGATGATCTGCAACATTTAAATGTGATAAAAAAAAGAAATCAATCTCTGGGGGTGGGGAAACTTTTTCACTGTCCTGTATACAGTCCGTTCTGTTGTGCTCTGAGGTTTATTTAGACATCCTTTGGTGTGTTGGTTGAACTACAGCTGACTCAGTACCCTCCTTTACACTAGATGTCAGGGCAAGCGTGTGATTACAGTGCACAGAACTCATCTCACACTCACGCACACAACTAGCACACCATCAAACCACAGGTTCCACTCCAAAGGCCACCACGGACTGTCATTTTCAGGCACTTTGATGACACACACACACACACACACACACACGCACACACACATTTTCTGACTACACACTCTGACACGCACAAACACATGCGTGGTCATCTATTACACTAAAGACACGTACTAAAAAAAAAGACTGGTAGTACGGGTACGCAGACAGAAAAGACTCCAGAGTCAACAGCTGGAGGGCACTTTGAGTCACAGGGCATCATTATGTCCTCCTTCATCACAGAAGCCACATGTTTGTCATTGAGAAAAAGCACAGGCTAGCAGAGGAAATGAGGGAGAAGAAAGGATCTGTTAAGTGATAAAGTACACTCTGAGGGAGGAAGGAGAAGACGAAGTAAAAAACAAGGCTAAACACTTTAAACATGACCCATATGAAAGATATCCTACATTACATCACCTCTAATGCTCTAGAACTCCTAACAGATACCTATTTGCTGCAGAACCTGCTCCTAAAACGGTTAGACTGTGTTTATTTAAATGATTCAACCCTCAGAGGATTTAATATATTGACTTCTTTACAGTGCCTCGTGAAAGTATTCATACCACTTCACCTTTTTTGATCACTTCATGCTACAACCACAATTTCATATGCATGTTATTGGACTTTTATGCGCTACGCCATCACAAAGTAGTTCAAATGTACAAGATGGAAAGGAAGTATCACAAGGTATATGCTTTTAAACACATAAATCTGAAAAGTATGGTGTGCATTTGTTTCTGTTAAGCTCCCTTTATTCTGATTCTCATCAATACAATTCAATGCATTGAGTGTCTTTAGAGTTGCCTAAATATTAAAGAGTATTTTATTTATTTTATTTTAAGTGGATATTGTTGGTTCTCTTAGCTTTGTGTTTTCCAGCCTGTATTTATGTGTGAAAGTTTATCCAATCTTGACCAGAACTCCCTGGCGGAAGACATATTGTATCTCAATGAGACATTCCTATTTAAGTGCACTGAAGAGTGTGGTATCATCTTAGAGTAAATGGAGGTGTTCTGTGAACAGAGGTTTAATAGAGAACATCAGAGAACATGACGACCAAATAACACAGCAGAAGGAGAAGTCTAAACCAATTAAACGATATTCCATCATGTGGAGATGGAAAGAGTATGGCCCAACAGCAAACCTACCAAGACATGGCTGTCCAACTATCCTGAGAGACTGCTCAAAGAGAGCAGGCAAGAGACCCTTGGTATCTCTGGAGGAGCTGTAGAAACACAAGGTTTAGGTGGAAAATTCTGTTGGGAGGATGACTATTAGTCATGCACTCCACAAAGCTTTTATGCCTCTTTGTGAAGTGCCGTGTGTTTGTTTGTTTTTAGCCTCTAACAGATTTTGTTGCAGAATAGCCATGTGTTTCACTCCATCCATCTTCCCTGTAACTGTTGAAGAAAAGCCTCCCCACAGCATGATACTGCCACTTCAAGCAAGTAGAACTGAAATAAAAGCACAGATGTGCTTCACATGTACCAGGAGTAATCATGGTCACGAATCTGCTAAAGCCAGATAAGAAAACAGTCAGTTTCCCACGACTGCAACAACAAACACCAACTTTCTTTGCTGTTCCTTTTAATCTCCACCTCCTTTCTCCCTTTTCAGCGTGCCAAGTTATTTATCACCAGTCAATAACATTTCTAGCTGATTCCCCTGCTTACTAAATTCAGAGTGAGAGGAGAGGGGGAGGTGATACAGAAATACAGAGAGAGAAAGACAGAGATATGTCAAGATTAAAAAAGGTACAGAATCTCTACCTTATAGTGGTTAACCTTGGGGAGTTAATAAAGCAGAAAACTGTGGATGTGCTTTATGTATGTGTGCAGTAGAGAGAAGAGGAGAGGACAGCAGTGTCCCAGATTTAATTTGACCTCTATCTGTCATTCTGTTCCTGTTTTCCCTCATGACTCTACACACAGCTCTAGAAGGCCTTTTGATGCCTGGGACTGCCAGTGAGCAGTTTCCCCAGTGGCCATGCAGCCTCCATGGGCATGACTCATAATGCACAACCCCCCTCCACACCACTAGCTCTGCTCCTCCTCTCTCATCAACCCTCACCAATAATTCCTCCATCCTCTACTGCTCTCATCTCAACCTCTTCACTGCTTCCAGATCTATCCCTCTTCCCTCTAAAGCTGCACTAATAGTACTATTTTCTTCTCCCTCAGTCACCCTTTCTTTCAGTTTGTCCCACTTCATCATCCTTTCCTTACTGTTCTAACCATCATCCTCATATTCCTTTTCCAACGGGTCCTTAAACTCCCATTTTCTTTGATTTCTGACTTGCCTCTCTGGCGTCCCTCTCAGTCATCCTCTTACTCCCTTTCAGAGCAGGGCTGCGTTATCTCTCACTTTCAGGCCGGAAATTGGCTTTGGAAAACGGCCAGGACATAAACCACAGCACGAGCATCATCGCCATCATCGTCACCCCCCCCCCCCACACTAAACGTACAGCACATACACACATTTACACAGCAACAAATAATGCAAGTAATGCACACTAATCAAATAATAATGCATTCACAGCCCCTTGCTGTGAATGCCCAGGGTCAAGGTGTTCATACTGCTTGGACTTTTCCACATTTTTCAAATTGCAACCACAAATTTCAGTCTTTATTCCAGTAATTTTGTATGATTGACCAACATGAAGTAGCACATAATTGTGAAATGAAAATGATACTTAAAATGTACGATATATGATCAGATGAGACAAAAACCTTTAACCTTTAGGTAATAATGAAATATGGTGGCAGTATGGTCCTGTGGGATAGCTTATGTTCAGCAGCAACAGGGAAGTAGGTTGATGAGTCTTAGTACTTATTTTCATTTCGATTCATTTTGATTGTTTTTTTCTAAGTACTTTGATCTGTATATATCATTGTACTTCTTGCTGTATGTTTAGGGTTTTTGTCCTGCTCGAAGAGGAACCTTCATCCCAGGCATTTCCAGCCTCTAAAAGGTTTTTTTCCAGGCTTGCCTTGTATTCAGCTTTATCCACCTTATCTCTGACTGGCTTCTCTGTCTCTGTTAAAAACAGTATTCCCTAAGCACAATGCTGCCCCCAGCATTTTACATTATGAGGGTTACGTGTTCAGGGTGATGTGCAGTGTTCAGGCCAGGTTTGTGGAGTGCATCACTAACAGCTGTCCTGTCAACAGATGCTATGGATCTCTGCAGCTCTTCCAGTTAGCAATTTATAATTTTATTTTATTTAGGGGCATCAGAACAAAGATGGCTGAATATCAAAACGCACTTCACACTTAATTTGTTCAAAAACTATTTTTTATCCATGTATCATCTTCCTTCTACTAAACTATGCACTACTTTGTGTTGGCCTATAACATAAAACATATTGATGCTTGTGGTTGTAATGTGGTAAAATGTGAAAAAGCTGAAGTGATATGAATATTTTTGCAGTGCACTACATGCATAAAGCTCTGTTTGTGCTGGATTTTACACAGTTCATACTCCTTTAGCGGACGAGTATTTGGCTACAGAAAAATGCACGGCTGCTCTCACTCTTTCCACAACGACTGACCTGTTTGCTTTGTTTGGCATGCTAAAACTGTGACAAGCAACTTGTGCGAAGAGGGATCCTATTTTAAAAAAAATGTTGCAGTTATTTGCTGTTGTTGTATTTGAAATATTTTAAAAAAGATCCGTTAAAGTGCACACGGGACACATACATGAAACTTTTGCGTCAGATCAGTCCCTGAACTATTTTAGTCACAGTTTCAGCAGAGAGAGACTCCCAAAACTGATTCCTTATTTAGCTCATAAACCAGGTTGGCTGATTAATAGTGGCTCAGTGGCTCTATCTTTCTCTTTGGAGATTATTCATGCTCCATAATTGTAAAGGGTCAAGCCAGCATCTTTGGTGCACTTTTCTAAATCTTATGTATTGCTGCTAAAACGTATGTATGGTAAAGAGGAGGTACAGGAGGAACAGAGCAAAATCTGTAGCTGTTTTTATAGTTTTAAAGAACATCTTTTTTTTCAGCTGCTCCTGTTGTAATCCTCATCAACAATTTGTTTGCCGTCTGTAAATTCCTGCTTAAAGTGGTTGTAAAGACAGATCACACTCTGACCATCCAAGACAGTTCCAAAGGACAGATTGCTGCAGTGGTGAAGTTAATAAAAACTAATACCCCATCACAATACTGTATGTCTAACTTGCTTATAAATGTCTTAGAAAGACACAAGGCCTAAACATCTCATATCATAGCATACCCAGTTTGATCACCAGCTAAGCCAGGCTGCTACAGATAATTGAACATGTCAAACAAATTTACCAAAAGACCTGATAATGACGTACCTTAATCTTGTGATACAAAATGCAGACACTCTGTCTGCAATGATGAAGTTTAATTCCCCTCAAAGTGGGAAATGGCTCCAAACTGAAGGAAGCCCAATCAACCTTTTGATAAATAAACTATTAATTAGTTTTGTGCTTGGGGCACTTTTAGTGGGTTAAACTGTTAACCCCAGAAAGTCATTTAAGCCTTGAATATGAAAAAGATAAATAAAACAACTTAGTAACATCGTGTCAAAAGTAGCATATCCCATCTGGACATAATAGAACACTGAATTCTAGACCCTTCAACTGCTTCCACATGCACTAGACAAAAGAGGGTAAATCAATAATGACATTCATACTTCAAAGACATGACAAGATCATTTAACAATTTAGACTTCATTTTCTAAAAACACATTTGTAGTTAGGCCATGATTTTTAGGAAGATATATTCTGGAACACTACTATATAACTTAATTAGTAAATCACTGTCATGTATCTCACCATTGCTAAAACAATCAAATTTTCAATCTGACATGATTCGTTTGCTTTCCTGTTGAACAACAAGGTATTATACATTCACAAAAGACCAGGGCTCACGGACCAGGTGACCTTTGCGCCTAACGCCACCACTAGCGCCGCGCTGCACCCCTCTATTGACCCTTTATCCAGTTGTCACATACTGGCAAAGTGCACTAGAACCTCACCACCATCCCGTGAGGCTTGGAAATACTGGCACCATGTCCTCAGAAATCGACCAAGCCACAGTTTATCACTCTCAGGACAGATGTTCAAGGCTACAGTCGGCATGCATTTTGATGCGGCTACCAGCAGAAGGGGAGGATGTTTTGGTGAAATCTCCTGGCATCAGATTCCCAAACATGGAAAGTCTCTCACTGAAGAATGGTAGAAAATGGAAAGCAGATATGACTGACAAACACAAATAGCATTTCTGCAAATGATTAGGCGAGAGCCACTGATCAGAAAGTCCCACAGATGTTCTTGTTGAAGTAGTGACTGATTTACAACTGACGTGCCCCTAGGCTTGTCAACCAGAAACATTCTCTTTCATCCTGAAGTCCATTTCACATCAGCAACAACAAACAAATCGGCAGCCGACACATGCCGATTGCAGTCACGGGGGTTGGATTTCTAATCTCTTATTATCAAATGAGAGATGGTTTCACACAGAATAAGCACAAAATCCTGTGAAGTCTATAACCATCAACAATAGCACATTTAAACATGAACATTATCATAGCAAATAAATACTATAGAGTAGGGATTTAAACATCATTTTGTTCAGAATCACACCATTAAATATAGCGTCAGAATAATTTACAGTGTAATTAAAGCTTCAACATATCCCATAAGTAACAGTTCCACAATCTACCTGTATCTCTTCATGGTCTAACTGTAAGTCTTTAGAGAGACCAAATGACAGGTGACACTGTGTATGGCCTAAGAAGGGTAAAATGTCTAATTTTTGGGTTCCTCTATGCTGCAACAGTAACAAATGATCATGCACTCCCAGAACAAAATGACTGAGACTCAAACATGAAAAACAATTAGCTGCATATGCAAATTCAAACACCTGAAAATACACTGTGTAGGCATATTGTATGTAGAATTATTCGTATTCTCTACTTTAAATTATCTCTCTACCAAGACAGGTGGGCAATTACATAAGAACAAAATAGGCCTTCAAAAAACAATCTTCACCCTGAATATTTCAATGCCAACGTAAAAACCAAATTGGAGAATTAATGTCTCTCAAAACAGCAAATTACCATTAAATGTGAGTGGACGAAGTGTGTGAGAGAAACAGAAAGGCGAAGGACTTTGATCTGCAAGATGGTGCACCCTTCTAACAGTGCAAATGTCAGGTTTCTAGTAGAGAATGCCCAGGAAGAAGGTCTAACCCTTCGTGTGTGTTAGTGTGTCCTAATGTGTGTGTGTGTATGTGTGTGTGTGTGTGTGCAGTCAGATCCTGCTATGGATCTATTCCAGTTGACTGCTGGTACACACAGCGCTATTTCTGTCTGTCTGCTGGGAAACAAGGACACAAACAGATAGATGAAAATTGAAGAAGGGAACAAAGAAAGCCTAGAGAAGAGCTTGAAAGAAAGAAAGGGAAGCTGAAGAATAAGAGAAGCAAATAAGATGAAAATTAATAATTTTGCATAGCTGGTAAGCGTTGTAATAAAACATTAATATTGCAAGTGTCTTGAGACTGGATTTAAAAACAGTGAAATAATAACAGGGGTAAAAAAAAATGCTTGATACCACTCTTAATACCACAGCAACAATTTCTGAAGACTTTCCAGTGGACAGCAGGAAATATCAATTGCAGTATGAACATATTGTCATTACTTTAATTAGAGCAAAACCATTAAGTAGAAGGTAATTTAGTTCTGATTTAGAAAAAATATACAATCTGAAAGTGGCACTTCCCTTTATTGCAAGGCAGTAGACAAAATAACCATCTGTGTTTATATCATTCATGGAAGTGTGCACCTTTGATTCAGCTGGGCAATTAGATTCTATTAATTATTAATTCTTATTTTTAGTGTCTTTCTTTCCAAATGCCTGTTAGTTTAATGCCGATGCACTACCATTTGTTCCCTCCTCCTGCAGATGGTGGTTCGCTTAAGGACTTTCAATAAATTTCCAAACCAAGCATGCTGTTTTATGGTGGTATTGTTTGGTGTGTTTTGGGGGAAATGATTGTGAATCTGAAAAGCTGATTTTATGTGTGTTCAGCTGGTTTAGGATGTTATTAAATACGCTCTTGAGTTGTATTAACTTTTCCTTGCACTACCTCAGCAAAAACCTTCTCATTTCTCCTGGGCCCATCAGAGAGCAGCAGTCTGTTCACATGTAGTCCCAACTCAGCTACGGTCATACCTGCTCAGGAGCAGGGACCAAAAAAGTAGGTACCAGTACAGAAAAAACAGTAATGAAAACGAATAGAGCCAATTAGGGCCAAATTTTGAGCCAGTGGAAAAGGGGCATAATTGTCGACTACAACGCACTAGAGGTTGGTGGGTTAAAATACAACAATAAACTCTACTTTAACATAAACCTGTCCATGGTCATTTGCCTTCCTGCTAGATGTTAAGGTCTGGTTGGTCCAGTTCAAATTCCTTTATCTGCTTTTTTTTCCTCCAGTGAAAGCCTTGTGAAATTACTATTTTGTTGCAGCTATTGTCTTCTGTCTTGTCATTGTTGTTGTCTGAGTCTTCATTTTGTACCTGAATGCTTGAGTGAAATTGGCGCCTGCAAGTGTAAGCTGCCAGGGCTGTGACTTTGATGGACGTGTATCATAAATTGACTAGATTGGATGAAGAACGACACAAATGGCGCTGATTCGCCACGGGCGCAGAGAGCTGTGCCTTAAGGTAGCCAATTAGAGACCACCATAAAGTCACATGGAAGCCAGGAATTTAGGAAATTAAATAAACCAGCATTGCGAAGTCCGCTTATTATAAGCGACTTTGGGCTTGTTTTTCTCTAAAGTTTCTAGCAAATCTCATGAGGCGTAGGTTGCAGTTTTTTGGGCTTGTTTTTGAACCTGAAGTTGCTTATTGGGCTTGGCTTTCTTTCCAAGTGAAAGTGAAGTCCATAATAAAGCAAAACACGAGTGATCGGCAGTTTGTCCTTTCCACGCCCCCGTTTCCTGGTTATCACGCCCGCCCGAGTTGGCTCAGCACACCTCAAACACACTCACGGCAGAACCCAGAGTGACAGGAAAATGAGTGACGAGACAGGGCGAGAATAAGTCGGGAAAATATGGGAAAAAATATAATAAAGAGTGGGAGAAAGAGAGAACACAAAAATACTGGATCTGACTTCAGATTGGAGATGTCTTAAAGGCATCCTGCCAATTCTGCAAGTGTGAATGCTTACATGCTTACCCTGCGATTTAATTCAGCAGGCTAATACTGAGAAGCACAAAAAACCTGCACCTTTCGCTTCCATGAGGCAATAATAAATATAAACGTTTATACTGTTTAGCCCGTTGGGCTTTTTTTTGGGCTTGTTTTCATAAAGCTGGCTGCTCATTTCTCTCATGAGATCTGGCAACACTGGCATACACACTCATTTGGCCAGCACCTCTCGCCATTGAAACGCATGCATTTAGGCCTCCATAAAAACATTAAGCCAAATAAACCCAAAATGGAATGGTAATGTTGAAAAATCAAAAATCAGACACATTTTGTGAGTGAACAGATGTGATAATTACTTTTTATTTCGAAATGTATGAACAGTGTGTCTATATTTTTTTCCTGCAATTTTGATGGGGCTATTACCCTAGCACCCCCTATTAACAAACCACCACTGCTTTAACATCAGAGTTTAAGTCATTAGCATTAGCACACCTAGCATCCTGCTGCATTTAGGGCTTTCCTGTTTGTCTGCCTAATAGTACCTATGAACAACAGTTTTGCTTTTGCTCTTCTCTGGGTGTTCTTGCCGTGTTAGCAGAGTTTTATACCTTCAGCAGCAGCTCACTGTTTGATTTTCTGCCATAACTGCTCAGGTGAGCCGCTGCAGAGCAGGAGGGGCTGAATATGTTATTGAGGCCCGGCTGTCTGAAGAAGGGCAAAAATAAGTCCGTTTTTATCGATTCTGACCCAAATTAGTATGTTTGAATAATTAATTTTATTAGTATAAAGTATATCAAAATTTCGACTAGATTGACACCCTTACTTCCTATTGGTTACAACAGCTTGTAACCCCTAAGTACCCAGTTGATGAAGCGTAGAAAAATATCCAGAATTCCAGCCCTTATCTTATTCCTTATTTCTGGTTTGTAAAATAGTCGCTGCAGAGTTTTACACTTTTGATTTGATATTTTAACACATACTTTTCTAGCCCTAGGAAGATTTGGTTCCTTCATTTGGTCTCACCAGAACTGTGTAGATATTTGCTACAAGAAAGTGATTATTGCATTAAGTATAATAAGAAAGTATTTTCCCATTCTTAGAAATGTGAGTCATTAAAAGAACAATATCCAGCAGTCATTGAGTCAGAATTAATCTAAAATACTGTTTTAAACTACAGTCAAAACTAAGGTTACTGGGAAATAAGAACCCACCTCAAATCTCAGACATGAAAGAGAAATCGATGCAGGTCATGAGTTTGATACACTATTCTTAGACCTTCAGCCCACCCCGAACTCTCGATCTCTCACACAAATGCTCACATCCATTGTAAAGAGAGAGGACAATAGATTTACAATCACAGGAAGCCATTACTGCAGACAATGAACCAACGGCCCTCTCTGATCTGAACCAGTTCCAACAGGCATAAACCTTGGTAACTTTAGTACTGTACCTAATATAGACTTCATTTGTGAAAATTCACCTTGAGTAGAAATTTTTACACATCAAGGTAAATAAAATAAATATATACATATGAGCCGGTAACGGTTGGTGTTTCCCCTTGGAAAGGGATAAAGAGAAAAGCTGAAAGACGCATTCCTGTTAAAGGTATTTAAACATGTAAACTAGAAAACACTGAAATTAAAGCATTTAAGAACCGTCATCGTTTTAGTGATACAAAATGTTACAGGGGCAGGTTGCAGAGTGAAAAAGACTCAAAGCTACCTATTTTGAGCATTAAAACTGAAGTCTGGTCATACAGAGATTTAATAAGCTCTTTAAAACTGAACAGAATTTCCTGTGACACATGGACACTGCAGTTCCTTCAAACTGCAAGACGTTTTAAGCAGATAACAGGAAGGCTCAAGGTATTACAGAGTTGCTCCATTTTATTCTTTTGATGTTGGAAGCCTTTTAGAAATCTCACACAAAATACACATATAGATAGATGTTAGCAACGCTAATAGCTAATGAAACATGCTATTGACAATGAAAAATGTCAAGTTCTTAATCTTTTTCTCTTTATTTTTGAAATAATAGTAGTTTTAAAGCAACTCCTTTCTCACACAGCTGGCATACTCCTAACACTAAAAGACGTAGCAGAAAAGCTAGATAAAATATCTTGAATATTTTTCTTGTATTATATATATATATAATTCTTTACGATAAATCAAAATCAGCTAAAATTGGTAGTACCAGGTCAACGCTTTACATAATAAGGATATCTTTAAAATGCCTTAAAAATGCAGGTTTGGGCGTGGCGCTGGTGGTCTAGGGGTTAAGTGCATGACCATATATAGAGGCTAGAGTACATCTCTTTTTTATGTTGCTCAACCAATCGGATTAAATACTCACTTATTAAATTTTGTTTTAATTTGACTGGATTAAAGAAATAAGAAAAGCAAACAGATGTTCTCCCACTTAGCCAGTGGTGCTTTAAGCATACTTTGACCTCCTCAAGACACATTTTGTAATTGTCATTGCCACAAGAACTCATCCAAACTGATGATTAATTCAAAACAACAAACTTGTCTAAAAACTAGTTTGTTCCACTTTTATTGCCTTACCTGATCCTTAACCGGCATGAACTTCTGCATGAATCTGCTGTAGTATTTAGAACCAACCCTATATTTTAGTTTGCAAGGTGTGGCCTTCATAGATCTAATTTTCCTAAGTGAAAATGTCCAAATTTGTGCCCAAAGTGTCATTATTTTGTGTGGCCACGATTATTTTACAGCACTACCTCAACTCTCTTAGGCATGGAGTTTACTAGAGCTTTACAGGTTGCCACTGGAATCCTCTTCCACTCCTAATGTGACATCATGGAGCTGGTGGATGTTGGAAGACCTTGTCCTCCTCCACCTTCCATTGAAGGATGTCACACAGATGCTCAATAGGGTTTAGTTCTGGAGTCATGCTTGGCCAGTACAGCACCTTCATCCTCAGTTTCTGTAACAAGGCAGTGATCATCTTGGAGTGTCTTTGGGGTCGTTATCATGTTGGAATACTGCCCTGCGGCCCAGTTTGCAAAGGGGGGGAGCATGCTCCTCTTCGGTATGTCACAGTATAGTACATTCATGGTTTCCTTAATAAAATGTAGCTCTCCCAATGTAGCCCCATACCATGATACTCCCAAAACCATGCTTGACTGTAGGCAAGACACACACACATGCTTGACACGTTCTGATCCAAATACGTTTATCTTGGTCTCATCAGACCACAGAACATGGCTCCAGTAATCCATGACCTCAGTCTGCTTGCTTTCAGCAAACTGCTTGTGGGCCTTCTTGTGCATCATCTTTAGAAGAGGCTTCCTTCTCGGACGACAGCCATGCAGTCCAGTTTGATGCAGTGTGTGGTGTATGGTCTGAGCACTGACAGGATGATCCACCACCCCTTCAACGTCTGCAGCAATCCTGGCAGCACCCATACATCAATTTTCTGAACATGACACTAAGTACATGGCCTCGACTTCTTTGGTTAGCCATCGTTAAGCCTGTTCTGAGTGGAACCTGTCCTATTAAACCACTGCGCTGCAGCTCAGTTTCAGGTTGTTGGCAATCTTCTTGTAGCCTAAGCCATCTTTATTTAGAGCAACAGTTCTTAAACAGATCCTTAGAGAGTTACTTGCCATGAGTTGCCATTTTGAACCTCCAGTGACCAGTATGAGAGAGTGTGAGAGCAATAGCACCAAATGTAACACACATGATCTCCATTCACATTTGACCCCTTGTAACACTAACAAGCCACATGACACCAGGGATGGAAAATGGCTAATTGGGTACAATTTGGACATTTAGACTTAGGGGTGTACTCACTCTTGTTTCAAGCTGTTTAGGCATTAATGGCTGTGTGTTATTTTGAGATGATAGCAAATGTACACTGTTATACAAGCTGTACACTTACTACTTCACACTGTATCAAAGTATCATATCTTCGGTATAGTCCCATAAAAATATATAATAACATTTTTACAAAACCCTAACCAAACATCTGACATTTTAAGAAGCCCACTCTGACTAATGGGTCAAGAATTAATAAAAAATTATAACTGTCACCTCTGAGAAAGCAGAGACACAATAGTGGCAGCTTTAAGAGCCAAGTACAGTAGAATTTGTAGGGAAAAATAGGGACCTTGGAGTTGAGGAAAGGTAGGTGTAGATTTAACTTTTGCCCATTTTGTTTTTCTCCATAGAGCAATCTGTTCAGTTACACAGGTCCTGGTAAACTGCCACTGAGATGTATCACTCAGATACTCAGTCATGTTTATATTAAAGAGGGTGTTCTGACAAGGCATGGGCCAGTAACCAATATCATGGTAATTGAGGTTACGGATTCAAAACTGCTAAAACTCTTATACTGCTCCTAGGGTTTAAAATCCTTTTACACTGATGCCATAGAAAGTGTCGGAGTGACCAAAGTTCTCCCTGGTTGTTTGACGCATAGAATAAGGGACGGCTGCCTCTCCGCCACCTGTTGCTGTGTACTGCAGCTCAACTGGCAGCTATGGTGCGAAAACTTTTCAAAGGAGCAATCCATTGAGCTGCATCAAGAGTAATTAAAGTAATTAGTAAGTAAAGGAACATTTTTATCTGTACCATGTTATGAACCAAATTATCAACTAGTCACATCAAACAGGAGAACCAACATGCTAACCTCAGTCAAGGAGCTTAACAAACTGCTCAGTATGAAAACATCTGAACCCTAAGTGCATAAATAGCAGCAACTAGACATCTAGTAATGATCTGGATGACTGAGAATCTACAGGAACGTATCAGTAGACGCCACACGGAGGGAGCCCAGATGTCAGTCAAAGGCCCGATACACTCATAAAAAAATGAGCATAGTGGCAACAACTTTCAGCTTAGCGCTGGCGAGAACCCTGTTTTGTTATAAAAAACCCAAATTGTTTTATACCTCAGCCAGCTGTAGCTTCATCAATATGACCTCACAGATATCTACAACTGAATGGTTGTAGATATCTGTGAGGTCATATCGATGAAGCTACAGCTAACATGAACAGATTATTATGAGTCAACAACCCACGGATCACGGACGTCACTGACTAACAATCAAGTGCAGCTTTTCACATAAAAATATGTGCAGCAGCACACCTTCCTACGGAGCCTGTTAAGGGACAATGAAAGAAAAACCAGAAAATACTCGAATTTGATAGATTGTTTATAAGATTCGAGTCTCAGACCACAAGTCTAAGTCAAGTCACAAGTCTTTAATACCCAAGTCTAAGTCAAGTCTGAAATGTCCGTTTTTATGACTTAAGTGCAACTATAGTCCAAGTCTCAGACTCGAGTCACCATCTCTGGACAAAACATTTGATTGGCACATTCCTACAGGTTTTAATATTATTCAAAAGCTCTTGTACTTTGTAACTACTTTTTAAGCTTTTCTTTAAATCCGTTTTTAAATAATCAGGATAGAATATTTCATTCTTAAAATACTGACTATCTAATTAGAATTTTTGGATCAGCATGATTTCAGGAAGCTGGCTTTTAAACATGATATATCTTGGGTTTAAAAAACACATTTAACTCTTTCTAACCAGGCTCCCAACTGGTCTCCCCTGTTTTTCCATTCTTCCTCTCCATGAATTGTCAACCTATTAAATGTCTCTTTGTATCTCGCCTATTCACATGCACTAACCGGAACGCTCTGGATGGTCGCTGACTAGGAGAAAGCGTATAAATGTTTGTGTGGGTACGTGTGTGCGTGCATGTGCACATGAGCACTGTAACAGAGATGTCCTAGTTTCTTTCTGTGCACCGAGTGCACCGGTGTGATTTTACTGGCTGACAAAAATGAAGCACTGCATGTGTGTGTGTGTGTGTGTGTGTGTGAGTGTGTGTAAATGAGACACAGAGCTAGAAAGAGGGAAAGAGTGTGATAGAGTTACATTGAGGACAATGGTCTTATTGTACCTGTCTACTGCTACTGTCTGGCTTGTATTGATAGCCCAGCTCTGCAGTAAGCATCTTTGCAGGACTTACTTTACATTTTCAGACCCAATCTGCTCCTCAGCCAGTAAGAAGTTATCTTTTTTTTTGCACCCAAACTAGGTTAAAAAATAAAAAATAAAACGATCCAATAAGGAGGATCTGGATGCACAGAGGCACTGTGTTGAACCTGACCTGCACCATCCCCCCATGCAGTGGCACTTGGCCCTGCAGCCATAGCAGCAGTGGGGGTTATGGAGGATGAGGATGGGAAGAAAGAACTGAAAAAGAGATGACACACACATAGATAAAAGTCTCGAGATCAAGAGTTATTAGGATGAAGCGTGTGAAAAGAAATCTGCATTCACACAGACATTGGATGACAGTCAGATGTATGATAGATGAAAGGAGGAGCTGGTGAAAAAGTATTAAAAAGAAATCAGGGAAAACAGAGGCTAAACACTAAGTATGGTCATTTTTGCATAAACAAGTTTGCTACTGGAAACAAGGAATAAAAACAGAAAATAGAAAGCATAGAAAAGTAGCAAGTAGGTCTGCTATGCTAATCTGTATTGTCAGATTCTAATGTAATCCCATGATAAAACACGCAGTGTGAAGGTAAGAAAATGACTGAACCCTACAGTGCTGAACTGGGATATCCAGAAATTTCCCAGCCTACACTGCTTGTTGCTGCCATGGTGATGGCTCTGGGAACTTGCAGAGAAAGAAAGAGTCACATGCTTAGGCTGGCTCTAGTCACATTCATTATAAAAAAGAGGAAACAGAACTTTGTGAACCCCTCCTTGAACCGCCACCTTAACGTGGTGGAGGGGTTTGAGTGCTCAAATGATCCTAGAGGCTATGTTGTCTGGGGCTTAAATGCCCCTGGCAGGGTCTCCCATGGCAAACAGGCTCTAGGTGACGGGTCAGACAAAGAGCGGTTCAAGAATCCTTCATGACGACTAATATATCAAGGCACGTGACGTCGCCCGGTACGGCGGAGCCGGGGTCCCACCCTGGAGCCGGAGAGCGCCTGGTGGCCGCATTGCTCCTCACGGGACCCGGCCGGGCCAAGCCCAAACAAGAGACGCGAGGCCATCCCCCAGTGGGCCCACCACCTGCAGGGGGAACCATGAGGGACCGGTGCAAAGAGGATTGGGTGGCGGACGAAGGGGGAGACCTCGGCGGCCCGATCCCTGGATGCTTAGGCTGGCTCTAGGGACGTGGAATGTCACCTCGCTGGGGGGGAAGGAGCCTGAGCTTGTGCGGGAGGTTGAGAGATATCGCCTAGAAATAGTCGGGCTCAACTCCACGCACAGCGTAGGCTCTGGAACCCATCTCCTTGAGAGGGGCTGGACTCTCTACTACTCTGGAGTGGCCCATGGGGAGAGGCGGCGGGCTGGGGTGGGTTTGCTTGTTGCCCCCCAGCTCAGCCGTCTCGTGTTGGGGTTTACCCCAGTGGACGAGAGGGTCGCATCCCTGCGCCTTCGTGTTGGGGATAGGTCTCTGACTGTCGTTTCGGCCTACGGGCCGAGCGGTAGTGCGGAGTACCCGGCCTTCTTGGTGTCCCTGTCGGGGTTGTTGGATAGTGCCCCTCCCGGGGACTCCATTATTCTGCTGGGGAGTTCAACGCCCATGTGGGAAACGACAGTGACACCTGGAGAGGCCTGATCGGGAGGAATGGCCTCCCCGATCTGAATCCGAGTGGTGCTTTGTTATTGGACTTCTGTGCTAGTCATGGATTGTCCATAATGAACACCATGTTCAAACATAAGGGTGTCCACCAGTGCACTTGGCACCAGGACACCCTAGGCAGGAGGTCAATGATCGACTTTGTTGTCGTATCATCAGACCTTCGGCCGCATTTTTTGGACACTTGGGTGAAGAGAGGGGCTGAGCTGTCCACTGATCACCACCTGGTGGTGAGTTGGATCCGCTGGAGAAGGAGAAAGCCGGACAGACTTGGCAGGCCCAAGCGCATAGTGAGGGTCTGCTGGGAACGTCTGGCGGAGCCCTCGGCCAGGGATGTATTCAACTCCCACCTCCAGGAGAGCTTTGACCAGATTCCGGGGGATGTTGGAGACATAGAGTCCGAGTGGACCATGTTCTCCGCATCTATTGTCGATGCTGCTGCCCGTAGCTGTGGCTGTAAGGTCTGCGGTGCCTGTCGCGGTGGCAATCCCAGAACCCAGTGGTGGACACCGGCAGTAAGGGATGCTGTCAAGCTGAAGAAGGAGTCTTATCGGCTGTGGTTGGCTTGTGGGACTCCTGAGGCGGCTGACGGGTACCGTGAGGCCAAGCGTTCTGCGGCCCGGGCTGTGGCAGAGGCAAAAACTACTTTAACTACTGGTTGGCCTCAAAGCGATTCTGGCAAACCGTCCGGCGTCTCAGAAGGGGGAAGCAGTGCTTCGCCAACACTGTTTACAGTGGGGGTGGGAGGCTGCTGACCTCGACTGAGGACATTATCGGGCGGTGGAAGGAGTACTTCGAGGATCTTCTCAATCCTGACATCACGCATTCCCTGGTGGAAACAGAGGCTGGGGACTCGGGGTTGGACTCTTTCCTCACCCAGGCTGAAGTCACAGAGGTAGTTAAAAAGCTCCGCGGTGGCAAGGCTTCCGGGGTGGATGAGATCCGCCCTGAGTACCTTAAATCTCTGGATGTTGTAGGGCTGTCATGGTGGACACGCCTCTTCAACATTGCGTGGCGGTCGGGGACAGTGCACCTGGACTGGCCAACTTGGGTGGTGGTCCCCCTTCATAAGAAGGGTGACCGGAGGGTGTGTTCCAACTACAGGGGGATCACACTCCTTAGCCTCCCTGGTAAGGCCTACGCCAGGGTATTGGAGAGGAGAGTCCGGCCGATAGTCGAACCTCGGCTTCAGGAGGAACAGTGTGGTTTTCGTCCCGGACGTAGAACACTGGACCAGCTCTATACCCTCTACAGGGTACTCAAGGGTTCATGGGAGTTTGCCCAATCGGTCCACATGTGTTTTGTGGACCTGGAGAAAGCATTCGACTGTGTCCCTTATGATGCCCTGTGGGGGGTGCTCCAGGAGTATGGAATCGGGGGCCCTTTATTAGGGGCCATCCGGTCCCTGTCCGAGCGGAGTAGGAGTTTGGTCCGCATTGCCGGCACTAAGTCGGACCTGTTCCCGGTGCATGTTGAACTCCGGCAGGGTTGCCCTTTGTCACCGGTCCTGTTCATAACTTTTATGGACAGGATTTCTAGATGCAGCCAAGGGCCGGAGGGGGTCTGGTTTGGGGACCAGTGGATTTCGTCTCTTCTTTTTGCTGATGGCGTGGTCTTGCTGGCCCCCTCTAGCCAAGACCTACAGCATGCGCTGGGGCGGTTCGCAGCCGAGTGTGAAGCGGCTGGGATGAAGATCAGCTCCTCCAAGTCAGAGGCCATAGTACTCGACCGGAAAAGGGTGGCTTGTCCTCTTCAGGTTGGAGGAGAGTTCCTGCCTCAAGTGGAGGAGTTCAAGTATCTCGGGGTCTTGTTCACGAGTGAGGGAAGAATGGGGCGGGAGATCGACAGACCGATTGGTGCGGCTGCTGCAGGAATGGGGGCACTGTGCCGGTCCATTGTGGTGAAGAGAGAGCTGAGCCGAAAAGGGAAGCTCTCGATTTACCGGTCGGTCTACGTTACTACCCTCACCTATGGCCATGAACTTTGGGTCATGACCGAAAGAACGAGATCCCGGATACAAGCGGCTGAAATGAGCTTCCTCCGTAGAGTGGCCGGGCACTCCCTTAGAGATAGGGTGAGGAGCTCGGCCATCCGGGAGGGGCTCGGAGTAGAGCCGCTGCTCCTTAACATCGAGAGGAGCCGGTTGAGGTGGCTCGGGAATCTATACCGGATGCCTCCCGGACGCCTTCCTCGGGAGGTGTTCCAGGCACGTCCCACCGGGAGGAGGCCCAGGGGACGGCCCAGGACACGCTGGAGGGACTATGTCTCTCGGCTGGCCTGGGAACGCCTTGGGCTCCCCCCTGAGGAGCTGGAGGAGGTGTCTGGGGAGAGGGACGTCTGGGTGTCTCTGCTTAGTCTCCTGTCCCCGCGACCCGGTCCTGAATAAGCGGAAGACGACGAGTATGAGTACGAGAACTTTGTGAAGGAAATAACCTCTTTCAGAGAGGTATATGTCTGAGAGATCCAGAGAGAACATGAGAGATCCATCTGAACAGAGACATATCTTTGTGAGAAACTTTAAAAGGCAATGCGAACTGACTAGTGGATTAATTACACCAATGTTTCCTTTAAACCTTTGTTCTGATCATTGGTCATGTCTGAGCATATTAAGATGATTACAATCTGTGAGCAATATCTTTGTTCTACAGGCAGTGCAGAGGATGATCAGTAGAGACCAAGTCTTTATATAGGTAATAGTAATACAGATAAACCAATAATCGATATGGATCATAGTCATGCTTGATTTTCTTTTTTACATATATTGCCTTGAAAAAGTATTGATGCCTATATTTTTAAAATATCGTTATGGCAGCATAAATCTCTAGGGATGCTTTTCTTCAACAACCCTAAACATAAAGGCAGAGCTACAATGGAGAGAATGGCCAAGATCAAAGTATAATCCTGTGTTGGAATGGCCCAGTCCAAGTTTAGTCTTAAATACTACTCTCCTAAGTACAACTCTGTAAACCAGATAACCTTTGTATTTCTACATTCTCTCTTTTTCTTTTACAATTGTCCAGTAATTTGCGTTGCTCTGTTACATTGATCCTAATAAAAATACAATGTATTACAGATTTGTAATTCCAGAAACAGTGCCAAAGATTGGAAAAGAAGAATAATACTTGCAATTACTTATAGGACCAAATCACACTGAAATCAATTCATGCTGACATTCTATATGATCTCTAGACTTAACATTCAATTCTTATTCTTAATTTGCTTTATCCTTTTAAATCACAAGTGTGTAAAGAATCACGCTTTTTGCCAGGCTGCAACAATGATGTCTTAAATTACAGCTTTAGTTTTTTGTTGGAAATATATGGCTTCACACAGACCAGGAGCACAACATTCTGTACCTTATTTCATAACATTCCATCTGACTGTTTATATAATTGAGAAGAAGTATAAATGGATGCAAAGAACATTTTATTAATCAATATAATGGTTCTTAAGAAATTTTCAGCTCACGCAAAAATTCCCTACTGCGGAACACCAGTCAACTATCTGCTGTCCAACAACCTTGATAATATTGTGTCCTAAAACGACATTCACAAAGGCATTAAGATGGACGCTGATGTCCTACAACTTTCAATAAACGCATGTAGACAGACATGATGCCATGAAATTTACACAAACGTGCCGTTGCACAAACATAGCAACACAATATTAACCACACGTGCTCTCTTCAAGTGAAGCAATAAATAGATGATATGGACCATATTTATAGTACATATGGACAGAGGCAAACTAAATAAGAATCAGATGTGGGGCTCCTTCCTTTAAGCATTTCTAAGAAGATGAAATCCAATGCCTTTCAAAAACTTTTCTTAACATTTGCCATTGGACAGATAGTGTCCAGAATCACTTCATATGTGTCAGCCTGGGCTGTCCAGCTCCTATGGCTGAGTCTAAATGACACCGCGAACCCGACCCCCACTTTCACCGGTACCCCTGACAGCCAACACACCTACTGCCAGCCAGACTGATACATGGGGCAGCCAGGGACAAACGGGCTGGAGGTGGTGCTGAGGGTTGCAATGGCAGGAATGAAATAGAAAGAGCTGCACTGAGAGAGATAGAAGCACTGCAAATGACCCAGCAGGAATTTATATTGCAAAACATACAAAGCATAGACAGACAGACAGACAGGTAGGCAGACAGACAACATTTCATTCATCTGCCTCCCGCCACTATCAGACAAAAGCAACAATATCTAGAGGATAATAACGACTACCAAATAACTTAGGGAATTCACCGAATCTATGGGATTCACTCTTACTATCTGTTATATGCACAACATTGCTACCCCAGTGCCACGGTTAACACATCTGACACATATTACACACCACTCTTTTGCATGCGTGTTTCTCAGGCCATTAGACTGACAACACAAATAAGTATACAGAATGTGAAAAAATACACCTGCTGTATATATTAATGTCTGGAGATTGATCAATAGATTGGAGATAAATGGGTTGCTGGGGCTGTGAAAAGTTGGCTGCAGTGGAAGAAATCAATCTCATAGCTTGATCAGACTGAAATAAGAAAAGAACAATTAATCCCTCAGCATCTGTGTGCAACAGAAAATGTTGTGTTGAACATGTTTGGTTTCGTTTTACTGAAATCCTGTATTAGCCACAATAATATAGCCACCTGCCTAATGCAGCATATATCCCCATTGTGTGGTCAAAAAAGGTCTGAATATTGTTTTCCTTAGCCTAGTAGGTTGCATTATCCTGCTGAAAGAAGTCGCTGCCATCAGGAAACACATTTGTCATGAGAGAATAATGCATCATCTGTCATAATGTTTGTGTGGGTGTTATGCAACAAAGTAATTTTAATATAAATGCAAGGACTTAATGCTTTGAAGAGAGCTTAGAGTTAGCATAATGATTTTACTGGCCTGACTTCAACTCTTTATACATCTCGCTCCAATTACATATACGGTATATCTAGGTAAACTATGGAAGTAAAATAGTCTCATGAGAATCAGACATTTTTTAGACATTGAATTTATGACACTGAATTTTTATCCTGTGTAATTATGTATGTGAATTTTTTTTTGTACTTAAAATTTGCCAGAAAAAATTCACCTGCAAGAATTCGCCTGAAAAAATTCACCTGCAAAAATTCACCTGCAGAAATTCGCCTGCAAAAATTCACCTGCAGAAAGTCACCTGCAGAAATTCACCTGCAAAAATTCACCTGCAGAAAGTCACCTGCAGAAATTCACCTGCAAAAATTCGCCTACAAAACTTCACCTGCAAAAATTCGCCTGCAAATGTGTTGCCGCTTCTTCCGGTCACTTCAAAACAAGAGCATCTGCGGACAGGGTTGGGGCGCAGGTCAGTCAAACATTTCATTCAGTTCCATTAGATGAAAAAAAAACTACGAATCTCAAATGGGTGTTAATTACCTGCCGTTTTGTAATAACTATATTTTTTGGCAGAAAAATCTCAAAAAAAAAATCACTGATCTTCATTAAGCCACTACACAAAACTGTTAAGAGACTCGCTCTGCCCAAGGCCAATGGTGTGTCACGTGATCAAATAAGCGTAATCTCCCCCGATGCTAAAAAGACGCTCGACTCGATCGAGTGCTGATTGCTTTAACACCCATTTGAGATTCGGTATTTTTTTTTCATCTAATGGAACTGAATTAAATGTTTGACTGACCTGATGACAGCTAGTGCCCCAACCCTGCCCGCAGATGCTCTTGTTTTGAAGTGACCGGAAGAAGCGGCAACACATTTGCAGGCGAAATTCTGCAGGTGAATTTTTGCAGGTGAATTTTTGCAGGTGAATTTCTGCAGGTGAATTTTTCAGGTGAATTTTTGCAGGCGAATTTCTGCAGGGGAATTTTTGCAGGCGAATTTCTGCAGGTGAATTTTTGCAGGTGAATTTTTGCAGGCGAATTTGTGCAGGTAAATTTCTGCAGGTGAATTTTTTCAGGCGAATTCTTGCAGGTGAATTTTTGCTGGCAAATTTTAAGTACAAAAAAAATTCACATACATAATTGCACAGGATAAAAATTCAGTGTCATAAAATGCACAGGATAAAAATTCAGTGTTATAAATTCAATGTCTAAAAAATGTCTGATTCTAATGAGACTATTTTACTTTCGTAGTAAACACACTGACCAATAAAATTAGTGTGTACATGACCAATCACATTAGACATCCCTATGTATGGTTTTATGGTGTAATTCTGATGGTCTTATTCCACCTGTAGTCATTTTGACATTCTCTTACTTGGCTCTAGCTACACAGCCCATAGAACATAATAGTCACTACACCCTCTAACAGTTTTTTAAGTGAGAATTTTTTTACTTTTTGTGAGACTCTGGTTGAGGCTGGCAAAAGTCTAATCACCTCTTCCACAGAGCCCCTACTGGGCAACAGAGACACCAGGGAACCTGTCTAACGATGAAAATCGGATGTAATGCCATCAATTGGAGTTCCTTATTATTCACATTTCTATGCCATGCTGAATCAACTCTTGATCCAACATGCTTGGTTGCCCAATGTGAGTAACCTGAACCATCCCATTACGACTCAAGTACAAGTAAGGGTCCCTGCCCATGGACAGGGAAAGATACAAAGAAGAATTAAAAGGCAAATCAGACTAGCCACACTCAACATTGGTGCCCTTGTTGGCCAGACATGGGAACTGCCCAACACCCGAAATGATTGACATTGTATTGCCAAATGGGCCAGAAGAGGGCTGTGAGATTTACTACCACAGCGACGGCAGGCCATTTTGCCTTTCTGCTGTACTGAAAAAGACTTCAAGAATGGGTTGTCAAAGTCAGTAGCATCAATGACTGACTGATCTCCGTCCCAAACGACATCAGTAGCACCACCTTGGGAGAGATCTTATGCTAAGCCTCTTAAACTGGCTGCCCACATGACAATAAAGACGAATTCTAACAGAACATTCACACACTTGATTGCTCCATCTGAGCATGTAGTTGTTGGCTGCGACCTCAGAGGGCACATGCTAGGATCAGCACAGGGGGAATATCCACAGTGCCACATTCTCAGCATCTGCTCATCCTTCTATGCTTATGTTCAAAGGAAATAAAGATTGTATTTAAGTGTAAGAAACCCTGTTATCCATCTCTTTATCATGATATAGTCCATCCTTTGTTTTTACTTTTTATACTTTCAAAACACTTAAATAAATCTGACTCATCACCCGCACCTTCAGGAGTCCCATAACTTACAAAGTGGCAGTATAATGAAGTATTTTTATATGACCACATGTGTGCGTGTTTGAATCTGTTGGTAAGGATCACATGTCCTAACATGAGCTCTGTGGCAAGTTAACACACAAAGAGATATTTGACACAACTACAGACATAACGTTCCCCGCTTTTCATTGCTTCCATTTGGTCAGTATGATTCCAAGTTTCCTGTCATCTGCTTTACTCTCATTAAGGAGACAAGGACTTTTTACAGTTACTCAGTACAATCAAGTTTTCCCAGCTGCTGGGAGAACAGGGTTCAGATCATGTAGAGGTCATAAGTTGGCTATTCCCCTTTAACTGTTTCAATATCTTATGGAGGTTCAGGCTGCCAGGAGAACAAATCTGACCAAGAAATCTTACTTAAAATCAGGCAAAGAGACTTAAAAAGCTAATGAAGTTAACGAAGTCAACAAAATGAAGCACATTTTGTGACACACAAGTCCTTCTAGATAATTGAAGTGTGTGTGTCGTTTATGACGTTCCCTCAATTTGATGTGTGTACTGGGATGAAGGCTGGCATAATTACAATGGTCTATTGCTTCAGGAAAGAGCTTATCCTGTGAGGTCAACATCTTATTTCTTTTATCTTTTTACCTTTTTTCATACATAATGATTGCTTCAGAACTAAGGATGAAAGTTAAAAGTTCTTTACACAGTCTATGAGCACCCTCAAATGGTCAATTATTATTAGCTGTATTTACCAGAGAAAAAGTCCAGTTCCAATGCAGTGTTGCCACTCCAGCATTCGGCATGCCGAGGTCAATGAATTTTCATGACTGTAAACAAAGCATCTGCATAGTGTAGCATAAAATTCAGTAAGGTTATTACTGCAAAGATTAATTAGCACTTGTGTAAATTCAGTAGCAGGTGTGCATATTTGTTGCATACACGGTAAATCTATGTTGTGAAGTTCATGCAAGGGATTTTTTTCTGAAATTCTCTAAAATTCCGAGCAACCTGCCTTAGCTGCAGATCAGGTTACATATGCTACTGAATCAGATGCGTAAAAGGGCGATGGAGGATTATTCATTTACAGTGCCTTGCGAAAGTACTCGACCGCCTTGAACTGGTCAACCTCTTGCCATATTCCAGGCTTCAAACATAAAGATATAAAATTGTAATTTTTTGTGAAGAATCAACAACAAGTGGGACACAATCGTAAAGTGGAATGAAATTTTTTGGATGTGTCAAACTTTTTTAACAAATAAAAAACTGAAAAGTGGGGCGTGCAATATTATTCGGCCCCTTTACTTTCAGTGCAGCGAACTCACTCCAGAAGTTCAGTGAGGATCTCTGAATGATCCAATGTTGTCCCAAATGTCTGATGATGATAAATAGAATCCTCCTGTGTGTAATCAAGTCTCCGTATAAATGCACCTGCTCTGTGATAGTCTCAGGGTTCTGTTCAAAGCGCAGAGAGCATCATGAAGACCAAGGAACACACCAGGCAGGTCCGAGATACTGTTCCCCAAGCTTTAAACATCCCAGGGAGCACTGTGCAAGCAATCATATTGAAATGGAAGGAGTATCAGACCACTGCAATGCTACCAAGACCCGGCCGTCCATCTAAACTTTCATCTCGAACAAGGAGAAGACTGATCAGAGATGCTGCCAAGAGGCCCATGATCACTCTGGATGAACTGTAGAGATCTACAGCTGATGTGGGAGAGTCTGTCCATAGGACAACAATCAGTCGTACACTGCACAAATCTGGCCTTTATGGAAGAGTGGGCAGAAAAAAGCCATTTCTCAAAGGCTATCCATAAAAGTCTCGTTTCAAGTTTGCCACAAGCCACCTGGAGGACACACCAAACATGTGGAGAAGGTGCCTCTGGGCAGATGAAACCAAAATCGAACTGTTTGGCCACAATGCAAAAACGATATATTTGGCGTAAAAGCAACACAGCTCATCACCCTCAACACAACCATCTCACCACTGTGTCAACATGGTGGTGGCAAACCATCATGGTTTGGCCTGCTTTTCGTCCAGGAGGGACACAGGGAAGATGGTCAAAATTGATGGGAAGATGGATGGGACCAAAATACAGGACCATTCTGGAAGACAAAACCTGTTGGAGTCTGCAAGAGACCCTGAGACTGGGGACGGAGATTTATCTTCCAACAAGACAATGAACCAAAACATAAAGCAAATCTACAATGGAATGGTTCACAAATAAACGTATCCAGGTGTTGGAATGGCCAAGTCAAAGTCCAGACCTGAATCCAATCGAGAATCTGTGGAAAGAGCTGAAGACTGCTATTCACGAATTCTCTCCATCCAACCTCACTGAGCTCGAGCTGTTTTGCAAGGAAGAATGGGCAAGATTTTCAGTCTCTCGATGTGCAAAACTGATAGAGACATACCCCAAGCGACTTGCAGCTGTAATTGCAGCAAAGGGTGGCGCTACAAAGTATTAACGCAAGGGGGCCCCACTTTTCAGTTTTTTATTTGTTAAAAACGTTTGACACATCCAATAAATTTCATTCCACTTCACGATTGTGTCCCACTTGTTGATTCTTCACAAAAAATTAGAATTTTATATCTTTATGTTTGAAACCTGAAATATGGCAAGAGGTTGAAAAGTTCAAGGGGGCCGAATACTTTCGCAAGGCACTGTACATAAATCAGCACTTTGTTGACGATCAAAACATAAAGCAGGTAGGCAATAGTGTGACAGGGTATAAAAGTTAAGGAAAATTCTTTTTTTTTCTTGGCCAAAACAAACAAGTAGTTCAGCAACCAAGCCAGGACAGCCAGATCAGTTTTCTAAAACAATGGCATAAAGTATTCTAACTTTATGTCAAATTTTACGCCAAACTTCGCCGCATTCAGTCCAAACTGTAAGGCACATGTAAACTATTAGAGGTCAGGTATATTTGGTGGAATGTTCTGCAAATGTGCATCAGATGTGCAAATGTAGTCATTTTGTAGTCATTTATTAACCAAATGCATCTGATAAATAAAAACTGGAGGGAACAACAAAGGCTAAAAACAAGGGTAACTGTACAATCTCAGAACCAACCAACATGGGCTCAGAACTAATTCTCTATTTGTTCGAGTTTTTAAATTAACATAACAAATAAATCCATCGCAGGGCAACACACAAACAACCATGCACACACTAATTCACACACCTAAGGGCAATTTAGAGAGGCCAATTAACCTAACAGTCATGTCTTTGGACTGTGGGAGGAATCCGGAGTACCCGGAGAGAACCAACACATACACGGGCAGAACATGCAAACTCCATGCAGAAAGACCCCCGGACGAGAGTTGAACCCAGGACCTCCTTGCTGCAAGGCAACAGTGCTACCAACTGCACCACCGTGCAGCTCAAAAAAGGCTTATCTGAGTATTTGTTGACCAGTGATGTTGCACATCCATGCTGCACGAAAGAACAATTCACCCAAGATTACCAAAATGAAACCAAAATTATATGTGCATGAACTCACCATTGGGATTATTATTACATTAAAGTTTGGCCTTAATTGAATTGTTCATTTTCCAGGCCTGAAGGCTTATGCAACATAAGATTACAATGGTTTTTAACAAGGTTTTTACAACCCAGGTCAAAATTATACATAAAGGCTCAAATAAATAAAGTATACCACTATACGAAATTATTCATAGATTAAACGTGTCTCTCTCTATCTCTCTCACATGGTGTGACGTCGCCTCTAGTCTTAGTGTAAATGTAAGTCAAACCTTTAAATTGGACGAGGCTGAAATTTCTATTGAAATTATTTCAAAGTAACAACTTTGTAACTTGCGGTTTATGAATGTATATAACATTTTGAAATGTGGATTTAAAAGAAAAACATCATTGAGCTATGCAGTTATGGGCCAATCTGCCTCGCTAATAAACACTAGATCATGCCACCAGTGTATGAGTATCCAGAGGGTGTGTCATGGAGCTGTGAGCAGGCACCCAAACTGTGTCATAGGCCTGTTTTTAGTGGCTGCTCGCATAGCAGCAGCAGAACCCCAGCATTCATTCAGAGAGTCCCATGGCGATGCTAAATGCATTCACTGTGTGCTGGGTGGAACATTTCAGCCTGGCTCTTGTGTGGAGCATAGTAAAACCTTGTCTGCCCTATGCTGGCGTGAGTGCTGAAGTTGAGCCTTAAAAAAAAAAAAGAAGCCAAATTTCCTGCTTTTAGAAGCTACTCAGACATTCAAATGCAGCAGTAAGAACACGCTTTTTGTTATGAAAGCAGGGTGTGAGCGGAAATATTCTGCCAGAGGATGTTAGCGGGGCACTCTTCAGGAACATCTGACACACAGTCACATGCTGCACACAGCCCCTTTATTACTAATAAAATGGCACTGATTTTTTTTCTTATTCCATCACCCCTTTGAGAATCCGTGTGTATGCGACAGCGTGGTGACTCTTTCCCCCTGTCAACATGGTTGACTTATATGCGTGGTCTGTACCTCTACGTGCCAGTTGCATGGCGGTAGGGAAGCACTTTGTCTTTGTGTGTGGATCAACCAGAGCAATAGGAGGTTAATGCTCCTTTTCTACTTGATTCCGATTGAGGGAAGGAGGTCCCAACTCGCTGGCCCTCTCATTTTGCGGGTGGTCTTTATATCGGGACTAAGCCACTCAGTCCCCTTCCATCCCGCGGCAGCTAATTGCCCCCCCACAGCTACAGCTAAATGAAAGAGAACAGGCATTAACTGTCACGCTGTCACAATGCACATGATCCGAACAGCAGAACTTTTTCTAATATTATTCACAGACGTTCTGGTGCTCTTTTTCCTTCCTAATTATCAACTCTAATTGACACTGGCTTGTATTTATTTTCTAACAAGTTCATTAAAAAAAAAACCCTGTCATAACATTTATGATTAATTTAAATAAAATGTAACCAGTTTTTTTTTTTCAAGACATATGTAGTGTTGAGTTTTGTTTGATTTTTATTTATTTTTTATTAAGAGAGATACCCTTACATGATTGACTTAATCACATTTTTTGAAGGACATATTGTCTGTAAAGTGTTGTTTACTTCAAATTTCACAAAATAGTTTTTTAAAGTGTGTTAATTGCTAAAATAAGGTTACTAGTAACTAGATCTTGCTTGGTAACAACAAAACTAGCATTTTCCATGTGTAGGGTGTAACAACATCTTGTTTTCAGATCACATATATGTCTGTAAATCCCACGTCTAATAGCTGTGACATCCTGTGTTTGGTTTGCCAGATATTTTGGTTGCTTTCCTACTACGCTTCCCTACCACGCTAGGGTTTGCTTGCAAGTGAACTCAAACCCATGTTTTAAGAGGGGGGGCAGAGTTGTCTTATTTGGTCCACGCCAGAGTTTGGAAGAGCTTTGACTCCTGCCCAAAAAAAACTAACTATCTGAGAAAAGCAGACCAAACATCTCTCATCTGAAAGTTTCCAAAAACACAGTTTGGGAATTTTTAAACCTTTATTCTATTTGTGAAAACACAAAAAATGGCATTTCTAATACTTTCATTACCATTAGGACCACCTTAGATGAACATTGCAATACAGGAACTTGTCAACCATGGACTGGAATATTCTACGATGATTACAGATTCCGAAAAACACAATTTCTGATTTTAACCTTTATTTGAGAGGGAAAAAAGGATTGCTAAAATTTTGTCTTGTCTTGTTGAGCCCAGTTTTATATATCGTCTTGTGACCTGGTTGCATGGTTACATCCCTGTTTGTTTGTTGTACTGGATCAGTACTGAGCCATGACCATAAAGCCACAGCATTTAGCTGTGATTTAAACTGGTATAACCGCTTTAATGTTGGTTACAGTTTTAGTGTCTGTAAAAAACAGCCTATAGCAGATTACTTGGGGTTGCTAGTTTATCAATTCAGTTTTTCAATTCCATTTATTTATACAGCAGCACAATTCACAACGCATGTCTTCTCAAGGCACTTGACAAAGAAAGGCACTACAATTGAATCCTACTGACAGATTCCAGGTTAAGTATATACTGTATATTCCAATTGATCCTAGTTATCAAACAATGCAGTCAAGTTCAGATATTTTTCAAATTAATTAAAAAGATATTGATATATTACTGAGCATGCATGTGGCGAAAGTGGAAAGGAAAACTCCCCTTTAACAGGAAGAAACCTCCAGCAGAACCCGAACCTGACTCAGAGTGAGTGAACCAGAACCGGGTTCAGGTCCCAGTTGTTTCGTTACAAAAAGCAAAACTGTCTAAAACCCATAATATTCAGTGCAATAAGCATCTAATTTCAGCTGTAGTTTATTCTATATATTATGAGGTCCTACACCACTGTGAACATTTGCTAAAAAAATCATAATATATATAAATAGGTTTGCTGACTCCATTTTAACTGATGCTCTCTTTAAAATTAATGTCACTATCTAACAAAAAAATACTTAATACATTTTTTTTTCTAAAATAAATAAGATCCTCTCACACATGACATAATTACACGATACATATAAAGCAGTAGTATTTGTTCTCAAGCTTATACCATCAGATTCTCATACCAGCCCATTCCTACTTCCTATCCAGTTTTACCTTTTTCTTTCCCCTTTCACTTCTTTACCATCTCCCAGAACCTCCCAATGACCAAATAAACCATGAAAGTATTACTTTTAGTCAAACGAATGCTGCAGATAAATTCATCCACGAAGGGAAGGTAAAGGCATGGACAAGATGGGAAACAACGGCTGTTTCCCATCTCTCCGTTTCATCACCTTATTCTCTTATCATTCAGTGTTTCATCACCCCCTTCCATCTGCGCTCATCAACAAACATCTTACCCCCCATCCTCTCACTTCAGGATATCTGTCATTCTCCCTCTTCTGTAACCACTTTTCTGTTTTCCCCGAAGCAAAAAAATCCATCCAGCTCCTTCTCTGACTCCGTCTATCTCTCTCCCCATCTGTGCTGTAATTTAATCACGAAAGCAGTCGGCGGCAGAATCAGCAGAAGTGAGTGATGATGTTTTGGGGAGAATTGCAGGAGCCACAGCAAACCAATTTACCACTCTGACATTGTAGATGTTTTCCTTTTTAATATAGTGAGCCTCAATCCTTCAGAATAAATAAGAACTTTTTTTTTGCACAGTGGTTTCTCAGCTTAGGCTGCTAAGAGATATTGATGGTACGATATTCTTCAACAAAATTTGGGTGCAGCAGTCGCGAAAACAAAACATTTATAGAAAATAATAGTACATGAGCGTGTCCACTTATGTCACTCAGTTAATAAAAACACCAGAATGCATGCATCAGCTTTTCAAACCTCTGCAGTTATATTTTATGTGCTAGATTTTTTTACCACATTAGGAATTCTCCTGGAGGTCACTCAGAGTTATTATGGTTTGATCATATTTCCCAAAAGTCCTCCAGCCCAAATGGGGATCAGAAAATAATATACAACTAAATTAAAAGTTTCTTGAGAATTTTTATTACTCTTTAATGCCTTAATTAATGAAAACCTATAACTACAGAGAAAAGGCAACCAATTTTTAAGTGTCCAAAATTGTTTATGGAAACCATTTTGGAAATTGAAAATAGGAAGGCACGAACTGTGCGTGGATGGGATATGGTGTACAAACTCAAGGAAAAGAGGAGAAGCGACCCGGCACTAAAGCCCTAAAACACAGGTGTCAAATTCCAGTCCTTGAGGGCCGGTAACCGGCAACTTTTAGATGTTCCTCTGCTTCAACACACCTGAATCTAATAATTAGGTTATTAGAAGGACTCTGGAGAACTTGACTGCATACTGAGGAGGAAATGCAGCCATTTGTTCGAGGTGTGTTGGACCAGGGACCAATCTAAAAGTTGCAGGACATTGGCCCTCGAGGACTGGAGTTTGACACCCCTGCTCTAAAAGATTTTAAGATTTTACACAGGTGATTTCAAACTTAATCAGGAGCACTAAAATCACAACAGCTAAATATTAGCACTGATCTGTGAGATTCCATTTGTCAGAAAAAAGGTTCAAGTTGGAAAAAATAAACTCAATAATGATCTATGACTTGGAGCGCCAGAGGTCCCCCACCAAGTTAAAAATGACTGAATAAAACATACAAAAAGCTCCAGAAATAAATTATCATTAAAGATGAAGTTCAACATTTTTGAAGTTCTATTAAAGTGTTTTAGTCAGTTAATGTCTTGTAACTCTCTTGCTTGGTTTTTCTTGGTTTCATTTAAATCCAGATTAGTTGGTCCCAGATGCTAAAGCTAAAAGCTAATCAGTGTGGGACTAACACTAAATGGAGTTCTATAGTCTTCAAAAAAAACGTCTCACCAATCAATGCAAATTCTATTTTATGAAGCTTTAAAATTTTGTCAAGATTGCATTTTGAGGTTATTTAGAGAGATTACAAAGGAGTAGAGAAAGGAGGTGGTGAACCACCAACCTCCCTTCTAAAACGTGTACTGAGAATGCAACATGTTAAGCGTTTTATGGTCAGAATAACTGTTATAAAATTAAAGTTGTGTAAAAAGCTAAAATATTAAAGAAGTTTAAGTGAACACTATCAATTTTTATATTGCCCTAGTGTTCTATTAGATAGTTAATAGGACCAGGATCACTTTACATGTTTTCTTCTTAGTACTTATTTCTCAAAGGAAGACCATTGGTGGGCACCGCCTCCAACCTCCATTTCCTGTGTAAATAACCATAGACTTTTTTGTACATGAAGGTTAATGGTTCATAAAATAGAGGTTGCAAAAACTGTTTTGAAGTTTTTTAAGGTGATAGCAGTTTGGTTTCAGCCCCACTAGGACGAGCCTGTGGCTTCAGCAATCTGGATTTACACCAAAGGAAGACCCAAAGAGAGTTACCGCAGGTTATATTAACTACTTATTTTATGTTCACAGAACCTCACCCTAATTTTTTTCACAGAACGTCGCTTCAAAAACTCTGAGATATCCCTTAAAATCAGTACCACACTGCACATCTATCTGTCAATGTTTTTTGTGTTTAAATGCATAAAATGCAGGGAAATGCTTTGCTATCAGCAAGTGTTGCTAATAGTAGTTAGCTTGGTTACTGAGCAGAATTAGCAAATCCCAGTCTTGTTCCAACTTGAAACTGGGTGTGGCATCATTCCCAGATCTAGGTTCCCACGTCTGGTTAATGGAATCTCAGAGAAACTAATGCTAGCTAGTAAACTAGCAATGCTGTTTGCCTGTTTTAGTGGGCTGCTTGTTTCATGCTAACTCTAGTAGTTTGTAAAAAAGTTTCTTTCAAGACACTCTTAACTTCAGAAAAATAACTGGTTAAAATTTGTAAAAGTTTGTAGAACAGCTGACTGTTTTTGCTTGTACGCTGAAAGAAACACATACAAACTGGGGACTAAGCTTCTGCTACAGAGAACTTCTCCACCAGTCAGAACGTTAGTGCCGTCTGCCCATGTGAAGTTTTAAAGGAGGAATGTTATGGGGTAAGAATGTGTAGTACTTTTGTACCCTCAAAAGTTCTGAGAAACACGACGCCAAATTTAGAAGGCACTATGTAAGCGCAGGTCATTTATCATCATCACTCAGATAGAGTCTGAATGATGTGTCCTTTACTCCAGTTAACTGTCTCACAATGAAACCAAAGCATCTCGTTAAAATCTGTTTAACATTATATTTATGGATTATGGAGTGTGTTTCTAAACTTAGGCATTTCCATTTGCTGTTCCAGATGTAATGGCATGTCAGACAAAGCGTGGCAATAATGCTGAAGTGTGCCACAAAAACAACCCAGCAAGATCCTTTCCTCCCTCATCTCTGTATGGCCTGAACACAGAAGCTTGTCTGTGAGCTCCACATGTGCACCAGATTGTTTTCACATTTTTTTCACATAACTGCCTAAAGGTTCAATGCATTTAACTGGGATTTCATGTGATAGACCCACACAAAGTAGAGCATAATTGTAAAATAAAATGAAAAGAAATAATGTCTGTAAATTGTTTTTTTACAAAACCGTAAACCAAAAGGATTCGGCTCAGGCTGTATATTTAAAGTTGGCCAACTGGAAGGTGAACTTCTGCCTTAGTCTCAAGTCTTTAGAGCCTCTAACCGATTTTCTTCCAGAACTGTTCTGTATTTAACTTCATCCATCTTCCCATCTACTCTGACCAGCTTTGCTGTGTTTGCTGAAGAAAAGCTTTCCCTCAGCATGATGCTGCCACCACCATGTTTCACCATGTGTTCAAGGTTATGAGCAGCGTTAGTTTTCCCCTACAGATAGTGTTTTGCATGTAGGCCCCTTCTCCCACATGTTCGCTGTGTCCCCTCACAGATGGTGTCTCACGGCAGAAGCGCATGCACATGTACTGATCAGCCAGCACCAGCAGCAAAACAAGAATGTCCTCGATGAATGTAATTACAGCTTTAGTAATTATTACAAAATGGTACATAGACTTGAAAATCCTCTAAAAAGCAATACTTATGAGGCCAGTCTTTGTAGTAAGGGTAGCATTAAGAAAGCGCTTCGTCTAAAAGAGCCAGATTTGTGGAGCGCACAATGCAGTTGTCCTATTAACAGATTCCCCCACCTGAGCTGTAGATCTCTGCAGCTCTTTCAAAGTTACCTTGGGCTTGTCAACTGCTCCTCTGATTAATACTCTCCTTGCCCACCATATCTGTTTAGGTTGGCTCTCTCAGTTTTCAGATGACGGACTAACCAGCGTTCTGTGTTGTTTTAGAACCTAATCCCGCTTCAGCTTCCCACAAATTTCTCCCTGCTCTGTCTGCCATGTTTCTTTGTCTTCATGGTGCTGTTTGTTCACCAACAGCTGTATTTTTAGTTGCTCTTATTCGGCTCTTTGAAAACACAACAGCAATAACTCTAAATTGCTATAATATGAACAAATGTGTGTGAGAACAGAGACAGTACAGGAGAATCTGAAACATTAAAAACCCAGAAAGCACACAAAGCTGATCAAACAAAAGAGTACAGCAGCAATTTGTGCACAGCTAACAAATATGAAGACTCTGGCTGACAACATGTGAAGCTTCCTGCCTGCCTGCTCCTTTGTGAATGTGCACTGGCGTGGATGCAATAATCTGCTGTAGTCCCATAGCCAGACTAGCACATGGTCGTAGAAAAGACGAGATAGAGGAGAGAAAGAGAGGGGGGCTCAAAGAAAGCTCTGTCAGCTACAAAGGTGGAAAATTCAGGAGGCAGATAACCTGTAAACAACAATCGTGTCTTTTTGTTTTTTTAGAAGAGGCACAGTAAAATCTCACAGCTCCACGCAAACACACGCACCTTTTTTTAAACGAGACAGTAACAAAACGTCAATATGGATTAAACCAGCTGTCCTAACTCGCAAACAGCGAAGCTGCCCCTGACAAACACAGACCCGAGGTCACACTCACACAGTTACGATGACCTCGTCCTCCGCCGTGTGCACAAGTTGAGTGGTAACAAACTGACGAAGCCTCTCCAGATGATGCCAGATGTGCATGTGCATGTGAGGTGAGTGTGTGCATGTGAAGTGAGCAGACTGTGTGTGAAGGAAGGGAGTAAATGAGAGGCAGCAGGGCAGAGCTTCGGCCAGACTCACACACACATCAAACCCAACCTTACCTTCTTCTTCACACACATGTACACACAGATCAACACACATGCCTATTAACACACATTTCTCTTAAGGCTACACACACACACACACACACACACACACACGCACACACACTCAGCTGTCCTGTGAGCTTTGTGTTTAATGCTCGATGACAAACAGGTCCCTGTTAACATCAGCCCTGTGTTAGACTTTCCTGCTGTTTGTCAGGGGCACTCAGCTCCACTCTGTGATTAACGCCTCGCTGCTCAGACCCTGTGTGTTTTCCTGTTTTTCAGGGAGTTCTTTTTGAAAGAATGACCCAGTATCAGTTATTTGCAGACACTTTCAGAACGCGTTATCGCAGAATACGCGCTTTTTCGTATTGCATGTGCGATTTAAGAGGTTAATATTTCGAAAGGCTTCTCAGTGGACTAGCAGGGTTTGAAAGAAGGAGGCTAAACAGGAGTAATCCTGCATTTAAACACTTTCAGATGGGCTCAGTGCTCAGAAAAGACTGAAGTTCAAGTTTGAAGCCCCTCTTGTAGGCCAAGGATGAACACATATCAATGAGGGGATTTTGAGTGTTTAGTGGTATAAAAGGCAGTGTGTATACACATGGTGCTAGATAAATGAGTGGCAGTCCACTCCACACCAAAACCTTTAGTCTTATGCTTAATTTGTGAAGATTAGCTGAATCCTGAGTTTTTATACCCATCTAATGTGGTTCAGACTTATGAGGAGCGTATCTCAAGAGGTCAGTGGGTGAAAGGTGAGGTCCTCCGGTGGATATGTTCCCAGTCTATTACAGCCCCAGAGGTTTAAGGCATGTCACCTAACACTTCAATCCACCAGCAAACAGCAAACCAACAGCAAACGTGCCAAGACACAGTCGTCAAACTAAACTGACAGGCCCAGCAAGAGTATTAATCAGAGAATGAGCCTAGAAGTCCATAATTACTCTGGAGGAGTTTCAGAGATCCACAACTCAGGTGGGAAAACCTGTCATCAGGCCAACTGCGACTGGTGCACTCAACAAAGGTGGCCTAAGTGGAAGAGTAGCAAGAAGAAAGGCATTGCTAAAAGAAAGCCCATAAAGGACATATCAAACATGTGGAAGAAGATGCTTTAGGTCCTGTTTACACGACAACGACCCATGTTTTCTCTTAACACATCCACATGACAACCTTTTAATTACGGCAGCAGCAGAGAAGGGAACATTTTCCCTGCCACACCACTAGTTGGTGGTATATTCTTTGAAACTTAACATGCACAAACACTTCTTGCTTATGAAACGGGGGAGAGAACAAGCAGTTTGCAGGAGAACCGTAGTTAGATTCCAAACAGTCAGCAGCACAAGTACTCTGCAATCCGCCATTGTTGTTGTTGATATCTTCGCCTTCTGTGGGTTTTAAACTAGTAGGCAGCCGTTATGTTGTGCGCCTGCGCATTCATTTCTAATGATTTTAGTAATACTGCACATGAGCCAGGGCTTCCCCATAAGAAACATTCAATTTTTACCCTTCTACATGACAACAGAGACTGGGGTGTTTTCATACCATTACACTCTGGAACCTGATTTCAAATTGTGCCGTTTTAAGAGAAAAACGTGCACCATTGTTGTGTAAATGAGTAGAAACAAGTTAACTTGCCAATTTTTACCAGAAAACATTATGTAAACAGGGCCTTAGCCAGATGAGACCAAAAGTCTACTTTTTAGCATACATGCAAACCACTCTGTGTAACAAAAGATTTCCCATCCTCCTGATCCTGACGGTGAAACATGGTGGTGGCGGGGTTATGCTGTGGGGATATTTTCTTTTACTAAGTAGCAGTGAGGCGGGTCAGGGTTGCCTGGGGCGAAAGTTACCTTTCCAGAAAGACAATTAACCTAAATAGTTAGAGCTACAATGGGATGAGTTTGCATGTTAAAACATTGTAGTTTGTGGTTGAAATGTAACAAAATAAGAAAAAAATCAAGGGGTGTAAACACTTTGCAAAGCTCTGCAGTACCAGTCAGGGTGCTCCTGACTCGCCGTGTATCACAGATTCCCCTGTTACCACTGTAAACCTCAGTGATATAGCCAGGGGATTATTTTCAAAAGCCGTTAGTAATTAAAACCTGAATAATGAAGATGAGTTTTACCCTGTGAGAAACATGGGGAAAGCATGAGTCTTATAAACCTACAGTATAGCACCGACAAGCAGTACATAATGTTGCTTTTATCTGCAGGATCTGCGTCGCTTTGTGTGTGTTTTTCAGTCCGCTGAGAATTTTCTTCAACAAACAACTGAGCGTCATATAAATAAAAACTCCGCACTAAACAGCAATCAGAGAGGGGCTTAAAGTTGAAGTGCACTTATCTGTTGCCCAAAGGTTGTTCTGTAATGCAACAAATGTGCTTCACTGAGCTCTAAAAGATACTATTGTTGGGTGTTATCTGTGGCTCTGGACGCTCTTTCAGGAGAATGCCTTCATTTTTGTGCAGACTTTAACCCACTGGGTTACCTGCCCTGCTGTGTAGTTTGTGGAAATAAAGTGATGGGTGATGAGAAAGCAATGAATCTGTACAGCCTTTCCACACAACGCGGCCACTTATTATTAGCAATCAGCAACAAGCAGCTCTTCTTATTCAAATGAGGCCCACCTGCTGTGGGACCCTTTCCAGCATGAGTTGCATGCAGTTTCAGATGCAGCTGTGAAAACGGCAAACTAGAACCATTCGCACAAGTGGGTAGAAGGGGTCAGGCCATCTATGTCAGAAGTGGCTTCCAAAAGGTATTCCACGTTTGGTCATGTTGAAACCACAAACCTCTGTGTATTGCATTGGGATTTAATGCGATGGACCAACACAAAGTGTTTTACATAGAAAGGTCTGAAAAATGTGGCATGTGTGTGAGCTCCCTTGATTCAAGCGTTTTGTACAATTACTCTTGCAGGTCTTTTGGGGTTTGGGTCTGCCAGCTTTTTTACATCTGGAAACTGAAATTTTTGCCCATTCCTTACAAAACAGCTCAAGCATAGACAGATTTAATGGCCAGAGTTACTCCATTGTAGCTCTGGGTGTACGTTTAGGGTCATTGTCCTGTGGGAAGGTGAACCTCCTGCCCAGTCTCACGTCTTTTGCAGCCTCTAACAGGTTTTCTTCCAAGAGGTACTCCTTTATTTAGCTCCATCCATCTTCCCATCATCTCTGACCAGCTTCTTAAATTTGTTCTCATCTGAGCGGAGCAATTTTATCACTGCTGTGTCCCTAACATGGCTTGTGGCAAACTTTAAACAGGACTTCTGGCTTTCTTTCAACATGGCTTTTCTTAGTGCCTCTCTTACATAAAGGCGGCGTTTATGGAGTGCACGACTAATCGTTGTCCGGTTGACAGATTCTCCCACCTCGGCTGTAGATCTCTACAGCTCCTCCAGAGTTACCATCTGTGTAGCGTCTCTGATTAAAGCTCTCCTTCATTGGTCTATCAAACCTCTGAAGCCTTCACAGAACAGCTGGGTGTATACTGAGATTAAATCAAATACAGGTGGACTCTGTTCACTAAATAGATTACATCAGAAGGCTTAAATATGGCTCTATTTAGGCGTATCAAGGTAAAGGGGGCTGCATTCAAATGTACGCCACACTTTTCAGTTTTTAAATTTGTAAAAAAGAAAATTCTGTAGCATTGATGCTTCATAATTATGTACTACATTGCGTTGCTCTAGCCCAATAAAGTACATTAAAGTTTGTAAAAACAGCGTGACAAAACATGTAAAAAGATTCAAAGGGTACTCCCGCAAAATACTTTTGTATTTTGATGAATTAGGCCACTTGTTGAATGTCTACGTATAGTACTTGGACCCATGACTGCAGGGACCTGTAATCCTTGCAGCCTCCTATAGTATGCCTGTGTTGGTAGTGATGCAGCATATCAGTGGAGGGAATCAGCGGCTATAGCAGCCTGGACAGAATGATCTATCTGCAGCTCTCCCTGGCCTCTCCGTGCGTTGCCCACACATTAGAGTGGGCTGTGCAAGAGAACCATTGCTCAATGTTGCAGAGCTTCCTAGCCAGCAGAAAATGGTACAGTTTACAGCAAAGAATATAATGGAAAGTTTGGAGATTTTTTAATGCTTAAAGTACTGTTCAACCATCAGCCACAAGGCTATCAGTGTTATCTCTGTGTTGAGAGGCACGGTCACATCCAGCTGCACAGAACCTCCCTCTTTTTCTCTGCTGCAGTGCACTTACACAGGGGTCTGGATAAGCTATCAGTCTCCAATCACTACAATCATCTCTTTTGATAGACATGCACCCCACCTCTCTTTCTCTCTCTCTCTCTTCCCATCGTCCCATCAGGCTCCACATCATATTCACAATTAGGGCCTTGCAGCGGCAAACAGCCAGTAGTTGAAGAGATATCATAGCTCCAACACAGCAAACAAAAGACAGGTTTTCAGCAGGTATCTTTTAAAATGCACTGGGGCAGAATGTCTTACTTGCTTTCCCTGGTCTGGGCCTCTGCAGCAGCTTCTGCACGGTGAGAAGGTCCTCGGTCTTCACCGCCTGCAGCAATTCCTGGTCCTTCCCCATCTTCCGCTCTGAGCCGCTCTACTCCCGCAGCATCCTTCAACACAGCGGCGCTTCAGCCCAGCCTCAGCAGGCGGAGGGTGCGTGTTCCGCGGCCACGGACAGCCTCCCTCCACCCCTTACTGGCAAGATGAGACCCCCTCTAGATCTCTAGCATATAATGGGACGAGAGGGAGCGATTGCCTAGGCGGGATGGAGGGATGCTCTCGGATTCTCCCCCACAGCAACACCACCTCCGCCTCTAGGTGCGGCGCTGCTGGATGGAGACAGGACCTGACGCTGCCAGGCCGTTCAAGATTCCAGCGGCGAGCGTGATAGTTGACCGATGTAGAAAAAGAAGGCTCGGTATCCTGTAATCTGGTATCAGGCTGGAGGATGGTCGCTGTCCCCTGCAGCTGCGCTCCAAAACAGCGCCTTCACTAACCGAGCGCAGAAGACGTCAGACGGAACGCTCTGATGTAGCGAGAAGCCTCACGGAGCCCAGACGCTGCGCGTGAAGAAAGACCGTGCGTTCAAAAAGCGGGCGCGCGCGGAGCTCTTCCCTCCGGAGGCTGTGACGGCCTCGTGCTCCAGTTCGTAAACACAATCCAGCGGTGCGCTGCAATAGCAGCAGCAGCCATCGTTCGCGTGATCTCGAGCTCTCTGTATTTTTCTATTCTCTTCTGCGCGAGGGTGGGGGGGGTGGGGGGGGGGCAGGGATAGTGAAAGGGCCACGTTCACGCGCTCGCGCGCTCTACAGTTGGTTCGGCTCGTACCGTTAAATGCCTCTTGTGCGGCAACTCGGGGGCGTACCAGAAGCGTGGTGCTCCCTCTCCCGCCTCTCTTTTTATCCCTCTCTCTCTAGCTGTTTCTGTTCCTTGTAGCTCTCTCTACCAGTGGCGGTTCTAGACCTAATTTACCAGGGTGGGGCCAGTGTTTTTTTAATGGGGGCACAGAACAAAAGAATGGCACAAAAAAAAACAGGGCAATATTTCATCGTTTAATATATTAAGAGAGCCACTTGCAGCTCTGGAGCTGCAGGTTGCAGACCCCTGAAAACTGTGATCCTATGTCAATATGACTTAAGCTAAAAGTGCAACACCTTAATTTTTTATTTATTGTTAAAGTAAAAAAATTAAATGTATTCCAGGGACCAATCAGTTTAGGTTTCTATGATGCTATGCACTGGGCATATCATAAGAAAATGACTTAGTTTTATGTTCTCAGTACATGGGCAATAACAGGGACCAGAACCAGTTCTACAGGCGCACTGGCCCCTGTTGGCCCTTGTCTAGAACCACCCATGCCCTCTACAGAAAAGCGGCTCAGAAATAAACCTCTTTATCACCTAAGGTCATCTTGCCTTTAGCTCACCTGCTTCAAGATAATAACGTTAGTATACGATTTGAAGCTTCCCATTTCCAACTAGCGTAAACGGCAAATCTACTGCTTATAATGTCTATCTTTCGTCCGATCAGTCAGGACTGAATTATCTGAACAATGGTTCCTTTATTGTACCCCTTTTTGAATGTCACTCACCCCTGACCCCGCCCTCAAATAACACCAGGATCCCATCTTTAGGTCAAAAGATAGGAATTTCATAGCTTTTTTAAAAGTTATGGGCACTATATTTTGCAGGGGATAAAAAGCATGTGCTGACACAGCAAATGAGCTTATTTTTGGTAAATAAGTAATTGGAAACATTAAATCGCAGACTATTAGGTTTTTTTTTTTAAATCGCAAAAAAAAAACAAGATTTTATGGAGACCAAGATTCAGCTGTACATTTTAATTTCAGCTGTAGTAACAAACCTAAATGGAATATCGTCATGTCTTTTGGATTTGTTGTGCCGCCTAAAACAATACATACAACAAATGTGTTCATGAATAGAAAAAACACTTAATTCTTTTATTTTTATTTTATTTATAAATCACAAGTTGTGTTTTAAATAATCTCTGTTCAGGGTGTATCACCACAGCTTAGGTTTGACTGGTCAAATGTATTGTAGATTTTGAACAAGAAATAATCAAAATGCAGTCGTTTAAGAACAGTAAAATAGCGCTTTAATCAATTATTGAGTTGGAAGCTGTGAACCAGATGCCTTTTTTAGCGTCATTACCAATTCATATTATTATTTCTCCATTTGTGTTGGGGCGTGGAATATGGGCAGTATGTGCTGGATTAATTCAGTTAAATCCAGCACAGCTCAGCTTGTTTCGATTTAGCTCAGTTTTAATTCAGTCTGATATACTTTAGGTTAGTTCAATTTGATTCAGTTCGAATCAGTTCGGTTCTATTTATTTCCAGTGGATTCAGTGGTTCACTTTAGTTCAATATAATTTAATTCAGTTCAGTTTAGTTCAATTCCGTTTTTGAGTCTTGAGCTGGCTAATGTCATCTCATGATAACAAGACAAACAGGTCCAATTTATGTTTGATTGTATACAGTCCTATTCAGTCCAAATGCATTCAAGTAAGTCTAATTCTTTTTTAACACAATCCAATCACACAGTCAGATTCAAATCCAGTTACATAACAGCTAGATCAATATTATTCTACTGCGGTGTATTCAGATTCAGTTGATCAAAATTGCCAATCAGTAAAAAGTGGTCTATCTAAGGAAGCCTGCAGATTGCATCTAATATTTAAAATCCCCCATCAAAGCCTGGCTCAGAGATTAGAATATGCAATTTGAGTCATTTATTTGACTCTTTGAACAGGAGTATCAGATTTATTATTCCCGTTAACTATGTGCTGGAAGAGGTACATCAATCAGAGAGTGGTCTCACCCTTCAAGTGTCCCCAAACCAAATCATATCAAACTCTTCCAGAAGTTTTTTAATGACCTGATCCTTTCCACCAACCTTTCCAGCAGCCCTTTACCGTAATTAAATAAATGTATTGAGACCATATGTTGTGATATAAAGATAATCAGAAGGACAGAAGCATATATCATTGAAACAGACTGTGACTTCTTAAAGCAAAAGGATCAGTGTTTTCTCTCTCTCACCTCCAGCTTTAGAACTCCATTCTCCTCTTCATTGTGTGTGTGGGCAGTGTGCTGGGCTTGGATGCTGCTCCCTACCTCCTCCGCATATCCACTGAGTTACATAAGAACAGTGAAGAGTAGCCCATATGTTAGGAATATTTAGAAATATTTCTAATGACAAATAAGCTCACTACCAAGGAGATGTGTTAACACTAATGCTCTGTATATAGCGGTTTACTTTCAGTTTTCCCCAGTTTGTCACAGAACAACTAAAGAAATGTATTTTATTACGACCTTTTTGTGGAAGGCCAACACAGAGCAGTATATTGGGAAGTGGAAGGAAAACAATGCATGGTTTTTATTTAATTTTTCCTGCAAATAAAAAATAAAAAAGTGACATGCATTTGTATGCAGTCCCATTTAGTCAGTACTACTAGCATCTTAGCTGTAGAGACTGAAATATTGCCCATTCTTCTTCGCCAAATTGAACAATATCTGTAACACTGAATGGAAAAAAACATGAGAACATCTTTTTTCCATGCTAAACTGCAGCTGGATGGGACACATGGTATAGTTCAAGATGAATTATAAACTGTTTTATCATGAAAAGCAAAAGCAGAAAAATAGGAATACTAACATGAAGAAATGACGGACTTGTCTAAAAATGAATAAGTAACAGAACATCCTGCCGATATGGTGGATCTCATTGTTGATCAATAACTTGTACAGCTGTGCTAGTTAAAGAGAAAAGTAGAATAAATCATGTCAGGTAGCAACACAGGTTGACATAATTAAGCTATGATTGTTTAGAGCTCCATTTAACAAGAAATTGGGCGAGTTTAAGATTTCACAACAACACACTGCCCTCTAGCGGCCAGGCAATAGGATACATCCAGGAATGAGCCACCAGTGTTCAGTGTCGCACTAAATTAAATTATTTTGAGTTATTAAAATGCTCCTGTTATAAGGAGAATATTTGATAAGTAGAAATATGTGTTCTTTATCTTATGTAAATATTTACCAATGGTTAACACAAAAATTATACAGCAGGGGTTAATGACAATGTTTATGAGCAGCAGTTTAGGGGAGCTCTCATTTTTCTGTCTGGCTTATGATTCATAGACATAGAAAAGTGGACCATTCAAAAGCATCCGGATTATATGTCAGCATTGCTTTTGTGTTGTTATGCCAATGTACCCCTTTACTCTGACACCAGTAAATAAAAGTTTAACCACATGTAAACAATTAACTCTAGAAGTCATGTAATAACTAAATATAGCCAGATGTTTTTTAAAGAGGTTTGTTGGAAAACATTTGTGAAAAAAACGGCATCTCGAAGATCAAGGAAAAAAGCAGATAGGTCAGGGATAAAGTTCTGGAGAATCTTATAGCAGGGTTAGGTTGTGAAAACATTAAGCCAAGGTTGGGACATCTCCCAGAGCTCTGTTCAAACTAGCATCTGAACATGAAGAGTATGGGACAATCGCAAATCAAAACTTGGCTGGAAAGCATTAAAAGAGAAGCAGCCAAGAGGACCATGGTAGCTCTGGACGAGCAGCAGAGATCCACCACTCAGGTGGAAGAATCTGGTCATTAGCTATTTACGTTTTTTATATACATTTAGTTGTTTTTTTCTTATTTTGATATGTTTTTCATTCTTGTCTTAGTGATGACCATTTTTTGGTGCAGGGATTAACATAAATTATTAAATATAACAGCTTGCCACTCACAACATGGCGGATGCGCTAACGTGTCGTTTCTACCGTACAACGAAGCCAACGAGGCGTCTTCATGCGCCTCTCTACGTCATGTTTTGATTGGCCAGCGACTACGTCAGTGAAGAAACCGAACGTCACGAAGTCAGACGGCTGGAGTACGAACAGGTTGAAAAGCCCCCGCAGGCTTGTAGCTTTATTCAAATACGGCTGGTTGCAGGTTGTAACCGGATCTTATACACGCTGGTGAGGAGCTCTGTTTTGCTTTCTGTTTCCCCCCCTTCCCTTTACTCGATGTTTCTTGCTAGCCCCAAAGACAGACCTGCTCTCAGACGCATAAAAAAATCATCTCTCAGCTCCGAGAGTTTTGCTTCGATAGGATTATTTTGAGCCAGATCTCGCGTTAGTTCTCATGCCTTGATGTTGGCTAGTCGTTATCCTATAATGCTAAACTCGAGCGTTTTTCCTGTTGCTAGTTTGGTTTAACAGCTCAAATTCCTTGTATGAGGTGGTCTTCTCAGTTGGATTTTGGAACAGTTTCTACATTAAATCTGTTATTCTGTTAGAATGAGTTAAATAGATGGATGTTGTTCAGTTAGCATAATTGAGTAAAGCTAACGTCGTGACTGTTTATGTTACTATTATTATATTAAGATTCCCCAGCGCTGCAACATGCTCATATGATCTATTATCAACATTAGTGGCTGCTGTAAACCGCATCAAAGCCTCCCTGCATGTGTTGGTTGAAGGTATTAGTTGCTCGATCAGTTACTGACGTCCATTTGGATGCACATGGTTTCTGATTGTAGCCTGGCCGTTTTGCTGCTCTCTGGTTGTTTTTAGTATTTATTACAGCCATTAGGCTTGTGTGCGCCTATAGACTCTCTATAACAAAGTATCATTATTGTCAATTGTTAGCAAACCTTTCGTAAGAATATGTAAAAACAAACGGTTTGATCTGAAGGAGGAAATAAAGCTTCCAATGAGTGTGCATGTTTTAAAAGCCAAACAGCAACACATTACAGGCTAATAAAGCATGTGGTCGCGTATCAAATCAGTTTTGGGCTTAAAAACATCAATTAGAGTTGAACAATTGGTCTAATTCTTTTATCTTCGTGTAAATCAAACTTGTTTTGGAGAGTAAAACTTCCACAATAAGCGTTGATTTTCAATAATAATGTAAAGAAAATGGATAAGGAATGATATTCTGGATATGTTTCTAAAATCAAAGGGGATTCTGGAAAGTGCAACCTAAAGTAGTGGATGAAAAGCTGTTCCTTTTCTAATTTGAGGGGATGGAACAGCCTGTAGCTTTATCACCAGTCACAAGATTTAGAGCATAAACTACAGCCAGAGACCCACAGATAGTAGCACACCGTTACTGTGTGTAAATTCACCATCATTTTGTTTGACCGTGTTGAAAATAGGCTTAAACTATTATCACAAGCTGACGCTATTAGCTTTAATCATTTGTCCTTCACCTTCAGTGGTATAAGTTGTATTATTTCTAGTTGTAGTATTAATAATATTTCCTATATTTTTATATTATTGACTCTTACAAACATCCTACAGAATGTGTTCTGTATCGCTGTATCTGTTTTAGGTATAAGGGTTCCTCTTGACAATTACACCGTTTGTAAAAGGTTCAAATAGAAAAAGAGGAAAACTATAACATAGAATAATGTCTAGATTTACAAAACCTACATATCCATACATTTCAAGATGGTTTTCTGGGGGCAGCATTTACAGTGTGAAACAGAATTACAATCACTTCAAAGTACACAGATATTTATTTAATGAAGCCTAAGGGTCATGTCTGAACCACACATCCACCAGTGGCTCCATGTTTGCTTGTTTTTTCGTCTCTGTCCCAGAACATAAACCATTTAAAGTCCTTCAATATGGCCTCGGACCAACTATTTTTTGGCTTTTCTGTCACAGATGGCTGTAAACAGACAGAAATGAGCTTCATCCGAGTGTTTTTGTTAAAAGTAAAGTTAGTATTGGGTGAGTTTCTATCCTGGTAATTTATTTATTCCCTGGTAACTGCAGGGAAAACATAGAGGGGTAATAATAGTCCCAGAAAAGTAGCTGAAGTTCCTGGAAAAGGCTCCTGATGTGGAAATCCTGCTTTTATGGACATGTCTGATAGGATGAATTTATTCCGCTTTATTTTTCATTCATCTCTGTTTTTACGGTTCAGATTGTCTGCAGACTTAACATCAGGTTTTTCCTTGTTTTTACGAGGGGAGACTTTTTTCCCCCTTTGTCAGAAACCCTGCTGGGAGCTGTAGCTTACTGAGAAGTGATAAGAAGCTCGGGGGAGTTAAAGTGTGTCGGGTTTCCTGGAATCAAAGGTTCAGGGTAGCATAAAAGAAACAATTTTTACTGAGTGCTGAATTTAATGCCATTTTCAGTCGTTTAAACACATTTTCTGTGATCATCCCAATTTTCTCTGAATTGTAAAGTAATGGACATTTGGGCCACTATTTAACCTTAGGAGTGCCACAGGTTTTCACAAGCTGATTGCATATGGACGTTTTAGCTGCCAGACTTTGGATTAAAACATGCAGAGATGGGGAGTTATCGCTCCAGTTCTGCAAACGCGATGCACTCGCCCAGTCGAAACTGGCATCTCGACTCTGTCCAACTTTAATGTGTTTCCTGTTTCTCTCGCGTTGGTGTTGTGCGAGTTGTCGTGTAAATGTGAATGAAAGGAAGTAACTGCTCTTCTGTCTCCACTGCAGGAAGGTCTCAGTGCAGCGTGGGTGCCCAGGGATCCACTGCCTGAGTGTGGCCAGAGCAGCGGCCGAGACCCCAGAGACATGAACCACACCAAGGGCGGCTTGGTGATCTTCACCGCCAACTCGCACCCCTCGAATCGCGAGCTCGGCAAGAGGATCGCTGAGTGAGTATTGGAGGGTTTGCTGACATGTAAACACACTAGATGGGTTCCTCGGGAGCCTGTCCGTTTTGATCCATGACATAGAAGGTCCAAGTCCTTTTGTAAAACAAGCAAAGAGACCATCAAATGACAGAGTTTGGATGTTTCAGAGCGCTGACTGAAACTTTAAGCCCTTAATGCCAGCAGGTCAACGGTGCTCTGCTCTCTGTACTCAGTTGTTCTGTATTAAGATCATATGTGCAAGTATCCCACATCCCCTCTGAATGTGGCCCAAGTCTGCCCTGAATGCCTTTTTAAAGCTGTATTTAACACACTTCACTCGTGATCTCCCCGGTGTCATGATAGCGGCAGATCTAACCAGGCCCAGTTGTTGAGCTTCTCTACAGTGTTTGTCTTGGACGGTTAAGTTTGACACTGACGTATTGACCTGTAATTTTTAACCAAGACCGGGACAGACTTTAAAAATGTCCAAATGTAAACCCAGCACAATATGAACTGCTGTTCTTGCCAGTTGTTTTACAACACATCTGGTCATTAGATAAATTGCAGCTTTGAGGCCATTTTACATGTAAATAAAAGACTGGTTTAAGGACATGTGCTGCAACCTCTGACTATATAAAGCCATTGGGCCACATGTTTACTACTACTGGATGCTAAGTTTCACGATGGAACTTGAATGCAGCAGGTTCAACTTAAAACATGTGTTCTAATAATTTTGAAATCTGCCGGCATAAGGTGATGAAATGTGAAAAAATATTTTGCAAGGTACCGAAAATCTGTTCTCTTGCTTTCTAGCGTCCAACAACAGTTCCGTTTTCTTTCCCTCTCTTCCTAGGCGATTAGGGGTGGAGCTGGGAAAGGTGCAGGTGTACCAGGAAGCAAACAGAGGTAAGTTGATGACAAACAGGAAATACCTTCTCATGCTTGTCAAGATGTCTTTTGTGTCATTAGAGTCAACGCTAACTCCCTTCTATTGACATTTATGGACAAAGAAACAGAGATGATGAACGAAACGCCACCAGTGCCTCACACCAACACCTCACCTGAGGTTCAGACGCTGTGTTTACCAGGAAAGATATTGAGAAGCATTGAATAATGTCCATTAAGAAATATGTAACATGTTCACTATAACAGTGTTAAAGATGTACAAGATAACACAGCCCGGCTTTTTTGATTTGTCAGCACAAGCTCTCTTAAAATAGATGTGGTGGGGAGATTGATCTGTGTGTTTTTTTTCTGTAGATGTTGAGGTTGAGGTCCACACAGCAGCCATGAAATTAGATCATAAAGGATTCGAATCCACCAACGGTCTGCTGCAGCAGAAAGATCATCTATGCTCCATTGCATCGCTGTTCTGCTCTTCCTCAGGAACATACGTTTCATTTTGTTCCTTTTCCTTCAGCTTCATCATCTAACATTATGAGACCACTGAATGTATGATCTATCTGACTGATCGTCCTGTGGTTTGTAGCAGCAGATTTTATGTAGTGAAGTCAAACTTAATAAGTGAACACTAAAGTAATTTAAGTGTTTCTCCTTTACGACACAAGTTCTTTTTTTACGTGACTGTTTCATCGCTGTTGTAGCTGTCTTGGGGGCTTTGTGTTTGTTTTAACCAACACTCTGGTTGTACAGGCCTGATTCTGTCGCTCAGGATAACTTATCGACTCGCCAGATACTGATTCTTCTTCTAAAAGCTTTATCTAGCCACGCTGATGCAAGTTGGACCAATCAGAAATTGATTAATTGGAGCAGATCTGGGGAGGTTAAAGTCCAGAATCCGTTTCTGTAAAACTCTGTGTTTAGGGTAATGCAGTCATTGCAGCTAACAGACTTGTATAAAATTGCATGTTGATTTAACGTAGCACAGTTTACAACTGCAGCTCACAGTTCACACTGTTGGATCTGTTATTCATTTAGTTTTGCTGGACCTTCGGCCGTCCTTTGGAACGTATTCTGTTTCTAATCCCTTTTATTGTGGGCGTTTGAGTTTTGGAATGCTGGTATGTGCAGTTGTACACAGCAGTGGGGTAGGAGGACAAGCTTCACAGGCTTTGTTATGAGATACCAGGGTGTATTTGTGCAGCTGACTGTATTTGTGCTTTTTTTTCTCTCCCATATTTTGACTTTGTTTCCTTAGAAACGCGGGTACAGATCCAAGAGTCTGTGCGAGGCAAGGATGTCTTCGTCATCCAGACGGTGTCAAAGTAAGAACCAGAATGCATACACGGCCTCAGAAAGCATTCATAACTCGTAAGGTTTTTTCACATTTTGTCACTGCAGACTTTCTCAATTTCTATAATTGAATCAACGTATGAGTTCAGCTGTTGAACATTAGTGAGCAAACGGCATCATGAAGGCCAAGGAAACGGCAGACGGGCCAGAGAGAAAGTGGTGAAGACAATTAAGGGAGGGTTTGGTTAGACAACATTATCTCAAGGTTTGACCATCCTCCAGAGTTCTGTTCAGTCCATTGTCTGAAATCAGGAAAGAGGGAAATTAGAGCTGCAATGTTCTTTGAATGATTCTATTTTAAAATGGCCGGTGTCCTCCAGGCTTTAGAAGTGACCGTGGTCCAACACACCTGAATCAAATGGTTGAATAACAGTGAAGTTCTGCACAGGCCTGGTTATGAGCCGTGAAATTCAGGTGTGTTGGACCAAGGACGCTTCTAATACTTGCAGGACACTGGGTCTAGAGGACTGGAGATACACCGGTGCTCTACAGTAAACTGGGTACAGAGGTCAGCGTTTTCTAAATAACCACAAAAAACTAGGTTTTATTTGACGAGCTGCATTCTTTTCTTGTGTTAAAACCAACCATAGGATCTAACGTGGTCTGATAAGGAAGAGAAAGAGAAAATGATAATGAGACCCTCTGATAGCAGCTTGACCAGCTGTTTTCTCCTCAGTCTGGAGCAGTTTAATAGATAACATGTCTGTTGGCTGCGTGAGCTTCTGTTTCACTGGTCTGTGGTTAAAGTTCAATAAATTCCAACTTTGACCTTAGCACAGGTTAGGGGTAATAGTAATAATGGAGCAAATATTTGATAGATTACTCAGTTACTGAAATATTTAATCATTCCAGGAAATGGTTCCATGGTAACTCTAGAGGAGCAGCAACGATTCACAGCTCAGGTTGGACAACTTGTGACAGAACTATGCCCTCAACCGATCTGGACTTCATAGAAGAAATCCATTGTTGATTGGAAAAAGGTGCTCTGGTCAGATGTGACGAAAGTTGAACATTTTGACTTGCTTACAAAAAACAGAGTGGCAGAAAACTAACCCTGGGAACACTGGTCAGAGCTGGACACCAAAGAAAAGCCGTTAGAGGCTGAAAAGCTGTGAGACTGGAGTAGTTTGAGGTAAAATGTCAGTCAGTGCATGTCTGGTAGAGATGTATCATAAAAGACTTGAGGCTCTAAATGCAGCAAAGATGGTTTTACAAAGTTTTGACTCAAGCGGTGTAAATGCAGATGTGTGCCACACATTTCAGTCTTCTAACAATCTTTACATTGTTTAAATAATCCACTACTTTGTGTAGGTCTGTAGCATAAAGTCCCAATAAAACACATTCATGTTTATGATTTTTAACATGACAAAATGTAAAAAAAAAAAAAACATTTAACCAGTACTAATATTTCTGCATGGCTCTGTACTGTTAAAAAGACATATTTCCCATCCAGTCACGTCATGTGGAGTAAATATTGTTTCCTTTATGGTCTGTCTGTATCAGGGATGTCAACACCACCATCATGGAGATGCTGATCTTGGTGTACGCTTGCAGGACATCATGTGCGCGCAGCATCACTGGGGTCCTCCCCTACTTCCCCTACAGCAAGCAGTGCAAGATGAGGAAGAGAGGCTCCATCGTCTCCAAGCTTATCGCCTCCATGGTGTGTAAAGCTGGTAAGTAGGAGAGGATCGGACCCTCACGCACTGGTTGTTTAGTCAGTAACACATTAAGTAAATCCTTTGAGTAACTTACATGTACTTGTGTTTTTGTGTAGGCCTCACCCACCTGATCACCATGGACCTCCATCAGAAGGAGATTCAGGGCTTCTTCAACATTCCAGTGGATAACCTGAGGGCGTCTCCGTTTCTGCTTCAGTACATTCAGGAGGAGGTAAAAAACAAACAAAGCAGGATTTCTTCCAGGGCTACACCATGTACAGTGCTGTGAAAAATGTATTCCTTACAAAGTTCTGTTTTTTCTTCTTTGTCCCACTTAAATGTTTCAGATCATCGAACAAATGTCATTATTTGGTAAACATAACCTGAGTAAATACAAAAGGCAGTTTTCAAGTGATGGTTTCAATCATTAAGGGAGAAAAGCTATCCAGAGCGTTCTGGTCGTATGTGAAAAAGTAATTCCCTCCTTGTTGAATCGTAAATGAACTGTGGTTAAACTCCATTAGAGCAGAGCTCAAAAGTCAAACGTGACCTGCAGATATTTAAATGGAACCTCTCTGAGGCTGAAGATCTAAAAAAGCAACACATCATCTAAAAAATGACGAAAAAGACAAACAGTAAAAAAAAAACAAAGTCATTGGCCAATCAACCAAATTGACTCCAAGAGTGCATCGATGATTCAACCAGAAGCTCACAAAACCACCCAGAGAAACATCTGAAGCTCTGCAGGCCTCACTTGCCTCAGTTAAGGTCAGCGTTCATGATTTAACAATAAGAAAGAGAGACTGGGCAAAATGGCCTCCATGGAGAGTTCCAAGACCAAAACCACCGCTGACCAAACGGAACATGATGGTCTGTCTCACATTTACTCAAAAGTATCTTGATGATCCCCAAGACCTTGAAAAACTATTCTGTGACCTGATGAGACAGAAGAACTCTGTGGATAGTTTGGGTCCTGTTTCACTTGGCATAAAACTAACAGCGTTTCAGAAACAGACCACCTAACTGACAGTCAAACGTGGTGGTGGTGTGATGGTTTGTGGCTGTTTGCTTCTCCAACACCTGGATGACCTGCCATAATTAATGGAATCGTGACATTTGCTCTCTGCCAGATCCTGCAGGACAATTACGCCCAATCACACTTCAAAAAAGACGTTTGTGAGTGGCCTAGAGAAAGTCTGAACATATGTCCATATACCCAGATACTGTAGTATGACCTTGAGCACGCCGTTCATGCTGGAAAACCCTTCAAATGTAGCTGAATTAAAACATTACTGCAAAGAAGAGTGGGCCAAAAAAACCCTTACGCTCTGCACTATGGGGGAGTAACTACGTGCCAAGAGCCACATATGCCCCCTTTCCACTGGCTCATTTCAGGCAGCGCTGCTCCGCTCCACTCGGTTTCGCTCCACTCTGTACGGTACCAGTTGTGTTTCCACTGACCCACTAACAGCTGAAGGTCCGCCTCCAGCCACCGGTGCGCTGTGCTGGGCTTTAGGATTAAGTTTTTATCTTGGATATTCGTGCTCCAGGGATTCAGCGGGTTCCTCTTGTTTGACCCGATGCAGGGAGTCTGATTAGGGGCAGCTGCTCTCTGCCTGCTCCCTCGTCCTGCAGACGCTGGTTTGCTTAAGGACATTCAATACATCTCCAAACCAAGCTCAGTGTTTCATGGTGGTGTTGTTTTGTGTGTTTTGGGGGAAATGTTTGCGTGTGTGAACAGCTGGTTTAGGATGTTATTAAATGCAGCGCCCCCTACCTGCGTGTTTTCAGAAAGCGTTCATGGTGTCCTTTTTTCTTTTCTTTCAGCCTTCAGGCATGGGTTATGATATGTAAAATAGTGAAATTATATTTTGATTCGACCCGCTCCGGCAAATGTGGTCCTAAATATTATTATAGTTGCTTTTGAGTTTTATTAACTTTCCCTGCACTACCTCAGTGAAAACCTTCTCGTTCCTCCTGGTCCCACGACCAATCAGTGAACAGCAGTCTGTTCACATCACATGTAGTCCCGACTCAGCCCCAATCTTGCCTGCTCAGGAGCAGGGACCAAAAAACCAGGTACCAGTACAGAAGAAACAGTAATGGAAACACTCTGAGTGGAGTCGAGTAGGGCAAATCTAGCCAGTGGAAAAGAGGCAAAAGACTGCAGAAATGTTACTGATTTGCTCCCCTGGCGTGGCTAACGCTCCTCAGAAAACGTTCTCCGCTGCTACTGCCACTAGCACTGCATTTGGTGCAACACAAACTCTGAGGGGATAGGAGATCATTTCATTTAATGTTCCCTGACTCACAAATCATGAGCACATTTTTTTGCATTTGTTTATACAACAATTGAACCAGGGAACACTTTTATCACTTTATTGAGCATAAAGTGATAAAATTGCTCCCTGGTTCAGCTGTTGTATTCATAAATAGACGAAAACTAAACATGAATGTGTCTCATTGTGTGACACACATGCTATGCTTGATTGTAACACAGCAGGATCCCGCAACCATCCCCTATATTTACAGTTTTTTTGGGGGCATTAAATTTCATTCAAGGTAGCATTAAAAAGGTCCTAAAAGGTCTGAAATCTGACTTGCTGAAGCCTGCAGATCCCCTGATAATGCCACTTATAGCAAACTCTCAGGGAGCTCTGGATAGCTTTTTTATTATTAATGAATGAAGTCATTTGAAAACTGCTTCTTGTGTTTACTCAGGTTATCTTTAGCCTGTGCTAAAATGAGTTTGATATGAAACATTTAAGTGTGACAAAAAAGCAAAAACTGAAGAAATCTGTAACGAGGTGAACACTTTGTCACATCACTGTATTTTAAATGGATCATCATCACTAAATCAATGTACTCGGTATGAGTATTGCTAAGAACTGCTTTCACTGTTCAGCCAATTAATGAATTCAGGCACCACGCATTCATGCTCTCTTTCAGAAGCAACTTTTTCAGTAAAACCTTGTTGTATAGATGGAAATATTGACTTTTTGCTAGTAGCTGGATAGATCATTCATGTGTGGTCTGTGTTTCATGTGAATCCAAAGCAGAAAGACTTAAACACTGTTTAGTTATTTGTTTATTTATCACATAACAGATTCCATGTTGGAAACAAACCACTGAGTAAAGGTCTTGTGTACTTGTTGCTCAGCTAAATACTGTTATGAGGAGCAACTTAATGGTTCTAGCCTGTCCTTCATATAGACAAGAACAAGGAACCTGTTATGATGCTCACTCGGTTGTGAACGTGACAAACCTAACTATGATCCTATTTTACACGTAAACCCTTAGATCCCCGACTACAGGAATGCTGTAATTGTTGCGAAATCTCCAGCTTCTGCAAAAAGGTAAGGTCTCCTTCATCAGTGTTGCTGGTTAGAATAAAGCTTTGTTTGTTTGTATTATGAGGTGACCTCACAGACAAATATTGCAATGTCTCTTAAACTTTTTCACATTTTGTCACATTACAGCTTCAGTGGATATTGCTGGGATTTCATGTGACAGACTAACGCAAAGCAGTGGAAAGAAAATGACGAAGTAATCCATATTGAAAGAGGCTAAAAGGATCAATTCTCAAGTGTCAATAGTTGCTCAGTTGGCGAACGGTCTGGACGTTGAGCGGACCATTCCTTTTATCTTAACCACTCCATTGCATGTTTAGGGTGGTTGTCCTGCTGGAGGGTGAACCTCCACCCCAGTCTTAAGTCTATCTCCCCATCTGAACTGACCAGCTTCCCTGTCCCTGCTGAATAAAGGTATCCATCCCACAGCATGATGCTGTCACTACAATTCAGGGTGACAGTGTTTTTCATGTAGACCAAAAAGTAAAGTGTTGGTTTTTTCTGACCACAGCATCTTTTTCCGCATGTTTGAACTTCCCCCTACATGACTTGTGGCAAACTGCAAACTGACCTTTATTTGACTTCCTTTTAACAATGACGTTCTTCTTACCTCTTGTTCATAAAGGCCAGTTTTGTGGAGTGCATAACTAATATTTGTTTTTGTCAATAGATTCCTCCACCTGAGTTCTCTGCAGCTCCTCCAGAGTTACCATGGTTACCATTGGTTGCTCTACTGATTAACTGTCTTCTTGCTCAGCCTGTCAGTTTAGGTAGACGACCATTTCTTGAACTTCCAAGGCCTACACAGATCTAAATCATTTTTCCTCCCTCTTCAGTTCAGTTGTGAACCACACCGTGTTGGTTTATCATGTTAACTTTATAGACGGCATTGTTTGTAGTTTTAATGTGAGGGATTATGAGAAGGTTAAAGTGGTATAAGTGCCTTTGCAAGTTTGTAGAAGGTGTGTATTTTCTGTTGTATTTCTTCCTATTAACTCATGTAAACAGAAGAACCTGACTTGTTAAGTAGCCGGTGACTGGTTTGTTCTCTGCTTGGTATTCAGGGCTCAATCGTTTGCTGAGCGGCTTCGTCTCGGCATAGCTGTAATCCACGGAGAAGCTCAGGATGCCGAGTCAGACCAGGTAGACGGACGACATTCCCCGCCCACAGTCAAGACCACTGGAGCCATTCACCCGAGCATGGAGATACCATGTAAAGCACTAATTCTAATCATAACATCTCCGTTATTTAACCCATCGTTACTTACTGGAAATGTTGACTTGTGTCTGCAGTGCTGATCCCAAAAGAAAAGCCTCCAATCACTGTGGTAGGAGATGTAGGGGGACGCATCGCCATCATAGTGGTGAGATTTCCCAAAGCCACTTGGGCCAGACTTTGACCTGATTTAATTTTTCAGCAAGTTGTGTTGACATGCTTGTTCTGCAGGATGACATCATTGACGATGTCGATAGCTTTGTGGCAGCAGCAGAGACGTTGAAGGAAAGGGGGGCCTACAAGATTTTTGTCATGGCAACGCACGGCCTGCTCTCCTCAGATGCCCCGAGGTTTATAGAGGAGTCTGCTATCGATGAGGTCGGAGTTTTTAACTTTAATCACTTTGTGCAGCAGACTGATCTGTTGGGTTTTCTGTAACATTCTCCTTCATAGTTATCCTCTTACATTGCTCCCCCTCAGGTGGTGGTGACTAACACGATCCCCCACGAGCTGCAGAAGCTCCAGTGCCCAAAGATCAAAACGGTAGACATCAGCATGATCCTATCAGAGGCGATCCGCCGGATCCACAATGGAGAGTCCATGTCCTATCTGTTCCGCAACATCGGTGTGGATGACTGAGCAGTCTGTCACTCTTTAATGTGACCTTATATCCCTGTGGGAACGATCCTTTAATATGTTACGTTTCATTTTCCTCTCACACTAACAGAGGTTTCTCCACTGGTTGGTTTGAGGTCCTGTTAAAGTTCATACTGGGATAAAAACAAAACCCATCCTTGTCTTGATATAATGATGGGGGGTCATTAACACATGATACATCTCATAGCTCAGGGGTCGGCAACCTTTATTATCAAAAGAGCCATTTAGCCCCCTCTGCCACCAAAGAGCCGCAAAAGATAACGCAGCTCATAAATGTTTAAAAGTTTTAAATCGTTTTTTTTTTTTTTTTGCTTTCCAAGAAGGTTTTCACGTTCCAGGCAAACGGCGTTTCAGCATGTCTCCAATGGTAGCCACTAAGCTTAGCAGGAGATCTGAATATGTGCTCTCACCTTTATCCAACAATGAACAAAACTGTCTGCGGTTTAACCTGCAAATATTTTTCTAATAACGAGGTTCATCACTTCCACGCATTCAGGGGGGGATGTTTGAGCACACAGTGCTGCTTGGTGCACGATGCAGTGAAAGGTCATCATCTCTTGATCCAGCGACTTTCCAGGTATCCACAAAGCCCTTCTTTGTTTCACCATCAGTAGACTCTTACACTAGGTGACTGGTGTTTATTCCTTTGGCTTTTAGACAACCCAAAACAGCCTCACAATGTCCTGTCCTCGGGTTTGGCAATTTAACATTATGAGTTCAGTCAATTCTTCCTGCGGCCCATCGGAGTTCACATCTGCATAGCAGTGTTGTCTGCTCAATATGGGTTGCATCACTTGACTCATCACAGGCAGCTGAACATGCTTTAGCTGATGTCGTCATTTTGCTTACAGCCAATGTTTGTTGCCATTTTAATGGTCGTGTCCTTGAAGCTCTCTGCAGAGAGAGGCATCGCTTTAATTTTTTAATGATTTCCTGTTTATTTTTTGAATTCAGAGAATAGATGCTCTGATATTTTCATGTATTGTCTGTGATCGACTTCCACCTCCTTACGATCTCATGAGCTGCCTCAAAGCTAGCAGTAGTCTAGAGATGATCCACTTCTTGAAAGTATGTTTGCTCCTCATCTTTCCAGATTAGTTCTGAAATCGCTCTCTTCCCTCCAGCTTCATTTAGCTACTTTTTAGCAAATGCTGATTGGTTGTTTTGAAAATGTCTTTCAACGTTACATTGATTACTGTTTGCTAATTTCTCGCCACATATCAAACACACAGGTAAGCGTGTGTTACTGCGGGGGTAAGCTAACCATGTGGAGCCGACGCATCTCTTAATTGGCAAATTTTTAAAAACTTTTTTCAAATTCAGTGTTTGAGTATCACCTCAAACTCTAAGATAACTGTGCACCAAATAAAATAATATATAAATAAAAATGTAATTAGTAAATTTTGTCAGGGCCGAAGGAGCCACAAGGAGGCTGAAGAACCGCAGGTTGCCGACCCCTGTCCTAGCTCATAGTTCTGCTCAGTCTAATTCTAACATTAACATTATAGGTCTTTCTTTCAGACAACTACCTTTAAAGTGTAACATGTTCAGTATCAGCTCAACAATTATAGTAAAACCACCCTAGTTACGTACATAAATGCATATCACCTTCTCGGACTTTTGATACATATCTGGCGTTCCTTGAAAAACTATTTACACCCCTTGAATTCTTCACATTTTGTCATGTTACAGCCACAAACATTCTATTTGATAAACCAACAAGATTAACCCATAATTGTCAAGTGGAAAGAAAAAAATTCTACACATTTTTCATTTTTGTGAATAAAGCTGAAAAGTGTGGCCTACATTTGTATTCAGCCGCCTTTAAGTCGATATTTTCTTTCCTTGTGCAAGATGCTTTCACTGCTATGTTTCACTCTGGATGGTTTGTTCAGGGTAATGTGCATAGTTAGTTTTCCACCTCATGTAGCTTTCTGCATGTAGGGAAAGTTCAATATTTGTCAGCAGACCAGAGCTCCTTCTCTCATACTTGGTTTGGGGCTAACAGGACTACTTAGGGCAGTTTTTTAAACAGTGGCTTTCGTAGTCTCTGTTGCCCTTCTCCACCTTTCAATCCATGATCTACACGTATTTTTTGTTCCCTATCAGAAAGACCTGGACTTGGAATGAGGGGTTGAATATTAATTACATCTCAGATCTGCATCAGAAGATAGTCACAAACCCCTGCCAAGTATGGGGCGTAACGGTAAGAGGGGATTGTGGAACGAGTGCATATGTGATATGAAGCAAATTAACGATGGCAGCAGCAAACGAGTCCTTGGGTGCAGAGAGAGCGGATGTACGCTGCAATGTGTGGGCCACGCCCGTTTTGTTCCGCAATCAAAGCAACAATCTCTGAAAGCACACGCAGGCTGAATACAAATAGAAAATACACTTTTCATATTTTATTCTGTTAGAACTTTGCTAACATTGAAGCTTGTGGTTGTAATTTGAAAGAATATGAAAAGGAAAGTGGTGTGAGTGCTTTATGCAAACTTACTTGATCAAACACAGATCAGTCGTAGCTGGATATTATGGACTACTGTCTGGCTTTCCCACTGTACAAACAATGCACACTGAATTTTTCCCCACTCTGAAAACTAAGGTGAAACTTTGTGTTTGTAAATACTTGCAACGAATGTCTACTTCTGATTTGACCAATATGAGAAGAGAGCCGGTGCCTTCTGCAGGGTTTAGGTCAATCAAGCCTTCGTGGCTTTGCTGCATATGTTGATGTCCTGGTTGCTTTTTGAAATCCCTGGAATATGCTGGTTCAAGCTAGTTAATCGATGCCGAGTATCTTTTGAATTAAAATGTCTTTTTTTAAAACCATTTTTAAAGTTGATTCTTTAGTTTCCAGCTAGCCATATATCTGTAGTTGCCATAGTGTTTGATTCTTACATTCTTACATTGTGTCAATTATTATGATTTTTGTTTTTAAACTGGAATTAACAGAAAATTTTTCCCGCTCTGACTGGAAACCAGATTTAATGGCCGAGCACCTGTGCAACATTTTTCATTAGTAATCCATGTAACTCGTTGTGCCATCATTCTAGCGCTTCCATATGTTTTATGTTGGGTTCTGCCATTAGTCTGCAACATTTGGAGGCTCAAAATCTCAGAAACTTGTCTTTTAAATATTTATTTTTTGGTTTTAAATTTGAAGGTTAGGAGAAAAACAATGTTACATATGGTCAGTCTCTGTCCAGAATGTTTTTAACGATGTTGAAATAGGTAAATACTTGATCCGTGGATTTGTGTGGAAGAGCTCAGTTTAGTTTGCTTTAAAATGAGATCCAGAGATGTTCCAGGCTGTAGCTGGAGCAGATAAACAGGCTTTTTCTGACACATAAAACTTGACTCAAGCAGGTATTTGTTACCTTGTCAGATGTTTCAAAAAAATTGTTTTTGTATTTATTTTCTGCACCAAAAATTAATAAATGTGTATAAAAAGAAAGCATGTAGTTCTGTGTTCTTTTGTCTGCGTAATAAATGCGTAATAATCCCAGGTACAGTAAACAAAGCATTGGCTCCATTTAAAATAAGACATGTGAAAAGTAACATGATCTCACTTAGAAAAATGAAGAAAATCCAACCTTTAAGTACATGAATGATAATCTCCATGTTAGGAAGTAACAGATTTTTAACCAATCTATTAACATTCCCTTTAAATTTAACGCATTTTATTATTTCAAAATGTTTGGGGGTTATTCAGAGTCAGAGTTCAAATAAGTAATCTATGACTTTCTTTTTCTGTGGTGTATAAATATAATTTAACATTTCTTTTGGCCATTGGAAGAGGACCTATATAGGAGGATGGGAATGGATGTACTTTCACTATTTACATTTCTACTGGTTGTTTCAGAATTAACTTTATTGCCAAGTTTTGTGCACACAAAAAAGGGATTTGACTCCGGTACACTTTGGTCTCAGTGAAGATTTTTTATTTTTTTTCATATAAATAAACAAAAATAAGAAATATCTTTTAGATGTCCATATACAGGGGTTGGACAATGAAACTGAAACACCTGTCATTTTAGTGTGGGAGGTTTCATGGCTAAATTGGACCAGCCTGGTAGCCAGTCTTCATTGATTGCACATTGCACCAGTAAGAGCAGAGTGTGAAGGTTCAATTAGCAGGGTAAGAGCACAGTTTTGCTCAAAATATTGAAATGCACACAACATTATGGGTGACATACCAGAGTTCAAAAGAGGAAAAATTGTTGGTGCAAGTCTTGCTGGCACATCTGTGACCAAGACAGCAAGTCTTTGTGATGTATCAAGAGCCACGGTATCCAGGGTAATGTCAGCATACCACCAAGAAGGACGAAAACCACATCCAACAGGATTAACTGTGGACGCAAGAGGGAAGCTGTCTGAAAGGGATGTTCGGGTGCTAACCCGGATTGTATCCAAAAAGCATAAAACCACGGCTGCCCAAATCACGGCAGAATAAATGTGCACCTCAACTCTCCTGTTTCCACCAGAACTGTCCGTCGGAGCTCCACAGGGTCAATATACACAGCCGGGCCTGCCTTATAGCCAAGCTTTGGTCACTCATGCCAATGCCAAACGTCGGTTTCAATGGTGCAAGGAGCGCAAATCTTGGGCTGTGGACAAGTGGGAAACATGTATTGTTCTCTGATGAGTCCACCTTTACTGTTTTCCCCACCCTCCCGGAGAGTTACGGTGTGGAGAAGCCCCAAAGAAGCGTACCACCCAGACTGTTGCATGCCCAGAGTGAAGCATGGGGGTGGATCAGTGATGGTTTGGGCTGCCATATCATGGCATTCCCTTGGCCAAATACTTGTGCTAGATGGGTCGCGTCACTGCCAAGGACTACCGAACCATTCTTGAGGACCATGTGCATCCAATGGTTCAAACATTGTATCCTGAAGGCGGTGCCGTGTATCAGGATGACAATGCACCGATACACACAGCAAGACTGGTGAACGATTGGTTTGATGAACATGAAAGTGAAGTTGAACATCTTCCATGGCCTGCACAGTCACCAGATCTAAATATTATTGAGCCACTTTGGGGTGTTTTGGAGGAGCGAGTCAGGAAACGTTTTCCTCCACCAGTATCACGAAGTGACCTGGCCACTATCCTGCAAGAAGAATGGCTTAAAATCCCTCTGATCACTGTGCAGGACTTGTATATGTCATTCCCAAGACGAATTGACGCTGTATTGGCCGCAAAAGGAGGCCCTACACCATACTAATACATTATTGTGGTCTAAAACCAGGTGTTTCAGTTTCATTGTCCAACCCCTGTATATATATATATATATATATATACATATACAAGTGACTTTACAATAGAATATAATGTGAGATCAGTCCAAGTATGCTTGGTGTTCTGGAACTCTGTCAAGTGTTCATCAGAGAAAGCCTGGGGGAAGGAACTATTTCTGTGGCGGCTGGTGTTAGCAGACAGCGCTCTGTAGCACCGAGCTGAAGGTTAAAGGCTAAACAGTTTGTGTGTGGGGACCGCAGAGATTTTAGCTATTCCTGACCCTAGAAGAAGAGGAGTGGGGAGAGAACACACCCCTGGGGGGCGCCAGTGCTGATGGTTCTTGTGCAGCAGAAGATGCTCCCTAGCCTCACCTGCTGTTGCCGGTCCTTCAGGAAGCTGGTGATCCACTTACAGGTGGAGGCCAGGACTTTGAGCTGGGTGAGCTTCTGGTGGAGGATGTCTGGGTTGGTGGTGTTGAAGGCCGAGCTGAAGTCTACAAACAGGATCCTGGCGTAGCTCCCTGGGTGGTCAAGGTGTCGCAGGATGAAGTGTAGTCATCCTGTTGACTGCATCATCTGCCGACCCGTTTGCCCAGTAATCAAACTGCAGGGGGTCCAGCAGGGGGCCTGTGTTGTCCTTCAGATGCTTTTACACCAGTCACTCAAAGGATTTCATGACCACAGACGTCAGGGCGACAGGCCTGTAGTCATTTAATCCTGTGATGGTGGGTTTATTGGGATGATGGTGGAGCATTGTCCACCATCATCCCAGTTTTCGAGTGATGTCAGGAAAAAAGTCTCTTCTGTCCTCCCATCATAAATGTAACCTGGAGTTTGGTTTAATTCTACTGCAATGTTAACTGGAGTCATGTGCTATGGTTTTTCAGGAACAAACACCAGCTGGGTTTGGTGTAAAACAAAGGCTCATTGTTAAGCTTCTGGAAGTTTCTGGAAAACTTGTTGGAATCCATAACATTATGACTAATCTAAGATGTTAGCATAGTGAACTCTTTGAGACGCCAGGAGATTTGAAATGAAAATCTGGTTGCCCCTGCCAGCAAACACTACGCTCGGGTCTTTCTGCAGGATGATGATCCAAAACGAGTCACCGGACACAAAATCAACCTCCTTCTATGTGCATATCAATCCCCAGATGTGAATCCTACTGAAAAGCTGTGGTTGAGCAGTAGAGGAGCTGGTCTTCTGTATGATCCAGAAGGAATGTCAAGAAGGGATGGTTGGATCCCCTCTCTGTGTGCTCCCACCCCATGAAATGTAGAATATTAAGTCTAAAAACCAATAGAGGGTTGTACATAATATTGACAGCAGGGGTGTAAATGTTTGCTGGTGACTTCACAGGCAAGATGCCATCTTGTTGAATCTGGTTAAATATTCCGAATGATGTCCATTGATGGAACAATGAATAATACAGAACCCTCTTGTGTTAGCCATTGTTCAGAAAGTGAAGCTAAGAGGCCATTTTATGCTTGAAAAGAATAATTCTTTCTTTCCATGATTCCTTTCTTCCTTCCTTCCTTTCTTCTTGTATTCTTCCTTTCTCCCTCATGATCTTTCTTCTTTCTTTCCTTCCTTTCTTGTGTCCTTTTTCTCTTATGTCCCTCAGTCCTTCCTTTTTGTTCCCGGTGTTCTTTCTCCTTTCTTTCTTTTATTTTTTTCCTCTTTGTGTCCTTCCTTTCGCTGTTCTTTCTTCTCTGTGTCCTCCCTTCTTTCCTTTGGCCCTTCTGTTTCAAAGTCCTGTTTCTGTATTTTTTTTTTGGTTTGATATTTAAAGCCTGCCCAGTGTAGAAATATCTGCCAAAAAAATCCAAGAGAACTTTAATATTGATTATTACAATTTGGAATAAAAAACGGAGAACCTTGAAAGTTTGAGCCTAGAAAAGAGAGGACCGTTTTCATTAAAAATGTGTAGGAACCCTGTATGAAGGTCAGGACATCTTTGTAAATGACAAATGGTTCCCAAACATTTCACAGGTTGAAAAAAACGATTAAGCAGCAACAGTAGTAATTTTTCTCTTTCTCAGAAACATCCAGATTTAGTGTTAATGCAAAACAGCGCCAGGTGCCAGACTGAAAGAAGGTACCAAAACTTTTTCCTCACTTACAGAAAGACAAATTCAGCTGTTTGAAAATATTTCCAGTGGTGAAAAACAGACGGTCGTGGCATGGAAACTAAAGGAGCACCACCTATCGCTCTTAACAAGGTAAGACTAGTTTTAAAAATACAGTTGTAAAGGTGCATTTCTTTCAAACAGTTGACTGCAAGCAGCTCCCTGAGCTGATAGCATGACTAATGGGAAAAAGTTATAATAATCTATCCAATACACATGTCAAAAGTACTCCCAAAAGTATTGTGTTTATTCTGTTGTCTTGTTGAAGTATAAAAATCCAAACAATAGGAAATGAATGTTATCCATAACTTTATGCTTTTCTATCTGAGTTCTTGATGTCTTTTCTGTTACTTTACGTTAAACCACTAGACCCTGTTAACTACTCAAAACAGGCTACACGATGGTCCACAAATGGACAATGGTCATTATGTCACCAATATGAAATTTAGCTGACACCCAGCTCAAAAGGTACACATGCAGGTTATAGATGCAGAAGATATCTAAAGTATCCTGGGATACAACAAAACTCTAAAACCACAGCATTCCAAAATATGACCTGTTCTCAAAAAGATCGAGGATCTCTTAGATAGCAGTTTGTTGGTTATAGTTATGGGAGGTTACCTTTACCAGGTTTACCAACATTTTAGAAAGCTAAGATTTCCGAACCAAAAACCCCCTTCCACACCTGCTGCTGCACAATCCCAGTCAGCTTGCTAAAAGAAGGCTCCAACACCCATCCCTAATTGACAAGAAATACAGCTGGTTGTTTAGAAACACTTCTGGATGTGAAACGTATTGTGTGGAAACTAAAGGAGCAACATCTATATGAGATGGGCACATATTGAATTGTTGGTCTTTATCTGGAGAAAAAAAAGCACGCTGTAGTTAATGTCTACAAACCCCATAAACTGACAGGATGGTTGGGCTTGTTACCTTTGATATTGAAAGGAGGTTTTTCTTTCCACGTTTGATTTCAGGAGAGCAGCAATTAATATTTATATGTCTGTACATTAAAAAGACACTGCATTATTTAAATGGACTACTAAAGTGACCTATTTAATAATGGGACAATTCCATTTTTGGAGCAGTATTTGTGTTTGTGAAGCTCTGACTGCATGCAATGACAGATGTACTATAGTAACAAAATTACAAATTTAAAAGTGAATTTTGAAATACGTGTGTCATCATGTTTATCATTATCCCAACAAATATCATAAAGTATTTAACTGATAAAATTCTAAGTCCATAGTGCCCATCCCTACCACCAATCACCCTTATTCTGCCAATGCTTATTTAATACTAAGGATGGCAAACTACAAGTCTCATGTTCGACTGCAGACAGGCTACCTGAGCATATAGCCCAACTAATTACCCAGATTAGACCAGCCTGTTATCCCTGTGTTACTCTATTTCAATTCAATTCAATTCAGTTTATTTATAATTCAATTCACAACACATCCAACCCTACAGATTTCAAGTCTGGGAAAATACATTCCAATTAATCCTAATTCTCAAACAGTGTCAAATTCAGTGTCAAACAAGTCAAATTCAGTTTATTATTTAAATTGGTTAAAAAGTTTTTCTATCTAAGGAAACCTATCAGATTGCATCGAGTCAGTGACTTGCAGCAATCACTCCTCCTGGTTGAGCATGTAGCGACAGTGGACAGACGCTTGCATTGACTTTGCAGCAATCTCTCATACTGAGCATGCATGTAGTCGAGAGGAAAGCTCGCCTTTAACAGGAAGAAACCTAAAGCAGAACCAGATCCAGGCTCAGTGTAAACAGCCATCTCCCACGACCGACTGGGGGCTTGAGAGAACACACAGAAGTACTGATCCCGTAGAACTTTCTATGGGAAAGAAAAGTAAAACATCTATACTCTATAAGGAGCACAACACCAAAACTGGATAACAGTCTGTGCCATAAGCACATTTACCTGAAATCAGCCAGTTAGTTAAACATGTTTTTATTGTATATTTTTTGCTCAACTCTTTGTCCCAAAATAACAATAAATACGTTAAATATAAAATTATAAAACTTATGGAATAATTGTAGCTTTTTAGTTTTGAATAGAAATATTCAGATAACGTTATACATTTTTGTTCGAACGTTTATATGAACATTTTTTAGCCTGAATTGAACTGCAAACAGGTAACAGCTTCATTTTATTCAGTTTATTGTTTTCAATGCAGACATGAGCAATGGGCAGACAATGGCAGGTAATGGCTGACAGCTTTAGTTAAAACACATGTAAAGGCTTCATAGAGGCAAAAGCAGCATGTTAACTAATACATAATTAAAAGGCAAACTGATCACTTTCTCTGTTTAGACATTAAACCCAAAGTGACCACGATTTTGGTGATACAACGGTTATTGTACAGCTCACATGATTTCAAAATAGAGATGAAACTAATAAAAATACTAAAGACATACCATAACAAGACTCAGGTGAGTTGCTTATGGCTGATTTTCATTCTATTAAAAACTAATTTCTCTCAAACACATTTGTTCCCATCCAATACGACTAATATTTAAACATACTGCAGTCTTCTTAACAAATACTTGGTGTAAATAGTAACACAATTCCAACTGTGTTTGCCGTATACAGCAAGTGTGTAGTCTCTCCTAAACAACAACAGAAAGGTATTCAAACAAAGATATGAAGGTCATCGTCCCGCTTCTAACTGCTTAAACACGTAACCAAAAGTCTCTGAACACACACGAAGATTACAATCAAACTTCCTCTACTGTAAGGATCTTCAAAGCAAATACCTAGCTGTAAATATATGTATTTGACATTTGTGTTGTGTGATTTTAGAAGAAGGGAGAATACCTTAATTGACAAATGTATGATTTTTTTAAACATTTTTGTGGATATAAAACATAAAAAACTACAGATAAATTAATTTACGACTGAAACAAAATGGGCCCGATGAAATTTCTTACTACCAACAGCAATGTTTTCTAACCAGAGCTTGCCAGCAAGCATATTTATGGTTTCAAAGAAATTAAAACAAGCACCGTTTTGACCTTCCACACAAACTACTAATCCCCAGTGGGTACCAGTAACATCTGAACAGCTAAATATATAATTGTAGAAACATATAGACTGTACTGTAACAGTAATGTGACAAGGCCAATTAAAAACTGACTTTCAGAAGGTGAAACTGCTAGCATCTCTTTATATTTACCAGAACAAAGATGTTATTTTTTTAACAACCATGAGATTGAGTTTGATAAACCACCAGAGGGCTCCTATCAGTCATTTGACTTTATTTCTCTCTTTTACGTAGTGATCACTGGCTCAAGATCTCTACAGGCTGAATACTGGCACAGGGGCCGTCTAATTTTAAGCTAAGAGTTTGTTCACATGTACAGAAAATTCTGGAGAATACAACGGTTCTTTTTCTTGTCAGAGTGTCCCAACACTACTGTAAACCAGACGTTAAACTACCATATCCTGTTAGATTAATAAACGTTTTACCAGCTGGTGGATAAGGAAAATTACTAAATCAAATACGGCTTTAAAATTATTTTTAGATGCCCGTTCACAAAATAAGGTTCTACTAGGTAACGACAAAGAACAGATACCAAACTAAATGTGAATATAAAGTAAAGTGTTAAATGCCATTTCTTTGTGACAGCTGCAGTTTGTACTTGTTACCCTTACAGAGGTTTAAATTAGCATGAAATCATTCGCTACTAGCATGTTTGTCTCGTAGTAACCTACTAGCAAAGCACAGTTACATGCAGGAAATCAATATGGCATGCTGAAATATAAAGTTTACAGAGCTGAAATATTCTGTACTCAGGATTATGAGCCATTACATGTTCTGTAAATCAAGCCACAATTTTGGATGCTAATTTTTGGGGTTACAATTTCAAACTGTTTTGACACTAGAAGTTCCAACATTCAAATGAAAAAGCATGTTACCAATGGTCTGTTACAGTATATTAAACTCTGTTTAAACATTTTGATACAGTTGGCATTTTTAACACTGTTACCAGAAATCTAAAATAAAAACTAATGTTTTCAAAAGGGATATAGATTTTCCAAGTGGGTTTAACTGAGGGGGTATCAGAGGTCGTTATCTTACCTGTAGTACATACATACAATATATGGTAATTTACTTAGAAGACTACAGTTATTTGTAACAAAGATCAAGTTAGTTTGTGTCTGTAAGAATGTAATGTGAAAAACTTAAAAAAATTGATAGTCTTAGGTGTCTGTTATATTTTGGTATTACAGTTTCTTTGACCAGATGTGTTTAACACATTCTGTTTAGAATACAAGAAAATTCATTTGTTGTATTAGCAAGAATCCTAAAATAGCTTCTCCATGAACTGCTATGACATCTTTGAGACTGAAGTTGTTTTATGATAGTAGACATTTCCTTTGCTCTTGTGCCAACTTTGCCTAACCATTAGCTTGAAAAAAACTGTCTCTTTCATTAAAGTAAAGATGCTAAGATAATAATGTACTGCAGGTAAGATATTGACAGCTTATAACCCTAGATGGTGCACTACACCAAAAAAAAACCCAAATCACATGTATGTGGGAGCCACATTGATTTTGCTCAGGTTGGATGGGAAGTATGTGGGCTCACAATGGGCTTCTTATATGGAACTCATTTAGGTCAACTAAACACAATCTGAATTGGCAAAGCCACGTAGGTGTTAGCTGGGTCTCAAATAAGGTCTGTTCATGTAACCACATTTAAGACCAATTGTGTTGTGCCACATCAAAACTGACAACCCCCTTTCGTTCAAAACAGATTTCTTAGGCATATGGGCCCCATATGTAAATGTTGGCTGGGAAAATTAGCACCATTATTTCAAACTAGACAACTGGCAGCATTTAGGTTACTAGTATTTAATACTTTTTGGATAATGGTTTATTTAAACCTGTTTAATACTTACACCAAGTATCTACTTAACATGTCACACTATTTTGAGAAAAATAGATTACTGCTTCACTTTGCTTGCATGGGCTTTTGTCATAAGATCAACAATGGATAGAACTATGGATTATCCACAGGTTTCCTAACCAGAACTCTGACATTTTCTTTTTTCTTTTAAGAATCAGCATATAATTTTATAGATTAAACCAGCTTTGCAGAAGCCAGTAAAAAACAGAACAGAACATTATCCAATAATTTTGTTGATTTTTTAAAAACTAATTCTGTATTACAGATCAGTTGTTTCTAGTACAGGACTGGGTGTACCCCTCGCCCATAGAGTGCTGGAGATAGGCACCAGCTTCCCCGCGACCCACTATGGAATAAGCGGTAGAAAATGACTGACTGACTGTTTCTAGTACATGTCTACAGAACGGGTGTGGGTCGTTCTTAGTTACATTTTTAACTTACAGTGGCTCTACAATTTTACACTGGTGATAAAATGTTGGGTCTGATGTAAAACATGGGGCCATGATAAATAATTTTTAAAACCTTTTCGACATATGACATTTATCCAGTACAATTCAACTAAAAAACAAACCAATGTGTTAGAATCTTGACAATATTTACTCACTATACCTTGGAAAAAAACCCTATATCAATCAGACTGTGAAAACATCTCTTGTCCACAGCCGTTTTCAGGTGAGCCCAAAGATTTTCTGTAGTTCTGGACTCTGGCATTTAATTCCAAAACTTAAATTTTCCTTTGATGAAGCTATTTTTTGTTGATGTGGATGTATACTGGGACTCACAGTGATGCTTAAAAATGAAATCTTCTTTGCCTTCAGCTTTCTAGCAGACACCTGAAAGATTCTGAGCCAGCGCTGACTAGTAACAGGAATTGTTCATAGCTTAATTCACCTTCACAACCCACCTTCAGTTCTCCCTGAAAAAAGTAACTTCTGATCATGATGCAGCCACCACCATGTTTCACTGTGTGATGGTGATGTGTGGTGTTGTGTTAGTGCCAAATATACCATTTTGAATAACAACCCAAAAGATGAAGTTAAGTTTCTTCATTGTTGGGGGCGATTTTAGCCTGGTCTAGATGTTTTCTTCAGAAAAGCCTACTCCTTCGCCCAGACATATGGGGAATACAGGAGACAGTTGTCACATTTAGAACACAACTGAGGCTGTCAGAAACTCCTGGAGCTCCTTCGGTGTTGCTTTCAGCAAAGGACCAGTTTGAGTCTCATCGTTTTATTATTTATGGAGAAATGTCTAGTTTTTGTAATGTCCCTGTTGTCCCATATTTCCTCCAGTAATAAGTCACTCCCTTCACTGTACCATGGGTAATGCCATGAGGTTTTAGTTGGAACCTTCTCAGTGAACTCGCTTTAGCGTAAATGAGCAAACGTCAGGCAAATCCTGGTAGGACAGCAGAACTTTATGTCAGGTGAATCAGACCAAGTAGAACTGATGGCAGGTGTGAACCCAGGAGGACTGAAACTCAATAAAAAAGGCGCTTCAACAAAGTTTTAGTTTAAAGTTGTCAACATTTATAAAACCAGGTTGATGCAGCTTTTAATTATTTACATTTCTTCCCTTAACAAATGTGTTTGTTTTTGGTTGAATTAAACAGAACAGGTCTCACATTATATGTGGAAAAGCTTTTGAATGATCTGTCAAAGGCTAATTGTAATAACAGGCGTGTTAATACTGAAAGTAGAAGGTTTTTCCAGTATTTCTCCGACTAAAAAATATTTTGAGCAACTTAACTCTGAATGTGGGAGTAAACTGAATATTCCCTGCTTAGCATAAAACCCCAGCTCTGCGCCACATAAGACACTCTCAGAATGCCACTGTACTCAGCTTGAAAAGTAATTTCCTGAAACCTGATAACAACCAGCCCCTGCAGCAGCTCAAAACATATTACATAAATGAATGAAGAGCTGGAGGTTGGTGTGCCTGTAAGCCCACAGATACTGCAGACACCAACAACACACTCCAGAAGAAGCTCTACCCGCACAGAATAGACCGCTGACACCCTGTTTGCCACTAATGTTGATAGAAAAGAGATGAAACCAGAATACTGAAGCCATCCCCTAGCAGCGAGAGGTTGTCGTTCCCTCATGGCACTAACTTATTCTCATCTACTAGATCCACTGAACTGCCTTTTAAGGCTTTTAAATAAATGTATAGAGAGTATATACACCATCGTGCCTCCGCAGTTCAAACCTTATCGTAGACAGATAGCTGTAGGCTGAAGGAGAGAAACCACAGACATGGGTTTCGAAGGCTCTCTGCAGTTTCACAGGTTTTGATGAGAAATGTGTTTTTCATTTTTTTCATTGTTTTTATTACTTAACTTCCTGCGGTCGGTTGGCTTTTTCCATATAAACGTTGTGTAATGTTTCCTTGTCTGGACATTGGCCAGTTTATCAGACTGTTCGTCTCAGTAGTTGAGTCAATTGATTGACGCCCAAAGAACAGAAGAAAAACTTGTCCTCTTCATAAGGATCCCTCCACAAAACTCCCGAGGAAAAAAAAAGAAGCAAAACGTGTGGTTCACTGAGTTCAAAAAGAAAGAATCATTTGTCCTTTGTTCTGTTTTGTTCCACATTCATGCCCACTGTCTATAAAGCACTTTGTGACGAGCCTGGGTATTAAAAGCGCTTTTATTTTCATGAAGTCAGCTGAATAATAATTAGAACCTGGTAAGATACTGTTGATGAGGAGTTGGGAAAAAACCGATCATTCACAGACAGGGTACAAGTCAAGTGATTGTGATTTTTGTTGATTGCCAAGCTGGTTGACAGGAAGACACAAAAAAAGGAGGATTCCAGTTATTACAGGTGGTGTATTCTGGGATAGGATGAGGGGTCACTTCCTCCTCAGTCTATCTTTTACAACAGCCATTTTAGTTCTTTTACACTCTGTCCGTGCAGCAAATGGGTAATTGGAATTTAATATGGTCCTGGTCTGAATGAAGGCTGAGCACCTCCTCTTCTGGTCACAGACAGGAGGTAGGGCTTAGCAGCAGATTAGGATGGTGAAGGGCTCTTCAAGGCATCCACTTTGGTCTCCAGATCTGTAATCTGTGGAAATTAAACACAGTGTAAGGTAATAATAATTAATCTATGGTCAAATGAGTAGAACAGCATCCTTAATTTAGTCTAACGGTATAACTTTATAAATTAGTATTGAGGTGGTCAGGCAGGTTTGCTGAAAAAAGCAAAAATGCAACAATAAATATAATGAATACAGGAAATTTCAGCTAACTGAAACTCTGAAAATCGTGAAATATTTAATAATTCCACCCAGAACAATGGGTTTATCCTAGGTGGTGTTCTTAGTGGGGTAGTAATTAAGTAATACACATTTATTACCAATATTTATACATTTGGTTCCCCTTAGCAAATTATTAGGATTATGATTTCAGTAGGAAAATTGGAGATGCACCAAGAAGGTGGAGGTCGGTGTTAACCTCCCTCTGGGAGGGAAGGTGTTATTGTGAGAGTTTGGTAAAGTTTCAGGTTGGTTTTTATGGTTGAGCTGGGAGATGGCAGGTTGGTGAGAATAAACCTGGCAAAATTATAAACGTGGTGTTTATGAATTTTCATGGTAGCAGAGGATGGTTACCAATTACAGAGTACTGCCGAAGTTTGATGAGGCCAGGCATACGAGTGCTGGAAAAATGAAGTTAGTATTTGGAAGCTTGTTACGGACTTGGATCCGAAAAAACAGGCACTAGCAGTGGTGCAGGGGCTCGAAGGGAGAGCCAGAGAGAGTGCTTTGGAAATATCCACGGAAGATCTGAACAAAGATAACAGTAACTAAATTGGACGAGGTATTCCTCATAGAATAAAAAGACAGCGCTTATGAAGAATACTACTCGATATCCAAAGACAACACAATGTCAATGGTGGACTACATAATAGACTTTGAACGATACAACCGTATGAAGAAGTACAATCCGACCCTGCCCGACGCTGTGCTGGCGTTTAAACTGCTGAACACAGCTTGTCTCGAGGAGAAGAATAGGCAGCTTGCTCTCACAGCATGCACAGATTTGACTTTTGCGTCTATGAAGTCTGGATTAAAGCGGATTTTCGGAGGAAAAACCAGAGCACCAAGCAACGGCACGAGACACAAGATGCCATTTTATTTACAGAGCAAAGACCGCCAGGAAAATTCAGACGGAACAGTTGCCCGTCACAGAGCGGACAGCGGCAGCCACAGCAAGGTACAAATCCACTTGATAAATATGGTAAACGAACAAAATGCGCCATTTGTCAGAGCATGTACCATTGGGCTAAAGACTGTCCTCATCGGAGAAATGAAATGAAGCTGACAAAAGATGTAGAGGAATGCAACATTATGTTGTTTACTAAAGTAATGACGGACTCTGAGATGTTTCTGACTGAATCACTTGGATCAGCTATCATTGACACTGCCTGCACACGTACTGTTTGTAGTGAAAAGTGGCTGGATAGTTACATAAAAGACCTGAGGCAAAGCCAAATCGATAAACTGCTGCAAACAGAATATCCGACCTGCAGACCTTTCAGATTTGGAGATGGTCAGGTGGTAAACTCCCACAGAGAAACTTCCTGCCAAGATCGGACAAACAAAGTGTCATATTGAGACAGAAGTAGTTTCTGTAGATATTCCATTATTGCTGAGCAAAATGTCTCTAAAGAGAGTTGGAACTGTTTTAGATATGGAGAATGACAGTGTTGTCATGTTCAAACAAAACATTCCTCTTGAGTTCACTAGTTCAGGACACTATTGTGTGGACATTAGAGATGAAACTACAAAAATGAGTAGCAATGAAAGTGAAGTCCTTGTCGTCACAGCAGGGAAAGAGAAGCAAAAAGTTCTCCTAAAGCTTCAGAACCAGTTTGGCCACGCCTCCGCAGATCGTCTGCAGGGGCTCATTCACAGCTCTGGAAATACTGACAAATACTGTTCAGTCGTTTTACAGAAGATTATTCAGGACTGTGAGATATGTCAGAGATACAGCAGGACCAAGCCCAGGCCTGCTGTTGGTTTGCCCTTAGCCTCAGAATACAATGAGATGGTGGCAATTTACATAAGTTGGAACCAGGCGTATGGTATCTGCACATCATCGATCATTTCACACGCTTCAGCGGGGAAACATTGTTAGGACCAAGATACCCTCTGAGATCGTCAACTCGTTCATCTACTTATGGATAAGTGTACACGGTGCTCCCAAACGGATCTACACAGACAACGGTGGAGAGTTCAACAATGAGGAAATTAGAGACATGGCAGAAAACTTTAACATTGAGATAAAGACTACAGCGGGATACAGTCCCTGGAGCAATGGACTGCTTGAGAGACACAACATGACACTGACTGAGATCCTCCTGAAGGTGAAAAGGGAAAATGGGTGTGGTTGGCAAACTGCTCTAGTCTGGGCTCTTATGGCCAAAAACAGTTTGATCAATGTGCATGGTTATAGCCCACATCAGCTTGTGTTTGGTCACAGACCTAATCTCCCTTCTGTTTTGACAGATAAACTACCTGCTGTAGCGTGTACTTCTATGAGTACTAGAGTAGGGCAGCACTTAGCAGCACTACATGCTTCCAGGAGAGCCTTCACAAAGGTGGAATGCTCAGAAAGAATAAGAAGAGCATTGTGCAAGCAATTAAGGCCTACAGATGAAAAGTAAGAGACAGGTGACAAAGTGTACTACAAGCGAGCAGATAGTACAGAATGGGAGGGTCCTGGTGTAGTTATTGGTCAGGATGGAGCTGTAGTGTTCATAAGACATGGTGGGATTCTTGTCCGAGTACATCAGTCCAGGCTAAATAAATAGAGCGTACAAAGGGAGGATAAACCACTACTGCCTAGTGTTACTGAAAATGATAGAGAAAATGAAGACATGGTTCATACTGATGTGTCAGAGTTCAGATGATGAAATGAGTGTTAATAGAGAAGAACCTTATCACTGAGAGCACAGAGCAAGATGAAAGAAATGTCAGACAGACTAATGAAACAAACACTGAAACAGAGGGTGATGTAACTAATATTCAAGATTCTACTTACATTAAACTGAGAACAGGTCAGACAGTCATATTTACTAACAGAGATGATGTACTCAGCACACTGCCAGAGTCTTAGGTAGAGCAGGGAAAGCCCCAAGGGCGATACAAAAACTGGTAAAAATGTACAGCATTTTTTGACTCAGATGGCAGTGAGGGAAAAAAACAAGCATTAGACATGTCACCGGGTTTAAACCTTCACACTGAATGTAAAAAAAACAGATGCTGATGTATTCATTGCCAAAGACAACTCTTTTGATGCTGCTAAACAGCAAGAGATTGAAAAACTGGAAAATAACAATGTCTACGAGGGTTAACAGACAAAGGTCAAAAAGTGTTTCAACTAGATGGGGTGTGTACGTTTAAGAAACTTCTAAGGGTATCATTCCCCCAAGCCCGCCTGTGGCGAGAGGTTTTGAAGAAGGTCAATATTCAAAAGTTGCAGAAGATTCTCCCACATTGCACGGAGTCACTCAGGGTGGATGGCTGTGATCGTCAAAACAACTGGAAAGTTCATTCTATGGATTTAAATCTGCCCCTTTTTGCAGGGGTTTGGGAAATCTCGAGAGACATTTAATTCGTCCCCCCCCCCGAAGCGGGCTTGGAAATCTTTGAGGAAAAATAAAGAAATTGTGTATGGACTTGCGGACTTCCCCCCTTTCTGGTAAACAAGGTCAAAAAACTTTTTGCTGAAAAATGGTGGTAAAATGTCAAATTGACCTGCAGTGTTTTATTGGGGAATGAGCAGTCTAAAATAAGGAGTATGGTATGCCTGTGGAGATTTTTTTTGGGCAGGTTCGACCACTTTGTAAATAATGTTTTCCCTGTACTCAAGTCTGCTCCATGTGGGACGTGAAGAGGGAGGGTTTTTCTTTCGTGGGGGTGCACATTGCTACTTTGGGGTGATGTGGTGCAGGGGCATCAGGGCATAGTTACATTGACAACCTGCAAAACAGTTCATTTACAGCCATCACGAGCTGTACAGCGAGATAAACCCACTAAATACACAGAAGAGAAATCTAAGGTCCAAAAAAAGGAAGATTTTTTTGGGTTGCAAAACAGACTAACCAGATTTTTTGTTTGACACATGTTGCCTGGCATCAACTTAAGAATGCTACTGTTCAGTCCATACATGATGTGAACAAAGTGATTCGCAAAAAATCAAAATGGGAGACAGTCACATTTTTAAATTTCAAATTTGGGCAAAAGGGAAAAACTTGGGTTTAGTTTCTTTAGTGAGCTTTCCTGGGGAATCTTCCAAGAGGTACACAAGGAGGGGCTTTTAATTTGGGCTCCCCCTGTTTTGACAATCTAAAAAATAGACGTGGGTAAGAAGCACTGGCGGAGAAACCCCTTGCATTAGATGGTATTGGGGGGGCAATGCAATGTTCTTAGCTACGCTCTACTCGACTCACTACTGGTAAGTAGATCTTAACTCTCTCCCCTCATTGTGTTACTGATAACCCTTCCATGTTTTGGGCGCCTTTAAATTTGACAAAACAAGTCACAGAAAAGAGACTAAGATTAGAAATAAGCAGTATTAAAGAACTCATGCAAGAAAACAAAATCAATGAGGTGTGTTGGTCAGAAGCAAAGTCACAACTCGCTGATTGTTTGACTAAGAAAGGTGCTTCCCCCCTTATGCTCCTTAAGGCACTGAATGAGGGTGTATGGACACTGTGATGTTATGTACACTGTTTAACATTCATTTGGTGGTAGCTTTTAAAATGCTACTATGTTCTGATAAATTTTTTTTGGTGATTTTTTTTTTTTAGCCAAGGTAAACCTCTTATCTATTGTTAATTTTTATTTAAAGAGAAAGAGGGAGATTGTTAACCTCCTCTGGGAGGGAAGGTGTTATCGCGAGAGTCTGTGGAGTTTTGAGGTTGTTTTTTTATGGTTGAGCTGGGAGACGGCGGGTTGCTGAAAATAAACCTGGAAAAATTATAAACGTGGTGTTTATGAATTTTCAGTTGGAATCAGAGGATTCTCAGCTTGACCTACCATGACCCATGACTGGCTGGCTGAAAACTAAGATGTTTGGTGAGCACAGCATATCTAAGCTCAGACCTGAGGTCAAATTAGGCTATCTTCGCTTGAAGATTGTTAATCCAGTTTTAACTCTGTCACCTAACAGTGCACAAGATTTGATTTTCAGTGTCTGCTATAGGTTTTAGGTAGTATTGAGCTTCTGTCTGTTTGCTGGCTAAATAATGACACTACTGCTGCTCTGTGCTCTTTTGGAAGATGCATTATTATTTATGATGTCACAACCATGGACACATTTTTCTTCCTTCTTTAGTTTTGTATTTTATACTGTTTTGGTTATATTTTAGTTTCCTGATGCTTTGACATCTACTCTAGTCTACTTGCATGTTTTCCTCAACCATTCCAGCCTGTGCAAGCTGACTGGGAACAAGGAACATCTTCAGCTTTACTCTGTGTTGAATGACCTTCCTGGATGAGGTTTATAATCGTCTTCACTGTTTCTACTGACAGCGCTCATGTTAGGACGATATTTCTTGTAAATTAGCTTTTTTCGATCTACATTACCTTATAACAGCAGACATGTCTACATATTTAGACCAGTGCAGGTGCTTTGTTAAAGAACTGGACATAATTCCACCTAAAAATGTATTAAAGGAAAACAGCAGTTCTGAGCTGGTTTGTTCTACACATCTGCAAGATATACAGTCTCAGAGTTGGATCAAGGGTCGTATAACCTTTAGTTTGCTAAAACAACTGTCCTGTTGAAAAGTCCAGAGATAAATTACGTTCAAGCATTCATAGTTGAATCTAACTTGAAACCATCCGGTTCATGAAGCACAGCAGAGCGCAGCATGTCTGTTACGTAACCAACGATAACCTCTAATGGAGCAGCTGGCAATTAAGCAGGTGATGTGAGCTTCCTATATTCCCAGTGATGCTTAAATCTATGTATCAAAATCTAAATAATACATAATTGTTATTCATAATAACATAATTATAACTAATATTTAATGTCTTAAATCATTTTGCATTAATAAGAATGATAATTTCTAATAATATTATGTTAATAAGGGAAGCCAAACGCTCTGATGAGACAAATGTCTGTTACACACACTGGTGGTTTTTGCTATGGGTAACATGGGCAGTTGCCCAGGGCGGTATTAAAAGGGAGGCGGGGGAGCAGGCCCTGAGCATCTTTGCTGCTGACAGAGGAAACATGTCACATGACTGGGCTGCTCAGCATTTTCCCACTGCCCCACATCTGCGGGAATTTCCTAGATTTTGATTGGTTTTCAGGAGGCATGGCAGTGTTAGAAATCAAACTGAGTCCAAGTGGGGTTGGAGTGCAAGTTTACCTGTCATGTCCTCTCCGCCTTTAGTTGGAGTGCTGTTAAAGTGAGGTGCAACCAGGAAACTGTGAGCTTTGGTGTGTGGATGTTTGTATCATGGAAGCAGCCATGGAGAGGAGAAAATGTAGCGCATGAGTCGGCTAACAGGCCTGTTGCTAGTAGAAGGCTATGGAAGCTAGCGCAATAAAAACGAGCATTTCTCCAACCTTTTCCTGCAGGTTATCCGTCTCTTCTTTGTGCGTCGCCTCGCTCTCTTCTTGTGCACGCCGTTGAGTAGTCTCCTTCTTCAAGTACTCGATTTCTCTACAAATCCCAAATACACATACATGTTTAATTTTATGTTGATTAAATGCACATCTTGTCATTTTGCAGCAGCTGTGATCCAAAGTTACTTCTTAAACAGGTACTTTTATATCGTTTTTTTCGTCACTTACTTTTGCTGGTATTCTTTAATTATTCTCTTGGCTTTGTTGTATTTCCTCTCTAAGGTTTGGTACTGGGCCTGGGTTTCCTTCAGGTGTTCATCCACAGCCTAAAAGCACATGCTGGGTGTTTTTAAATGACCAGAATCCAGCTTCTACTGGACAAGGTAGCTCTTATATTATGAGCGGAAAAAAATCCAATTTATGTTTTTTATTTATTCTCAAAGAAATTACCTTACACAGGGATTGTGCCTCCATCCAGTAGCCCTCAAGCTTCTCCATCCTCTCCTTGCTGTCTCTGATGTTTTGCTCCAACTGAGCGCGCTCCATCCGCCAACGCAACTTATCCTGCTCTGCATGAGCCAGCTGGAGGTAAGGCGTGTCATTGTAGGAGGAAGGAGGTGGTATGTGGGAGGGAGAGCCAGCGTTAAGTCATTGTTGAGAACAGACAGAGAACCAGTGCTTATGTGCATTCCCCTCTGTCCCACACGCTTGTGATTGTTTCTTCATTTCATCCTTTAGAAGCGAACTGAAAATAAAGTGGGCTCACCTTCCTCTTTAACAGCTGGATTTCTGCCTGCGTTACTGCATGTTTGATCTGGAGCTACACCGACAAAAAGACAGCAGGAAATTTGATTTGCTTCAGAGCAAACAAAAAATAATACTGGAAAGCAGAAAAAAGTTAACAAACCAATAAAGAAAAGATTACATTTATTCAAGTAAAGAAGCTGAAAACCAAACATACCTCCTTGAATTTGTGGGCCAACTTCTCAGGGTCCAGCTCCACAGGAGACAACATGTCCTGGTTCTCTGCCAAGTCGAAAACCTCGATGGAGTTCGGAAACATTGGACTCATCTCCTCTTCCTCGTCTGTAGCATATTCGCCAGTCTGTCCATAGAAAGAAAATACATTTAGAAGTCTAAAATGAGAGATTAAGTAAGGAAGCTTAAAGTATCATTCAGATGTGCAGGATGTGAACCCTACTCCTACTACACACTCTTACAGGCAGAGGCTTAAACTGCGTTTCATTTTGATCGGATCATTAAAGAGGTCAAACGCAACATGATCCGGTTCCAGATTAACGTAGGAAAACCCTATGAAACCCTATCAAACTCTATTAGCAATAGGGGCTAAAAAACAACATATTCCTTGGATTTTATGCATTCAAACACTAAAAGGAACATTCTCACTGTTTGATATTGAACATTGAAGCGTATATGATTGATTAATGAGATACAAACCATTAGATAATAAACCGCTCATTATCTCAGCCCTCACTATGTTTGATACACAAGGCAGCCATGTTGGATTTTGAGGTGTGGGCTGGAGAGAAATATTTGCCTTTTCAAGCTGGAATTACAAATTCAGGTGATCCAGTTGGTTTTAACATCTTGGAAATCAAAAATAAAATCCTTTTTCTGACTACATAGAGACTTGCAGGATTAGCTTTACTTAGTAAAATGCCTAAAACAGGGAAAAGGTATCCTGACTTAGTGTTACGAGTTCATTTATTTTCTTGTTTCATGTAATTTGATAAAGAGAACTATTGTAATTACGTTTTATAATGAAAGTAAAAATTCAAGGGAAAATACTGGTAAAGAAAGACCTAATCCACTGAAAGTAAATGTAGCCAGAGCCTTTTAAAGCTTAGGTAAAGCATCCAAATGATCAATGGAACCTCCTGACCATTTATCATGTTTTTCTGCTCTACATCACAAAGCCCCACATTAGCAGACATATGGTAAGCAGTACTGAACACACTAACAGAACTGCATTCAGTATATAAAATCATGATGTTACCATTTTTCTAATGGATTACAGCTCTGCTTACACCTCTGTATTCTGACACAAAGAGAATCTTGACATCAGAGACTATTTATAGACCACAGTCCAGGGTCTCTGTCGTCGTATTTAGTGCTTCTTAATGCTCCACACATTTTGAATGGGAGACATGTCTGGACTGCAGGCAGGCGAGTCTAGGACCAGCACTCTTTTACTACGAAGCAACGCTGCTGTAACATGTGCAGAATGTGGCTTGGCATCGTTTTGCTAAAATAAGAAGGACGTCCCTAAAAAAGACGTTGTTTTTTGAATAGCAACAATGTTGCTCCAAAACCTGAGTACCTTTCACAAAAGGGGCCTTCCAGATGTAAATTTCCCATCCCATGGCCCCAAAAAACACCCCCCACCATCACAAAAAATCTACAAACAATCGGATGTCTTTTCCCCCCTTTTGGCCCGAGGACACGACGACCATGTTTTTAAAAAACAATTTAAAATATGAACCTTCGCCCACAGCAACGTTTCCCCTTTGGGTCATCCATCTAAGGACCCGGACCCAGAAAAGCTGCCGGTGTTTTCGGGATGTTTTGATACATGGTTTTTAAATTCACAGGGCGAGTTTTAACTTGCACTTTAGAGTAGGATGAACTGTGTTAACTGACAATGGTTTTCTAAAGGGGTTCCGAGCCCACGGGGTAATTCTGTTACAGAAGATTTTTGGTTTTTTTAATACAGAGCCCCCTAGGGGTTGAAGGTCTCGGGTTAAATGTTTTTCTCCAGTTCTCGCCCCATCCTTGCTTGGAACGATGGCTTTTAGGGATGATCCTTTATACCCATAAAACACCCAGATGTTTCCAGTTATTCTGTTCACCTGTGGAATGTTTCAAACTAGTGTTTTCTGAGCATTCCTTAACTTTCCTAGTCTTTGGTTGCTCCTGTTCCAGCTTTTTTGGAACAGGTTGCAAGCATCAAATTCAAAATTAGTGAACATTTGCAAAAAGACCATAATACCTAGTCTTTGTAGTGTATTCAGCAGGTTTCTGGTTTTATTTTTATTTTACGATCCCAATTTCGTCCCAATTTCATTGGAATTGGGATTGTATCAGCCAAAGTCCCAGCTCTACTGAAAGAAATGAAGTATTTAACTGGCTGATAAGAATTTTGTATGTGTGTATGACTAACCATGACTGAAAAAACGAATTTTCCTTTTTTGTGTTTTATGTGCTTACAAATGAATTCTAATTTAACAGTCCAATTAAATTTTTATTTGCAATTTGATTAGATGAGACCATAATGTATTGTTCTGGCTTAAATGTGAAATGCTTTATGTGGAAAAACCTAACACTGCACATGACCCTACCATCAACATGACACAGCATCCCCAAGGTTTTTGGCAAAAACAAAAACACTTATTTGGCTGAAAGTGTCTGAACTACCAACAAGAAAAAAAACACAACACGAACATCTATTTTTGTGTTGTGTTCTCAAAAACATTAGCAGAAGCACAGACAATCCTCTGTGGTGAGGTTATCCCAAAGGAATATTATCTTTCAATAATCCATTTAATTGCTTATCGCTACAACATTTACAATTGAATTATGCAGTAATTACAGGCATAAATTCATTTTATTTCAATTTGGCTCATTGAGAGTGAAAATGAGCTAGCAGCTGCAACTCTTAAATACATTTTAAATAGTTCATTGTAATTTTCTTGACACTAAAAACCACAAAGGCAATTTAAATGCTAGTTGCAAGGATTAAGTTCCCCTCTCTGACCACAAGGTGGGGAAGTTAGACTGAGAAACAACAGGCCATGTGGTTGCACACAGGCGACATTTTGTCTTAACACAAACACACACTGAAATGACACTTCTGGTTTCCTGTGGTTACCAGAAGCTGTAACAGTCGCATGCAAGAAACCTGACAATGCTCTCAGTTTTTAGAGCTGACTCAGGGCCAGCTTTATAAATACAGACATGAAAACCTGGAGAAGTTATCCGGGTGGACATGTGTGGTGTGTTTTTTTGTCATATACGCCTTGAGGTTTTGCATGCTGCCTGTCTTTCCGGTACCTCCTCGTCATCGTCCATGTACTGTTTGTATCTCTGCTCCATCATCTCTCTCTGCCATCTCTCCTGCTCCAGAGTCTGCTGGATCAGCTGAGCCACTTCGCTCTGCTCCCCCGGCTTCTCCCTGCCAATAACAAACCTAAAAAAAGGAAGACACATTCAACCCACACATGTGAAGCATGAAACTCTTCTACTGGCTTCAAAAATCTAAACTGCAAGGGCATGAAACCTAAACGAGACTGACTTGACTGTGCCTGAGGTGTTGCGGAGGACAGAGGCAGCAAAGCTCTGAGTAACACCAACCAGACTGGTCCCATCGACCTCCACTATCAAATCATTCACCTGGATCCTGCAAGAACGGAGCAGAAACAAACCCACTGTATGCATAGTGATGTTTGAGAAAATGCAGTCACAGAACAACCTTAAAGAATATTTCCAACATATATACTTATGTCTGGGTACCAGTATCAGAAAGGAAGTAGGCTGTAGATCACTGTTTCAGTATGACGTCTGAGGGGCCAACAAGACCAAACTCTAACTTCAGATTAACTCTTCAATTGTGATGTGTACAGTGACTTCCACCTAGTATCGATACCTCTTTAACTAGCCCACAATCACAAACTTCACTGCATTTTATTGTGATTTTATGTGATAAGCTAACACAGTCATTAAGTGAAAGGAAAATGATACATTATGTTCTTTACAAATAAAAATGTTACCCACCTTCATTCTAATACCCCTAAATGAATTCCAGTGCAACCAGTTGCTAACTGAAGTCACCTAGTTAATGAATATTGCCCACTTGTGTGTAATTTAATCTCAGTATAAATCCGCTGTTCTGTGATGGCTTCAGAGGTTTGTTAGAGAACATTAGAGAACAAACAGCAACATGAAGACTAAAGAACACAGCAGACAGGTCAGGGAGAAAGATATGGAGAAGTTTATAGAAGGGTTAGGTTATAAAACTATATCCCAAGCTGCAAACATCTCACATGTTCTGCAGTGTTCAATCCATCATCTGACAATGGAAGAGAGTAGCACAAGTGCAAATCCACCAAGACATCATGGTAGATTTCATCACCTAAACTGACAGGCCAAGGAAGGAGAGCATTAATAAGAGAAGCAGCCAAGAGGCCTGTGGTAACTCTTAAACTGCTCAGGTATGACAATCTGTCCACAGGACAACTATTAGTTGTGCACTCCATAAATCTGGCTTTTATAGCAGAGTAGTAAAAACCAAGCTACTGTTAAATAAAATAATTATAAAAACAATCTGTTTGCTCTTTGCCCCAAGACAAGTAGGGGACAGGGCAAGCATTTGGAAAAATGTGCTGATCAGATGAGACCAAAACTAAACCTTTGGAAGATTTTGTGTGTGGCAGAAAACAACCATTGCCCATCACCCATGAAAACACGGTGAAACGTGGTGGCAGCATCTTGCTGTGGGGATGCTTTCCGTCAGCAGTGACAGGGAAGGTGGTATGAACTGATGGGAAGATGTATGGAGCTAAATACAGGGTAACCTTCTATAGAGGATAACTTGGTAGAGGTTGGAAATGATATAAGACTGGGTAGCTTCACTTCGCAACTATGCACTACTTAGAGTTGGTCCATCACACAAAATCCCAATGCAAGTTTGAAGTTTGTAGCGTGGGAAAATGTGGAAATATTCAAGTGGTATGAATAGTTTTGCAACACACTGTAAACATAATTTTTCCATTCAGCTTGTTAATATTGTTCTAGTTGAAACAAGTCTCAGGACCAGTATAGGCAGGTAGGGAGGGTACCTGCTGTCTCTGTGAGCGGCTCCACCCTCTGTGACAGTCTTCACGAAGATCCCCAGTTTCTCCAGGCCCATATCAGCTCCCGCTCCCATGCCGATGATACTGATACCGAGGCCGTCACTGTCTGAGGATCATACAAACGGACAAAACACAGTGATACATGTCTTGCCTAATAAATATCCTGCATAAACCAGTCACTTCTTCCTTTAGCTTACATGTAGATGTTTTCTACTGAAACTTGAAGAAACCTTTCAGTTGTAAGATCTCACATTTAACAACCTCAAATAACTCATGAATATATTAATATCTATTTTTATAAAAATTAGGAAATAATGCAGAACCATTGTTTCAAAACGATGTACATCCCATGATTTAATAGACCGAGGAAAATTGTAAGCAGCAGTTACTGGAATATTTTTTCAGCTCTGCTCTGTGATGTGATGCATAGTTGTTAAAATGTCCTTTCTACACAGCTCTCAAGGTCCACCCATAGCAATTCAATCAGTCTGAGAACTAGACTTTGACACCATTGTAACACCTCGCTTTTTAATGTTTTAGCCTTTCTTTTATAGACAGAATTGTGATTGTATGGTTTAATCTTAGCTGAGCTTCAGTTGTTGTGTATTAACCTCTATACTTTATTGGAGGCAATGAAAAACATTTAGTGTTTCTAAAACATTTCCTCCTTCAGTTTTTGCACATATTGAAATGTGTACCTATTTCTTGGTCTTAGGTTGAACCTTCCTAATTTTAAGATCTGGTTATGAGTTGTAGGACAAGAAGATTTTTGAATAACTTAATTAAGCCTACTTAATTTTTACCATCACTGTTTCCAATTTTAGTACTCACACATGCTTGTACTCTAGCTGCCATGCTAATACATCTTAGCATTATGTTATACATGTTAACAATGTAACTATTGTGCTAATATATCTAAGTATTGTAGCTACTATGGCAATACAGGTTAGGACTGTAGTTAATATTATATGAATAAATAAACTTGTTCATCAGGAAGTGGCTGGGGTTGCTGCAGATGCAGGTCTTTTGCAGAAAAATGCTGCAACTGGGTTCAATCAGCTTGGGACACAAGCAGGAGAAGGCTTGAATGGTGCTGGAGCTGAGGGAATCCACCTACCAGTTGATGGCAGCAGCTGGCCCCCTGATCCGAACAGGAAGGAAAGTGTCACAAACAGGACTGTGTCGTGGTCTGATCTGTGGAAGGTCCCTCAAACCAGGCTTAGCTTCCTGATTAGAGCACATCTATGACACCCTACCTTGTCCCCAAAACCTACATCAAAGGCCAAACAGACCTGGCCCCTGTGCAATACCATCAATGCAAGCCTCAAGCATAAGTTTTTCAGGCTGCAAAACAGCATTATCCCAAGGCTGTTACAGGTGGCGACACGGTATTGCGCTGAGGAAGCTGTCACAGGTAGTAGGGTCGTGCAGACAGGAGGCTAACAACAGATCGCCCGCTCCAGCAAGACCTCCTATCCTGTTTGGAGCTCACTGTCCCTGTGGGAAGAGAGGATGGAGGCTGCCATTGAACAGAAGTGTTCCAAGTTCCACAGTCCTGGCAGTAGAGTGTAGGGAGGCAGGCTGGAAAGCCATCACGTGCCCTGTTGAAGTGGAATGTAGGGGCCTCGGCAGAGCCCCACCTGTTGATCTGATCTGTGACATGGGATGCACAGGAGCAGCGAGCCGGAGGCATTAATGAAGTGACTAAGGTATGGAGAAAGGCAGCTTCTGGAAGTATAAGAGTTGGAGGCTGAGAAATCCCTACCATCGCTCCGACAACCATTAGATCTTTTTGTGCCCACAAAAATGGTTGAGGCAGCACACTTGCAAAGGCAGTAATGCCCAGCAGGTAGACTATTAACCTGTATCCTCGTAAATATACTAATACATTGTAGTATTGTAGCTAATAGGCAAAAAACATGTTCTCATTTTAGCTAGTATGCTAATACAAGCTAGTATCATAACTACTATGCTAGTACATGTTAGGACTGTAGTTAATATACTAATGAGAGCCAATATTGTATTTACTATGCTAATACATTTAATTATTATAGATAATACGCTAATACATATTAGTATTGTAGCAACTATGCTTATCCTTGTTAGATTTGTACGTATTATGCTAATACATATCAACATTGTAGCTTTCATGTTATTAAAAGTCAGACTTGCCAGTATATACAGCTACTAAAACATGTCAGTATTGTAGTTAACATACCAACACTTGTTACTATTATAACTAGAAAAATTTGCATTTCCTGCGAAAATGCAATGTGAATGCTGAAAGCTGAATTTTTTAGCTGAAAGCTGGCAGAAACAAGCTGAAGTTGACTGCAGACAATCTGCTAAAATTCAATGAATTAGAAGAAAACAGAAATGCTTAACTCCGGTTGAAAGCTGGCACAAAGTGGCTAAGGTTGCCAGCAGAATATCAGCTGATATCTGATAAATTAGTAGAAATAGCAGAAACAGCAAAGAAAAACTGTCATCTGATCTGTTTAAGCAGCAAGACTATCAGGTATAAAACAGCGTAACAAGGTGAGGTTACCTCAAAACTGCTTGAAATGGTTGTTGAAATACAACCACGGACAAAAACATTACAAAAGCAGGAAAGATCTGCCCATAGAAGAGCTGAAAAAGCATAGACTGAAGCAAAAATATAGCCTAAGAAGTTGAAGTCGGTGCTAAAATATATAAAAAATAGCAGAAAATTCAGAAAAAGAATGAGAAAGAGAAGCTAAAATGCTAACATTAGCATATTGGTTATCACTAGCATGAAGGCTGATGTTAATTTACCCCATATAGTAAAAGTAATGTATAAGCTAAAATTGAATAAATAATAATGCTTACTACAGCCTATATTCAAAAGTCTATGAAATTGCCATTTAAAATTATTCACTCTTGTTCAGGTGTTGGGACCTCAGTAGAAGCTGTTTAAGTAGCTGGCATCAAATGGTCGCTGTTTTGATAACACTTATCATCATAAGCCACAGAGTAGTGGTTTCATTCTGGTTTTCATAGAGTTTCTGATCGGGGTTTTGTTCCTGATTCTTATAGAGGGTTCCTCCTGGATCTGATGAAGATTTGTACCTGGTTCTGATACAATTTGGACCTGTTTCTGATGGATGTTTGTACATGAATCTCGTATAGATTTGTTAAAGGTTCTTATGGAGATTTTTGGCAGGTTCTGGTGGAGTTGGGACCTGGTTTTGATTAAGGTTCATACCTGATTCTGATGAAAATTTTTAGAAGGTTCTTCAACAGATTTTTTTTCTGGTTCTGGAGTTTGGACCCGGTTCTTATAGAGGTTTCTTCCTGATTCTGATGGAGTTTGGAGCTGGTTCTAATGGAGATTTGTTCCACGTTTGGATGGATGTTGGACCTGGTTCTGATGGAGGTTTCATTCTGGTTCTGATAGAGTTTTGACCTGGTTCTGATAAGGGGTCTCTAACTAGTCCTGATGGGGAATTCCTCTGGGTTCTGATGGAGTTTTGGTCTGGTTCTGATTGAGATTTGTTCCTGGTTCTGATGGTGTTTGTACCTGGTTCTGATGAAGGTTTTTTCCTGGTACTGATGGAGCGTTTTGCCAGGTTCTGATGGAGTTTTGACCTGGTTCTGATAAGGGGTCTCTAACTAGTTCTGATGGGGAATTCCTCTGGGTTCTGATAGAGGTTTCTTTCTGGTTCTGACTGAGTTTGGACCTGGTTCTGATAGTGGGTTCCTGACTGGTCCTGATGGAGAATTCCTCCTGGTTCTGATGGAGATTTGTTCCTGGTTCTGATGGAGTTTGGGTCTGGTTCTGATTGAGGGCTCCTAAGTGGTTCTGATGAAGAATTCCTCCTGGTTCTGATAGAGTTTACACCTGATTCTGATGGATTTTGGACAAGGTTCTGATGGAGTTTGGGTCTGGTCCTGATGGAGATTTGTTCCAGGTTCTGATGAATATTAGACAAGGTTCTGATAAGAGGATCTTCCTGGTTTTGGCAGATTTTGGACCTGGTTCTGCTGGAAGTTTCCTAACTGGTTCTGATGGAGTCTGTGTCTGGTTCTGATAGAGACTTGTTCCAGGTTCTGATGTGCTAACAGCCTATATTCAAAAGTCTATGAAATTGCCTTTTTAAATTTAATCACTGTTGTCTTGCTGTTGAAACAGTAGTACATACTGTTTAAGTACTCGACACAAAATGGCCGCCATGTAGTTGCCTCTTTTGAAGATGGTCAAAGGGTTAGGGGTCGGGTCAGGTTTAGGCCATAGAAATGAAAGAAATTGAATGGAAGTCAATGCAAACTCCTCACAAAGACAGTAAAACAGGGATGTGTGTGTGTGTGTGTGTGTGTGTGTCAGGGCTCTTATGTGTGTCTGAGTAGGAGACAGGGAGAGAAGAAAGGCAGAGTCACATACAGACATATACAGTGCAAGATACACAGAGCTATAAATAGAACAGTGAAGAGTGAATCAGCCAATCAGCAAAGAGTGTCAGTGTAACTTGACACCTGCAGCATTTCTAATCCAGCACCTCACTATTGTCTCCCCCTGGCCTGGGCTTTTAACATGGAGGCGCATGCTCCCGAACTACCGCCCATAACTCGGAAACCGTAAGGGCTATCGACGTCATTCTTGGACCGTTTTTCTCAGAACGGACAACGAGAATATTAACACTTTTTCTTGAAAATATAATATTAAAGGCACAACACTAGGTGAAAATAAAGGGAAAAATGGAGAAAAACACAGAAATGGGGGCAAAAAATTCATAAAAAGCTGAATATTTAAAAAAGTTTAAAAGATTTAAATACCAAAAGTCATAGCCGGAATGTCCTGAAAGGGCTGAATATTTGAATATTTGAAATTTGAACGGTTAAAATAGCACAAAGTATGCAGAAGGAGAAGCGAATCAAAAAGTGTGCAGAAGCAACCAGAATAATAATAAGAAGAAGATGGAATAATAAAGAATAAAGAGAAACAGGATCTCAATACTGTGAATGCCTTCAGCATTCACACAATTAATATGGCAAATACATAGTATTGTAGTTAATATACTAATATACATCGCTGTTGTATCTAGTATTAGAAATTGGCCATAACACACACCAGCTGGTCCAAATCTATTACCTTCAGAATTACTAGCTGCTAATTAGGCTAATCCACACTAATTTTAATCCCATAAGAAGATAGGGTTACGAGCAGGCAGACAGTGTATGTCCTTTCAAGGAACCCTGTCAGTTTATCTTTTGTGTATGTGGTTTGTGTAGAAAGAGACTTAACTGAGTGACTCTTGGCAACATTAAACGTACAAACCTTTCTCCAGCTCAACGGGAAACAAATCCAGCTTCTCAACTCTCTTTTCAAGCTCGTACTCGGCCGAGGCAGCCATGGGATCAACGTCATCATTGCGCCGGTCGTAGTCTTCGTTAGAGTAGGTGGTGAAGACCTGCATGCATGACAAAGGTTAAAGGTCAGGTTGTTTTCATGAGAATAATCACTTTACTGAAAGTTAAACAAAAGCAATCTTCATGAGAGATACAGCAACCATGTGGAAAAAGGCGTTCTGATTAGATCAGGCCAAAGTTGAACTTTTTGGCATACATGTAAAACATTACATGAGGCAGAACTGCACATTACCTTGAACACGTCATCCCCAAATTAAAATAGAGGTGCCAGCATCTTGCTGTGAGGTTAGCTTTCAGTAGGTAAAGGGAGACTGGTCAAAGTTTATGGGAAGATGAACAGAGCTAAATACAAGGCAAAACCTATCAGAGGCTGCCAGAACTGGAGCAGCAGTTCACCTTTCACCAGGACCACAACCCAAGCATGCAGGCAAAGCTACAATGGAACGGTTTAGATCAAAGCTCATGTGTTAGAATGCCCCAGTCAAAGTCTAGACCTAAATTCAATTGAGAATCTCTGACTTAAAAATTGCTGTTCACAAATGTTCCCTTGATGTGGAAAGCTGGTGGACATACCCTAAAAGACTGAAAACCACAAATCCTTTTCCTTCACAATTATGCTGTACTTTGTGTTGTTCTATCACATAAATTCACAATATAGTGGAATAAAGTGAAACACTGAAGTTAGTGGTTATATCATGAGAAGAAGTGAGAAAAATCAATCCAATAGGTGTGAACACTTTTTAGAGGCCCTGTATGGCCTAAATGTGTAATATTCACATACAAAATGCCATTACATGAACAATATAGCATATGATCTACATTCTAGCCATTATTTGAAGCTAAATCTGGAACATTGTATTCTTGTTTTAAGAAATCTTGAACTATGTGTGCTTTCCATTTCACTGTATACTTTCATTTGTGTTGCTATATATAATTCCCCTCCCCCAACCTAAAAAGGTCAACAGTATCGGTTTCCTAGGTGACCATCTTCTTCATCACATGGCCACATTTCCATGGAAGCCTTAGCCTGACACATTCAATGCCAGTCTCACGGTTAAAATAAATATGGGATATATGTATATATGTGGGTGTAGGACGTTTTTCCTTACTGTATTATTTACATTCCAGTGTGTGGAAGACACACTCTTTATCTTTCTCTCTTTCGCTGTCTCATACAAACACACACTTACAGACACACACAAACCCACAGAAACAGGGTCATAGGGCAGTATTGTTAGACTGCTTCCTGTTGTCACACTTCCTTCCTGTTGAGTAACTTTAAAGCTGTTTAAATGTCTGCAAAAGGGCTCAAATGTTCCCTGCAGACAAGCTAAAACTACTGAGTCATACTAAGAGAAAGATCAAAACAAAAACCAAAAACAGTGGGGCAAAAACCAATCACAGCGTCGAACAAAATGTCTGAAATCCATAACCAGATGAGACTTGTTTAACTGAGGTTGAAGATATCTCAACTCTTTTATTAAAACTTCTTCAGCTTCCCCTTTTGCGTTGAAATGGGTAGACTGTTGATTTTACAATTATGCCCTTCCATGAGGATGCTTTTAAATTGTTAAACATTTCTGAGTGATTATAAACTTATAAAACCCCAGATAAGTTGTTTAAGAAGACAAGTCTATTGTTTTATATCTTGAACTGGATTCCTGTGCCAGTGGAAATAAAACGAATCCCATCCACATTTGGAATATCTTCTATCATGAGCAAACATAAGCGAATGCCTAAAAACACAGCAGTCCTAAACAGTTTTGCAGCAAACTAACAATATTACTGAATTCAGATTACCATGGTTCCCACACATTTTTCATGTTTAAAATCCATGCTTTTCCAAACTAAAATATTTAGAGTTCTCAGTTCTCTCTAAAGTATAAATAAATTAATTTTAACTTACACTGGTCAGACTGTAAATACAGAACCTATAAAAACAAAGTACAGACATTTAAATTACTGTGCCATACCAAGCTCTCTGTGTGCCCTGCAATATCAATAACCACATTGTTTTTAGCATCCACTAACATTCCGGTAGGTTCTGGTATGGACTCTTATACTTTGATGTTTTAGTGTTTTAGCCGTGCTTCATGATACAATCCATTTGAACTCAACAGCAGGAAATTCAAAGTTTCAAGTCAGAAAATGAAAATTGAACAACTCCTAAAAGTTTTATTTTGTATTGTTTCTCACAAATATCATCCTCAAAATCCAATATGACTGCTACACATATAACAAAGCAGTGATAAACTGAGCATTTGTAACTTATGAACTTCCACTGATATTAACTCAGTGGAAGTGTAACTACTGTTTAATAAAAACTGTGAAATACATTGTGATTAGTTGTTGGCCTATTTCGAAAAATGAGGAAATCCCATTGTTGTTCCAATTGCAACAGAATTAAGCAGGGTGTGACATCATTCATAGGCATATGGTTTTTATAGTGAGTGTATTGGGATGTCTCAGTCGTTGTGTCCTTGAGCAAGACACTTCCCCCGCCTTGCCTGCTTACGGTGGTCAGAGGGCTCGGTGGCGCCGATTGTATGGCAGGGCAGCTGTGGCTACAGTGTAGTTTATCAGCTGTCAGTGTATGAATGTGTGGATGACTGATTGCAGTGTAAAGCTCTTTGGGGTCCTTGGACTTGATGAAGCGCAGACCATTTACCAGAACTAGTTCATTTCTGAGTTTATTATTGTTGTTTAGGTCTTGTCATATTAGTTCATTCCTTTGTGTTTAGCTTCTTACTTATTTCTTGTGTTCTGTTTGTGCATTTGAGTTATTCTCTTATGTTTATATTAGACCTGTGTTCTCACAAGTAATTACTCTCCTTCTCTCAGTCACCCTGCTTGCCCTCTCCCATAGCTGTTCTACATTCCAGTGATTAGACTCACCTGGTTTCCATGTCCCTCATCACATCTGCTCTGTATTTAAACTTCCTGGGTTTCTTTGCTCCATGCTGGCTTCTTCCATTATGCTCATCCCGGTTCCATGTCCAGCTTTTCTTCATGTTAGTTTGTAAGTTCTTTATTAAATAATTTTTTTCCATCATGTATGAGTTCTCTGCATATTGGGTCCTCAACAACCACATTATATGACAAAGGGAGTCAATTCCCATTCTTCATCAGGCACTGTAGGACAGATCGAGCTAACTGACTAAACTAGCTGCAACACCTGTCTGAGAAAAGGACCTCTGGAAACTTCTATTCTTCTCAGGAAGTTTTCACAGCCAGTATGTTATTAAAGGCTCTGCCAATTTCAGATCATGCCTCCTCAGTCTCGCTCAGCCAAATGTGCATGAATGTTGACAGCTATTTACATTTTTCTGTATGCTTCAATTGTGTTTTAACTGGATATCAGGCAGTTTCGTGTCTCAAAAAAGAAAGGATGGACTGGAATGAAATGCACACATGCTGTCCAGATAACAAATCACATTTCCTGAAAGTCCATGTGTCTGGAATGTGGACTGGACTAAGAAACTATAACATACCATATCATACAAGTGCAACAAAGTGAGCTCATCTACTTAAAAATGCCTTTAATGTAAAGAAGGTTTGATGGATGATTAACAAGAAAATTAGGACTGAGTCATCTCTTGTGGAAAGAATGTTCGGGCACTGGCTGTCCTCTGGGTTATAACTGGCTTTTATGAAAGAAGCACAGCACTGAGACAGGGCAGCCTGCTGATTATATCTGGGCACTCGGGAAAGAAGACCATTAAATTCATAAGGGTGAGGATAAGATTTCATGGTTAGTTTCGACTGGTTTAGGAACTTTAGGTTTGATAAACATTTTTCTCTGTAAAATAGCTCAGCTCAGTCAAATTGGATGGAGAGTATCTGTGAACATCAGTTTAAAGTCTTGCCATACATTCTTATTTGAATTTAGGTCCTGGCCATGCTAACAAATGGATATGCTTTTATCTAAACCATTCCATTGCAGCTCTGGCTATATGTTTAGGGTTGCTGCCCTGCTGGAAGGTCTCAAGAGTTCTTGCAGGACTTTTCTGTTTTTAGCTCCGTCCATCTTCCCATGGCCCCTGAACAGCTTCTCTTTCCCAGATGAGGTATTGCCACAGTATGATGCTGCCACCATCATGTTTCACAGTGTTGGTTTTCTGCAATGTGTATGTATACCAAATGTCAGAGTATGGTCTCATCTGACCAGAGCACCTTCTTCCACGTGTTTGCTGTGTCCACTATATGGCTTATGGTAAAATTTAAACAGAACCTAGTATAGCTTCTTTCTACAATCAGCTGGATTTATACTGAGATAAATTACACTCAGGGGAGAAATGCTAGGCTTCACCTTATGCAAATTAAAGTCATCCATCATGAATATTTTTCCTAGGCTAAACAGAACATGATGTTTTCTATTGTATAAGTGAAAAGTAAGTAATGGGGCATCAGATTATTTTTTTTAGTTTTCCCAAACCCCAGAGGTTTATATTCGACTGTTAATAAAAGACATTTGCATCCAGATGTTCACTTCACCATACTCAATGTTTCTGGCCATACACTGGAGTTCATTTCAACCCCTCAACAAGCCCCTGCATTTGGAATGGTTGATAACCAAAAGACTTAATCTAACAGGTTGTAAATCAGCTTCTCTGCCTCGTTTCCAGTTGTGGCTAACCGACATGGTTTCCTGTCTTTACCTGGAGGAAATCAGAAATTCTCATTCAACTTCATCCTCTAAGTTTTTAAAAGCTTGAGTTTTTGTTGATTATTTGTTGATTATTTTAGGAAGAACTTTAACATGTTTAGTGTATGTATAGTTGCAAATATATACTGCTATTTTCAATGATGCATTTGATTTTTGCATTCCACTATGGTGCTTCTAGCTTTGGCTGGGGGACACTGTATGCTACAATTTACATGAGTTATCTTCCCCTCGGAATTATTGCATTATAATTTTTCCTTCCCCCCCCCCCCCCCCAAACGAAAAAAAATACAAAGCAAAACTATACAACAGGAATATGCTCTAAAAATGTAAATGAAATGCTGTCCATGCCAGGAGTGGTGATGTTTGTTGTTTCATGCAGCAGAAAGATGTTTTAGGAGAACATTAAGATGTACTGTACATCGTATGTTTTCCTGATATAGTGCAGCCCTGGTTGTAACGTGGCAAAATGGTAAGATAAGGACTGCATAAACAGCTTTCCAAGGCATTTTGATTACATCGGTTTCACTGATTGGCTCAAGAGGTTTTAAAACTGCTCTATCAGGAAATATGGGCAAAAGTGACAGAACGTTAAATCCTCTTAAATTCATTAACAGCAGGAACCAGCCTAAAATTGTGATGGGAACATGAGTTGGTCCATTAAGCAGAACTTTTTTATTTGTTCTCCTTACTTTCAGTTTAAGACACTATCCCTATTAAGGGTAGAAAGCTTCCCATTCTTTCTTATACATCACACCTATAATGACACCAACATTCCCCTTTATGGCTTTAATAAGAGCTGTGAAATCTGTACATAAAATCAGAATCAATCAACATACAACATTTGTCTTCTTTGTCATCAAAATGGTTTGTGCTTCTTTCTATACTGAGCAGATCAGCAGGAATCAGCATAGATGTGTGAAATAAGACAAATTAGTTTTTACCTCACTCCACCTGAAGTCATTACTGAGCTTTTCAACACATATATATGCACTCACCAGCAACAAAGCTTACTTCTGTGATTTTTATCTACCCTTCCCTTGCTTGGTTGTATGTGTGTGTGTGTGTGTGTGTGTGTGTGTGTGTGTGTGTGTGTGTGTGTGTGTTGCGTGCACTTTTTTTTCTCAAGGAAAACAAACACACCCAACCGCATTCCAACTGCTGTTAAAACACTCACAGAGGTAGGTCTGTGTACAGCTGGGTGCAGACACTTTGAGTTTATCTGCGCGTGTGAATTTAGGTGAAACGAAGGATGACCCGCAAGGGGGGGGGGCTTCGCATTCAGGGACCTGACCGCATTCAGGGAACGTTTCTCAACCTGTTACCCTTTCACTGGCTTGTTTGTGTAGCTGTGCAAAATCTGCTGAGTCTTCTGAAAAGTATGGTAGTCACGTGCCATTGCAAATATAATGGAAATTTTACAACAGGATGTTCATCTGAAGAATGTTCAAGACATGCAAAGCACCAGGGGAAGGTTTGGGCCCTCAACACATATTATCAGAATTGCAATTAACCATCAGTTTTGAAACGTAATTACACTGAACATGCCTAGACTGTGGATCTCTTGGGGGTCTCTCGCAGGAGAATAGTTCTCTGACTGTGGCTGCAAACCACACAAAGGATTTTCCCCATCTGCTCTATTTCTTCCAAACACATCTGGTTTAACCATGCAAATCTGGGCTTCACACTATGCTTAAGGTGCCTTGCATTTTCATGGTTTCTAACATTACAGCCACAAACTTCAATTTATTTTATTTGGCTTTCATGTGATAGACCAAAACAGAGATGTGCATTATAGTGAAGTGGAGAAAATGATACATGATTTTCAAGATTTTTACAAATAAAAACCTGAAAGGTGCGGTGTGCCTTTTTTTCAACTCCATTAATCAATTACTTTAAATAAAATCCAGTGCAACCAGTTGTCTCCAAACCTCACCAGATATTAAATGGAGTCCATTTGTGTGTAATTTGGCATTAGAAAAAAACAAGTAAACAACATGGAAAAGAAGGTGCTCTGCTCAGTTGAGACAAAAAAAATTACTTTTTGGCATATGAGCAAAACTATGGCCGACATAAAAATAGCATTGCACAACACTCTAAACACCGTACCCCCACAGATAAACCTGGTAGTGGCAGCATCATGCTGTGGGTACAGGAAAGAGAAAGTAGATCAGAGCTGATGGGAAGATGAATAAAGCTACAACCAGGACAAGAAAACCTGTTTTTGGCAACAAAAGACTGGAGACTGGGGCAGAGGCTGACCTACCAGAAGGACAACGACCCTATTCATGTGCCAGAATGGCCCAGTCAAAGTCCAGACCTAAAGACAATTGATAGTTTGTGGCAGAACTTGAGAAATGATGTTGACCAATCAGAGATGTTCACAATTCTTTTTTGGTGGGTCCAAGTCAAGAATCAAGTCCTTAGGAAACAAGTCTGAAGTCAGTTTTTTTTTCTCTTAAACTCGAGTGGCCATCTCCATGACTGACTGAGCTTGAACTGTTTTGCAAAGTAGGGTGTCAGACCCTAGATGTGGAAAGTGATAAACATGCCCCAAATGACTTGCAGCTGTAATTGCAGCAAAAGGTTCTAGAACATATTAAATCCATGGGACTGAGTACAACTGCAAACATTTTGGATTGTTATCTGTCGTCTTTTTCCTTTCACTTAAAGGCCTAATAAAATACACTGAGAAGTGAAGTGTGAAAAATTGGTGCAAGGCACTATAATATGTTCCTGCGCATAGTGGTGACAGTCAGGAAGCTTTCTGGTGCCCACACAGTGGTAAGTAGTCATGTAGAGCAACTTAAACCCCCCAAGCAGGTACAACATTTCCTACTTTGGCTGAGGTATTCTACTACTAATTTAGAATGAATAATAGAAACATCTCTGCTGCCATTCTAGTTGGTTCTTATTTAACGGTTGGTATTGTTACCTTTAAAGTACTAACATGCATTTTTAAAAGATACTGACACAGCAAGCAACTAGTAGCTATATCAGAAGATAGTCGTCTCTAGATGTTATTGCAAAGGCAAGCGGCATCACAGTCTACACTGCCCCTACTTCCTGTTCTGCATTCTGGGTTTCATTTGCCCTGGTAGTCAAAACCGTGAGCTGGGACTGGCGTCGCATCCCAGTGAACAGTTTTACAGGTGGAACAACCATGCAGATAATATGGTTTTTTTGGTGCTGGGCACATTTACCAGGCAAGCTACCATTAGCAAGCAGGTCACATCCATCTAAGTGTGTTACAGTTTATTTTTCCTGTACAAACCTTTAAGCCTAAAGCTTCACAATATAAAGGTACTGCTTGTATTGTCTCAAAACTGGTCACCCGTTGTTGCATCTTTTGGCTGCAGCTTGCCACCTCTATGTGTTGTTGTGTCCTTGGTCAGAACACTGAAAAGCAAGGTGACTAGAACTCAAATGGGTGTAGTCCTTTGAATGGTTGTTTGATAAGAAATAAGTTTTGTCCGTTTACCATGTGGAGGCAAAGCTAAGCAATCAAGATGCAAGATTTATAGGTAAACCTACCAGGATGTGGAAGTGAGAGGAAACCCCAGGCTGAAATAAAGTCTAGGAAACCATCTAAACCCATTTAAGCTGAAGTCCATGGTCAAGGTCACATCTGATCACAGCATCTGTCGCATTTTAAAAGAACACCACGTCTACGGTGATGCATGGGGGGGCCTGGTTTTGTTCAGAGGTTTTTTTGCTGAACATTGAATCTGTGTAAAGATCTGAAACTGAGACTGTATCACACACTTTTTCCTTTTTACTCAACTTTCCATTCATATGCCTGGATACAGCACTCTGACCAGCCAGCTTCTTCAGCAAAGATGCCCCTGTTGGTATTTTGGGTTAATGTAAAAATATAGGCCATGATGAATCCAAACATTTTCCACCTTTAATGCGATGTACATATCTGCTGCACAATTCAACTGAAAAGCAAGAAAATCTGTTACAGGATAAACTATTAAAAAAATCCAAAAGCTGCAATAACCTGGTTGCATAAGTGTGTACACCTGTAGAGAGATATTATGCTTGATTCACCTTCTGATCCAGTCTCAACATTTAGTCTTCTAGAGTTCACACCTGCCTTCACTTATAGTGAATCTGATTAACACTTAATCAATTGGTAATTGGAGAAATGATGGAACAACAAGGACATTAAAAAGGTGAATATTTTTACAAATACGATTAGAAGTCAAGTCAAACTGTTCAGGGAGGCTGCCAGTAACATTAGCTGTAGGAATTTGTGGCTGGTGCTGGTTATGCTGGTTCTAAATGTGACAACAATCTCATATACTCCCCATATGTCTGGACTAGGAGTGGGAGTAGGACTGAAGAATAGAAGCCTTTTCCAAGCTAAACACCCAGACCTGCTTAAAATCTTCTGAAACTTTGTGGGAAAAATGTATTCTGGTCTGACGAAACCAAGGTTCAAATTCTGGCCACCTCCAAATGACACAAAAACAACCCAGAGGAATGTGGTGGTGGCAGCATTATGCCCTGGGCTACTCTTGTTTAGATGCAAATACTTAAGATGAAAAAATCATTTATTTTTCTGCATCACTGTGAGTCTAAGCATACACCAAAATTAAGAAAATAATAGCTTATGCAGATGACAATTGAAGATTTAGAATGGCCTACTGAGAGATTAGAACTAAATGTGACCAAAAAATCTGTGGGGTCCATGAGGAGGTCTGTGGACAAGAGATGTCCTCACATTCTGAGAGATTTGGAGAACGACTGTAAAGCAGGGTAAATATTATCGGGTAAAAAATTGGAATGCTGTTTGGCTTCCCACCACAGAAGACTGAATGTTAAAACTGAATCAAAAGGTTAAACAAATTAGTTTAAGGACTTCTGGAACCAGACTGGTGCAGCTTTTTTACGTTTTAGATTTTTCCCTTCAACAGATTTATTTTTTTTTCTGTTGAATTGTACAGGATAAATATCACATTCTATGCAGAAAAAAAGGTTTGAAATGATTTATCAATTATTACATCACAAAAACCTGACATTTTAGCAGGTCTGTATAAGATTTTTATATCCACTGTCAATCACGATGTAGGAAATCTAGTTTATTGACCTAAAAGCCTCAGTAAGGGTACCATTCTTTCTATGCCATTTTCATTAAATTACCTGATAACTGAATAACAATTATTATATTCATCAGAATCAACAAACAAAAAAAGTCTGATATGGCATTAATATGGAAAAAACAGGTATGTTCAAAGAATTTTGGTATTTTTTTTTATTTATTGAAGACTTTAAAAGCTGCAAAATCATTGCACCACAAAATGTTGCGGAAGCTGTTTTAACTTCAACAGTGACTGTATCTACAGTAAAATCTATAAAACAGCTTCTTTTCCCTCTTCTACCGACAAGTGAGGCTTTCTCTGGGGTTTGGATGAGAGATATAAATCTCGGATGCACACCTGCAAAACGTGCCGTTTTAAACCATTTAACTGCAACAGCTACCACGCCTCAGGCCACTTCTCTACTTTACGCTGCCCTGAGGCAACACAACAGAGGTGAGTGGTTAAATGTTTGGATGGCTAGGAAAATAAAAATAATTCCCTCTTCACATGAAAAATATATTAATTTCTACAACCATCATCTTAAAACAGGATGACTAAGGTGATCCTCCTAATCTATGGACATTATCAAGCTTTCTATCTTGTCAAGTGATATTAAACTGCAACACTTTCTAATCTTTCACTGTTCTCTGATAAGCCGTTTAATGCCCTGCATAACAGAGGAAGTATGTTGGTAATGTTAGGGCTCTACCGCTGCATGCTGAGACCTGTTTCACAACGCTCAGCTGCAAACCTGCTGCAGTCCTGTCAGAAACAAGAAGAGTAGAGAGCAGGAACAAAAAACGCTTCTGTCCAAAAAGAAAGCAAAAATCGAAACGTTTTAATCTAAACATTTAAAAAAAAGTGTTGAAACGTTTGACTAATAATACACATCCAGACCTATGTTCTCGTACACATAGTCCCAGCTTGGCCTTCACTTAGCAGGAAATAGATGGTGAAAAAAATCCCCCCAGTAGTCTTTGTCTGTTTTTGCATTTGTATTTCTGACTGTTTTATTTGGATGAATTCCTGATTCTAAAGTGATGCAAATCTAACCTCAAGTATATAAAAAGATACACTATTGTGTTTTTTATTCAACCAAGCTGAAGCACAAATAGAGAGGCCCTGTGTAAAAAGCAGCTTGTAGAACAACCTTCAGCAGCAGTAACTCCAGGTAATTCTGGCCCGCTTTTTATTAACAACATTAAGTTACAGGATGTTTGTTGAGTCTGAATGACTTTTCAGTCATTCTGTTCCAGATTTGCTGCTGTGTTTGGGATCATGGTCCTACTAAATGACCCAGTTGAGCCAAGCTTTAATGTTCAAAGAGATGGTCTTGGTATACAGGAAATTTGTGGATAACTCAATGACTTCTGAGGCTTTTAAACAAGCCCAAATTATGACCCCTCCACCACTGTGTACTGACCTGCTTTGTTTGTCAAACATCCCTAATTCTGCTCTCATCTTTCCGAAGGACACTGTTCCAAACGTCTCACAGTTCATTTAGCGGCAACGGCTCAAACCAAAGTCATTTTTTCTCTTAGCAACTAGTACACTCTTGTCCAAGCTGTTCTAGAACTGAACAATATGATTAGATTTTACTGGAGAAGGGGGCTGTAGAGTCAGGGATGGAGCTCTGGGTTGTTAGCAACTGCTCTGAGCCCACTGATCTGACCTTGGGGTGAACTTGCTGCCATGTCCACTGGCAGCAGTTTATCTGCTGTAGAATGCCTGAGTTCAGATTGTTTGGAACGGCTTTATAACACTTGCAAGATTGTTGAACAACAACAATTGCTTGTCTAGGGTAATTGCTGATGTATTTCCACTTTGGCACTGGGTTAACAAACGCCCTTACACTTCAGACCAGAAACTACCCAAACTTCTGCTTTTACGGAGTTGATCATCATTTCTAATGATCAGTTAATCAAACATATTTGATTGGATGATGCTACTTTTTTATGGATGGGCTTTTTTTTTTACTTCATTTTTGTTCAATAAATAATGACAGTAGAATATCTTGTTCTTGTGTCCTTAAAACTGAATTTAAATAATTTTAGAGGATAGTAAAAGTCAGATCATTTTTTATTGTGTCCTCTTAGGTAAACCCAAGAAAGTGTTCTTTCTTTCATCCATGACTATACATAAAACACTTTTTCAGTTTACCAGATTTTTTATCTGTTGAGCTCGAGAAGATAATACACACTTCAATATACCACATAAACATTCTGATTAAGACAGAGATTCCTACATATTGACATTCACCCAAATCTGCGTTTTCACGTTTTATACCGATGTTTGTTTGATTCCATCTCTTTGATTCCTGCTGTAGAAATGTACTGTCCTTTAAAGATTTCATTAGGCCCACATGCATTTGTCTGTGTTAGCTCTGCTAAAAGACACATTCAGTATCACTGCTTGCTGCAGCTTGTGTACATGAGGGTCAACGTCGATTGTAAATAAGACAATTGAAAATGGAGCAGTCATTTCCAACTTAAGCCCTGCATAGCTACTTATGATTCTCAAAACTACCAAAATATTACCCAGTGGCGCTAAATGATCCAGCTTTAAAATCGTAGAATTATGACGGATGATCTAGTTGTTACTATTTGTTACTGATCTAGTAGTTACTTTTTAAAACTGCTAGTTATTTGTGCACAACATTATAATTTTTTTCTCCAACAGAACAGCTCTACAAGCTCCAAGCTAAACAATGTCCCGACATCAGGCTGAAGCCCATCATTTCCAGGACACTGAGGAATTTATACCTGCTTCAAGTTGTAAAGAATGCACTTAGATGCACCAACATGCAAGCCCAGCCGCACCAACAGCCTCAACACAGATGCTCAGATTAAAGCAGGACCTGTGCAGGACCTTCTAAAAGTATCCAAACCTCTTGTACATGTTTTTGGGGGAAGGAAGTGGAGGGAACTGACACATGGTTTTTCAGGTGCTTTACAGAACCACCTTTAATGGCTATTACATGTGCAAGTGTGACTTTGACTGGGACATTCTAAAAGAAAAACATGATTTGATCTAAACACCACTGGCTGCATGTTTACGGTCGATGACCTGTTGGAAGGTGAACCCCTGCCCAATCCCAAGTCTGCTGCAGCCTCTAACACTTTTTCTTGCTTCATCCATCTTTCCATCAACTTTGATCAGCTTCCCTATCCACGTTCCCACATTATGATGCTGCCACCATCTCCTTTCCCCATGGGGATGGTGTGCTCAATGGGAAGTTTTGGGAGGTTTGAAGTTGTGCCATACTCTGATGCTGTTTGTTTGTAATGTTTTCTAACAAAACTCTGAGGCCTTCTCAGGATGGTTGGATTTTTACTGATATTAAATTACACTCCGAGGGACTCTATTTCTAAAACGTTACATGGCAGGAGTCATTCATGCTCTCTCAGAATGTTTTCCCATCTTTTCATATTTAAAAAGTATGTCTTAGGTCTTATTGGGGTAGAATGTAGATTGATGAGAAACAAAGGCTACTGACCTTGATTGGTTCTGTGCTGAAACGAATCTTTCTGCTGGGTGGTGGAGCTTCCTCTTCCTCGGGGAGGCCGGGCATTTCAGAGCAACTGCTCTCTGGCTGATAAGGCTCCTCGTCTTCTTCGTCGTCCTCATCGTCCAGCTGGCTTCCACCTGAATCCTCCTCACCGATTCCGCTGTACGCACTGATATCTACGAGATCTCCCTCAGAGTAATCCTCCCTGCGTGAGCCATCCTCGTCATTCTCATACTCCTCCTTTTCCCTCCATTCAGAGTCTTCTCCTTTCTCGCCTGAGGTGGGAGAGGAAGGTGGAGGTTCTTTCTCTCCCTTTTCCAGACAAGCATGAACCTCAGCCTGGACCAACGTCCCTCCAGATGCCTCAGTGGAGAAATCCTTTTCTTTGGCCTGGGACTCCACCATAGTTGTACCCATTTGTTCAGTTTCTTCCTCCTGGGCACCGGGCTCAGATTTAGCCTCGAATGAGGCAGATGTTACTGTCACGGTAATTGAAGACACTGATGAATTTAAGTAGTGGTCTCCGGACAGTCCAAACCCATCCTTCTCTTGACTTATAACCTGTCCCACAGTGCTCCTTTGTACAGAACCTACTTCCTCCGGTGGCTGAGGTGCCGTGGTGCTTGTAGCTTCTGCTGTCATCTCCTTTTCGGCCTCCTTACCAACAGGATGTTCCTTTTATTGCAGGAAAGATGAAAAGATTCTGTTTTAATTCAATTAATTTAAAAGCTTTGTTATATACGATTTCAACAATTCCTACCTTTTGTTCAGATGCATCTGCTCTGGCTGGAGGTTTGGGTTTAGGCGCTAAGGCAGGGGCTGACCGACGCTGGGGGAGGTAGAGATTGTTTCGCACGTCACCCTTTTCAAACGCTGCGCTGAGCTGGCTCACAGTGGGGCTAACCGCCTCACTCGGGCCGACGGAAGCTGCAGCAGAGGGAACAGTAGCAGGACTGGGAGCAGGAGGATCATCCAGTCGATCTAGGGCTTCAGTGGACCCGTTAAAGCGGGCCACAACATCTAGACGGCTACCCTGAAAGCCAGATGCCCGCTCCTTCGTCAGCAAGATGCGGTTGGTAGCGGCTTGCTTTTCCTGACAAAAAAGAACAGTCAGTCTCAGGCCTTAGGACAAATGGATCAGAGTAAATTTACACATTAAGGAACTCACCTGTAGAGTCCGTTGTTCAAAGATTCTCCTGGTCTCCTGGAGCTTGGATAGACCAAAAGATGAGCTTCCGCTCTCTGCACCTGTTTTAGAGTCAAATCTGTTGACTCTCTCTGAGACTGTATCCCCAAGCTTCAGCAAGGCGCTGTGGTTGACATTCTCATTGAGACTAGAGGCCCTTGGAATAGATAGTTTCAGTGCCTCTTCCTTACCTGCAAATGATAAAAAAATTGATTAAACAAACAGTTCTTTGTTTAAAAAGAGCTCATCAAAAAGTACCCATGAAGGTTCCTTACCTAACATTTTGACACCGTCCTCTTCATCACCTGGAGACTGCATTTGCATGAACATGTTCTTGATGCGGTGGACGTTGGATCCATACCGCTTGCCCCTTCCAGTCGGACGGGGCAGGAGGGGAGGTTTAGAGCCAGGGTTAGGGGCTCCGTTGGCCGCATTGTTGAGGTGGTCAGTTGCCTTCTTCAGAGCTGCCAGCCCTGCCTCATAGGCATTGCGGTGAGGCGAGGGACTCCGCAGATTGGAACCCCCGTTGTTTCCACCTGAGGCCCCATTCCCCTCTGTGGCCGATGGGGGCTCAGTCTTCATCATTTTTGGTAAGTCACAAGCCCCCGGGTGAACAGCAGACTAACAGGGATAAAGGGGGCCACATCCTGGTGCTGTTTTACATTTCCCACCTGTAAACAGAGGAATGTTGGTTGCTCATATTGTTTCATGTGCTTTTCTTTTGGCTGCTGGTCAGTTTGCCTCTTCACTATTTGTTTTCTATGCCTTGTTGTCCCTTCATAATCTTATTTACTACTCATAAACCAACACCTTTGTAACCATGAAGTTAGACCATGGCATATATGTTTATTTTTCTTTGTAGCCAGAAATGAATGAAAGTCCACCGTTTTAGAAATGCTCAAATCTCACAAATAGCTGCATTTATTTACTATTATCTGAAGACTTACACCATATCCATCTATTTTGGTTCTGATCCCAGTTTGGGTGAGTCAACTCTTATAGAAAAGCCAACCTACAGCTGGAAAAAAAACGAGCACACGTTCCTTTTGTTTGTATATTTCAAATAACAAAACACAAAGCTTCAAGTTGTAACATTTAATAAACAATAAACACTGAAAAGACTGTTTAACAACAAAGCCCTAGATTCAAATCAAATAACAGCCTTAAGACACTATGCAAAAACTGATGTCAGCTTCTGAAGTTTGGAAATAAAACAATCATCATATACATCTATTAAGTAGAAATCTAAACATTGATTATTTTTAAACCACAAAAATAATCAATTAAAACAATAAAACACTGCAACCTTTGATGGTTTTCAAAGTATACTGAGGTAAAAGTTACAGTTTCAACACCCTTTTCACACCCTACTGTCTCCACAATTAGAAGTTCTTTTAACCAGAAAAAACACCAGTGACCACAGTTTGTCCGCCTTTCTGAAGCATAAAGTAATGCAGGGCTGTCCCTCCCCCACTTGTTGCTGTACACAGCTGGTCAAAAAAGCTTCAAAAACTTTTCTATAGATTACAAGAAAGACAACGTTGGCTGTTCAGAAATACTTTCGATCTCGGAAAACCCTAACAGTTACAGTGTGGTTAAGAGTGCACCAACCACCACTTTTTAAATGCTAATGCTATGTGGGAATTACAGCTGGCCAGCATCACAGCTGCCTGCAAGCTGACTGAGCAGATAGTCCTACTAATTAACCAACTAATATCTTTTTTTGACAATAAATGTTTGAGATTGTTATAACTGTAATATTAAATGTGTCTTCTAGCTGCAGTAGGCATACTTGTTGCATTTCTGTTTTTGGGAAAAGCAATGAAATTATGGTATACATTTTTGTTTAACATTTTTGTTTAACATGTTTGCGTAACTACTGTGAAACTGTGATATTTTACTGAAGGTTATACAGTGAGGATCATATACTGGCCCAAGCAAATGATCCAAAAGGTCATTAATTTGACAAATATGTGGCCACTTGTCACTATGATAACCAACTGAAAAATAAATGGTTTGGAAGTTCAGATGACGTTCTTTACAGAGCCATGGACAAACCTAATTTTTCCAGCAGTGTCTGTGGGATTTGTGTGAAAACTCACAGCTGAGGTGTGAGGATTCATACCACCATTGAGTCTACATCGGCTATAACACGGGGTTCCTCTAAATTCAGCATACTCATTGCCAAACACACTGTCTGAGATCTGTCACTCAGCAAAATTAAATTGTCTCTGCAGGTTCATATTTATAGGACTGCAACTTATGATGTACAATCAGGATGTCATCAATAACGACTGTGTTTGGGTCGTACTTCTTGACTCTAATGAAAAAGGTTAGGATAAACAACTTAAGTCTGCTACATAAAGAAACAACATTAAGTGTGAACTAAACACTGAATCTAGCAAATTTCCCTTGTTTGACGTTTTGATGTCTTCATCAAACATAACTCAGTATATGCACATGGGCCGTTACTGGTGCCCAGGTATAGCAAGTAGATAGTGGTTAGACTTTAAATATGAATCCAGAGACGGGATGGATGGACGGACAGATACTTCAGAAATTGAGATGCAGGAAAACATTTTTTGTTTCTTTTCCTGTTCCTACCCAGCCCCAGAAAACACTTCAATAAAATTCCACGCTTTTCCAGACTGTGTTGGAATCCTGTTTGAAACATCAAGGAGCAGTGAGCAACCCTTCCCCCACCTGTTGCTCCACACAGCTAGTGGGTTGGCTGAAAAATAAAGCATACGCTTTTCCTTTGCTTTTAAAAAATACAATGTGGCTGTCTGGAAAACTTTCCGATGACAAACTACAGTGTGAAAACAAAAGGAGAGCGACTACCTGAGCAGATAGCCCAACTAATACATCAACTACTATCTGCTTGTACAAATATAAATGGCTTAGAGACTCAGAACACGCTTACCCTTTTACACAGCCAAGGACAAATCTAATTTAACTTAGTATAATAACCTCAGTTTGTTACATCTGTTTCATTCTATAAAGAGAAAAATGCCAAGAAGGCATTATTCTGTAATTAAAATCTATGTATCAAAATAATAATAAACTTTTATAGATATGTTATCACTTTAAAAATCTATCTGAAATGTTATTTTTACAAGTGTGAATGATAAACGTTTCTATTTTAAATGAACGCAAACGTGTGGCATCCTTTCTTCATGTTATCATACTGAGAATCTGTCATTGACCAATACTTAGTCAGAACCAATCTTTACTTGTATTGACTGTGATCAGACTTCTAAAGGGGTATCTGAAAACACATTGCTGAATAATAAATAAGGTCAATCATATTGGTACGCCACCCCACTGTAAACATTGCTTAAAGGAAGCCTGGGGAATAGGAAAGAGTGTTTACAGTACTGTCTGGTCCCACAGCAGCTCCAGATGGCACTGCTGACACACATCCACACTGCAACCGCAGTCTTGTGACACTTTTTAGCCAAATAATAGATTCTCACATACTGATCATGTGGAGCAAATAGGATGCAAGGCAAAAAATCTTTACAGAGGCCTATTGAACAACACACACACACACGCACAAATACATGAAAACACAAAGAAAAGCATGTGGCTATTACACGGCTCCTCGCCTCTTTCCTGTTATTGTTAACATGAAGTTGGTGGCTCCTGCTTTAAGTAAAAAACATGGGAGAAGAAAAGCTGAATCCAGTAACTCCACCTCTGCGTGACCTGGTGCATCTCTTATTCATTGGTGAGGAAGAAACAACAAACTACAACCGCAGTGCTCTCTCAAGAACAACTCCATCTGCCTCCTGCTGGGTTTCTAATCCCCTGCGGTTTGGAGCTGCTTCCTGCTATTGAGACTGGATGATCACTCCTAATTGCGTCTTTGTTTTTCCCTATTTAAAGATGGAGACTTTTATGGTTTGGTGAGATGAGAGGCAGCTAACAGCAATGTAAACCTAAGCCTCACTTGGTTATGTCCAAACTTAGCTTCTTACAAACCAGTTCTTCGTTTTTATTTAGTTTCTAAAATGGGAACAAACCACATCAACAAAATAATCTGGTTAGTATTTACCTTTAAAACTAGTTGAGTGAGTACATCAAAAACTGGTTTGACTCTAACTAAATGATCAACTACTTTTCTTAAGCTGTTTAACTTACATAATTTCTCCTCATATCTATTGGTTCAAATCCTACCAAATAAAAAGTGTGCCACACCAATTCTACTGGTTAAAATCACAGTTTCACCATGGTTTCATCACTGTACCCAGCAGTACAGCTTGACTAATACTAACTTTATTAACCTATTTATGGAACGTCTGCATGTTTAAAACTGTTCAGATTTTGATTTGTTCTTAAAGAAATTCTGTTGTGGCTTCTGGAGCTCAGAGGTCAACTCTGCCAGTACAGGGTAGAAATGATCTAAGAGAGTGCGAATTGATCTTGACTTTTGTAATTTTGGGTGTTTTGGACCAATCATGGCTCAGTTTGCAGCAGTCTTGGGGATGTTACGCTCCTGCTTAGACAACTAATGATTTAAAAGTATTTTCTAAAGTATACGCCACTCATAGTCTGCAGTAATGAAATCTGCTTAAATGACTACAATAAATGATATCTACAAGCAGAAAGTCACATAAAGTTATTTTGGTTTGGTCAGAGTTCAGAGGTCAAACTGGGATTAGAACCACAATCAATGGAAAAAGGGTGTAGTACAGAGTCTTCGGAAGATGATTTACAAATAACATTAATTATACATTAGATTGAGGCATTTTTATGAATGTTTTACACTAGAACTCATAAAAGATTTTAACAACTAAGAAAAATGGTACAATAAGGTTTTGTTTTTTTTTGGAAGGGACGAAATGGCAACTCTGGCGCGGATTGACCCGATGCCACTGATGTATCACTAGTACAAAAAAATGGAAATTTGTTGTCGTCCCCCTGTTAGTTTGGAACTGTGTCCCAACTTTGTTGCTATATTTAGCAATCATTCAGAACCCTCTAGTAACTTTTTTTAATTGACCTGCAACAAATCTCGTGACTTTTCCTGGTGTTATCTAAGACGTTTGTGGACTCTAACCTGAAAGCAAGTATCGTTTTTTATCTTTTCAACGAGCAGTAGGTGCTGCTGTGTGCCCCAGTCATGTCCCAAAGCACTCAGAGGTGGCCCAGTCCTCGTGCAGCAGCTCATTGAGAACAGTGGGTGTTCACCCATATAATTTCCCATATTGATTATATAATTGTGTTATCTATAACATTTATATGTTGTTATTTTGATAGAGACTAGAGGCAAAAGATTGCGTGCCCCACACGCCCCAGAGACCATAATCCTTAATGCAGCCGTCCGTAATCCAAATCCTAAACGCAGGACCTTTGCTGCGTGTCACCCCCACCTTCTTTCTCTCCCTGTTTAATGTCCAATAAATGTGATGAAAGACCACTACTCCAACAAAAATGTAAAAAAAAAAACAAATGCATGAAGAAAAATTTTAGCGGTTTAGACATGTTTTAGGTGGTATACTCTGATACCATTAACCAGCCATGCTCACTCTAAACATATTTCGAATAAGCCGAAGAAATGGGCTTTGTTTACTCCCTTCTTGTGATGTTATTCCTCTATCCTACATCAACAACTGCAAACACATGCATATGGCCTATTATGCAAATTGGGCAAGTACCTCATTTAGCAACTTTTAGAACAGCTAATAGGCTCTTTTCTTACAAAGCAGTTGCCACAGTGGATTTGGAGGCCTTCAGCAGCTACTTAGCTCCATTATGCTTTGGGCTGATTCTGATAATGTGCTAATCCCAGTTTATTACATGTAATAAAAGCTGGTAAAATATTTAGCTCAGCCTCTGTCCCTTCACTTCCCTTTAATCAGTTCTTTCTGCTTTAGTGACTTCTGTAATCTAAATCCCCGGATTCCAGTGTATTATATTCTCTCATAGCATCTAAAATCAGGAGATCCTGGGCTCCCCCAGCAGATGCTTTGCGCACTCGCTGCAAGTCAGTTCAACACATTCTGAAATAAAAGCAGCACTAATCATCCTCCTCATCTTATGCAGACAGGCTTTTCACACCTAATCTCTGCTTTCCTCTTCATCAAACACTGACAACATCCCCCCCACACACACACACAGGCATCTGCGTGTGACCAGTCACATCTGTCTGTTCGGATCAGCACTGGTTCTAAAACCACTGCGGTCAGTTATGTTTCTGAACCGGCCTGAGTGATGCCTGCGCAGCATCTCCCCATCACTGCCTGTCTGCGTGCGTCACAAACACGCAGCGTCCAACAGAAGGCGCATTATAGTAAACACAATGAGCCCGTCTATTCCCACGACAATCCCCGCATCTGTGCAGGAGACACCCGGGCCTGGACTGGTGCGAAGATTCATTCTGGGCTGGAAGAAAGCTGCTGGTCAGCGGCAGGAGAAAGGCTTTGTTGGCCAAACTCCTGCAGGGAAACAGGATTTTTGTTTGGAGGCGTTTCTTTCCGAGTGTGCCTATATATTTGTAATTTACAGTTGATACTCACTACTCTGCTCTCGTTAATTCATGTTTACTATATCGCTATACATGCATTTGCACAATTTTTACTTTACAGTTGAATTAATATTTCGATTCTAAATTTTAATACATAACATTTCAGCCGAATTAATCAAGAGAGGCTGTAGGATCAACACGAGTCAAAGTTTATATTCTGAGTAATGATCATCTCTGCTAGGGATGTTAAAATGCTAAATTACTGATTTTTATAAGGCAGTATGGCAGGGCGCGTATGTGCAATCGAGCGAACTGGGATGTTCCGGGTGTGTTTTCCCGCTATGATCTGTCGAGTCGTTTCGGTCCACTCGGTTCGGACATGAACAGTGGAGGTCCAGTCTGGTCTGCGGCTGAATAGTTCAGTGTCACCGACCGGTTTGCGAGCCGGAGGCAGACAGTCAGCAGGCCCCGCTGGGTGTCTGCTGCTGAGCTGCAGCGCTGCTTCCTTCCTGCAGCCTCCCCCCCTTCTGCTGCTGACAAACAACACACGTAAAAAGCGGAACACTAAGCCACCAACACCGAGCCCGGAGGTGACCCGTTCCCCCGCAAGCCTTACCTGGTAATCCAGTTAGTTAAAGCAAACCCGGTGCCCGTTATGATCTGTAGCGGAGACAGCCCATTGTCCTGCCGCTGTCGCTGATTCCTCCTGTGACTGCCTGCCTCCTCGCTCCTCCTCCTCCTCCTCCTCTTTTCGCTCATCATCTGTTTTCCTCCATCCCTTTCTCCCCAGCTCTCCATTCCCTCTCCCTTTCTCCTTCTTCATCACGGGCGCCTCCATATAGCTTTGGATGGGCTGACCAGATGGGGGCCACTAAGATACATATTGGAAAATTAGAACTGGGGCCACTCAAAAAAACACTCAGTCCAGTAGTGAGGTATAGACATTTCGATCTGATATTAATTCACACAGACAAATATATGTACACATATTCAAAAAACCTAGAATATTTTCTCTTATATAAAGCTTAAGTTTCATTAACTTTATTAAGTTAAAAAGGATCTAAATCTGTTTGAATAGAATAGAATAGAAATATTCTTTATTGTCCCATGTGAATTCATGTGAACCAGCTATAAAGTGAAAGGCAAATGGAAACATGCAGATATACACAAAGGTCCACAATGTTAAACAAACAAATAAATAAAGTACAGTGAGTGGAATTACAGCAAAAGTAAAAAATACTGACCATTTCAAGTTATTCTCAAGCTAAGTAGGGCCTATGGAAAGAGTTCTAATGATTCTCCTTGTTTTTCACAAATAGAAAAATGGTTTCATAAACCTCAAATTGCATTTTCTAAGTATTCTCTGGTCAGTTTTAAATACTGAGTCTGAGCAGGCTAATATTTCAGATGTTAAACTGGAGATGATTTAAAGCAGTCCAAATTTCTTCAGAAGATCCAGTAAAAGCTGATTTAGTACAGAATAATACGCTGTGAATCAGACACCAACTTCAGCATCATAAGCCACATTGTTACATTGTTCATAACACAAGGAGTCACCCCCCAACCCCACATTGACCGGACATGGGAACAGGCAATGGAAAACTATTAAATGCTACAGGCAGCTAGCTGTCTTTTTTTTTTTTTTTGTTCTTTTGTCATCATTTTGGTCGTACCAATCAGTCAAAGTGACAATCACAAATACATACACAATCATCTATCAGTAGGGGTTAAGAGCATAGCCCAAGGGCACTTCGTCATTTGGGAGCAGGGAAGCTGGAATGTAACCCACGATTTTCCACATGCAAAACCAATACTCTTCCACCTGACACACAGCCGTGCATAGTAGTTAATGTATAGATTGCATGGCATGTGGAACAAAAAGCAACATGCTTCTTTCAAACTATTAACATGTTGGAGGGGTGTGTGTGTGTGAGTGTGTGTGTGTGGGGTGGGGTGGGAGCACAAAGCAGCAGCTTAATTGACTTACGCCTTGGGCCGGCTCTGGGTGGAGCACCAAAACTACCAGCCATAACAGAATTTAGGGGGTTTAATTGAGGAATGTTGCTTTGGATGTACTTGACATTTAAGCTATATTATAACATATCTTGATCCTGCTTAGGATTTTGTTAAAATCACCTAACAGTCTACACTTTTATGTTTTCAGTTTCTCAATACTTACATATGTGATAATTAGATATGTCCAAAACATGCCCCCAGATAATTTAGGGGTCCAAGATTTTGAGTTTTTGAGCTAAATACATGATCTTGGCATCCTTTTTAGTGCAGGACCAGGAGTAAGTCACAGATCTTTAAAAAGATTTTAAAAAATCCTGTTAAAGAAATTAATAAAACAATCAGCCTTTCACAGTAAGCAGTCTCAGAGAGATATATAGTGACCTTCTGAAGATACACTAGAGGCAAAGCAAACTTGATTCATACGTCAGCAGCCTTGTTTAGCTGTTGTGGTGGCTGCCTGTCCTTTTATTGTTTTGGAACAGATGAACAGATGGATGCAAAGCAACGTTTGTCATTAAGGCTGCAGCAGTGTTACAGCGACACCTGCTGGCCAAATGTATGATATGCTGTTAGAGTGCAGTGAGACTGCAGCAGCGGACGCAGATGGATGAGAAGTGCAAACATGGAAGTAAAGCTGAACTGAAGGCACCCTAAAGCAGCTATTCTGCAGTCAGATGATGTCCCATGTGGTCTGAGGTCAGAACAATGAGCCAAAGCAGACCAGCTGGCTCTGTGATGGCGGCTTAGAGACAAAATATAGGACTGAGGTACTTCATCAGATTAATTGCTTTGAATGGGTAAAACAAGAGATGTAAATTATTAATATAATTTTACTTAATAATGGTGAATCATTTGGAATGATTAACAATATTTTACCTATATGCCAAAAAAACACTGTCCCCCTGCAGGCAGACACTAAACATCCCTGCTGACAATCAAACAAACCACCAGCCCATCTCAAACTGTTTCAGCACAAGCTGCACTTTATGTAAATACTAAATACTACAAGCCACATTCCATCCATATGTTCTCTTTTTCTATGAGTCTGTTACCTACATGTGTATCTCAGATACATTTCATTATGATAACAATGAAACTAAAGAATCTTGAAAAATACTACAAGTAGTTCAACATTTTGAACTTTTACAATTTGTCCCTCAGATAAAAATAAGTAAGCTGCATTTGAATTCAGGTCTCCTGAACCAGTACTTTGTAGAACCACTATTCACTGCAGTTACAGCAGTTACAGAGGCTATGTTGTCTGGGGATTAAATGCCCCTGGTAGGGTCTCCCATGGCAAACAGGCTCTAGGTGATGGGTCAGACAAAGAGCGGTTCAAGAATCCTTCATGAGGACCACAAAATCGAGGCACGTGACATCGCCCGGTACAGCGGAGCCGGGATCCCACCCTGGAGCCAGGCCTGGAGTCGGGACTTGTCGGAGAGCGCCTGGTGGCCGGGTTGCTCCTCGCGGGACCCGGCCGGGCCAAGCCCGAACGAGAGACGCGAGGCCATCCCCCAGTGGGCCCACCACCTGCAGGGGGAACCGTGAGGGACTGGTGCAAAGAGGATTGGGTGGCGGACAAAGGTGGAGGCCTCAGCGGCCCGATCCCCGGATGCTTAGGCTGGCTCTAGGGACGTGGAATGTTACCTCACTGGGGGGGAAGGAGCCTGAGCTTGTGCGGGAGGTTGAGAGATATCGACTAGAAATAGTCGGGCTCGCCTCCACGCACAGCGTGGGCTCTGGAACCAATCTCCTTGAGAGGGGCTGGACTCTCTTCTACTCTGGAGTGGCCCACGGGGTGAGGCGGCGGGCTGGGGTGGGTTTGCTTGTTGCCCCCCAGCTCAGCCGTCTAGTGTTGGGGTTTACCCCGGTGGATGAGAGGGTCGCATCCCTGCGCCTTCGGGTCGGGGATAGGTCTCTGACTGTCGTTTCGGCCTAAGGGACGAGCGGTAGTGCGGAGTACCCGGCCTTCTTGGTGTCCCTGTCAGGGTTGCTGGATAGTGCCCCTCCCGGGGACTCCATTATTCTGCTGGGGGACTTCAACGCCCACGTGGGAAACGACAGTGACACCTGGAGAGGCGTGATCGGGAGGAATGGCCTCCCCGATCTAAATCCGAGTGGTGTTTTGTTATTGGACTTCTGTGCTAGTCACGGATTGTCCATAATGAACACCATGTTCAAGCATAAGGGTGTCCACCAGTGCACTTGGCACCAGGACACCCTAGGCAGGAGGTCAATGATCGAATGATCGACTTTGTTGTCGTATCATCAGACCTTCGGCCGCATGTTTTGGACACTCGGGTGAAGAGAGGGGCTGAGCTGTCCACTGATCACCACCTGGTGGTGAGTTGGATCCGCTGGAGGAGGAGAAAGCCGGACAGACTTGGCAGGCCCAAGCGCATAGTGAGGGTCTGCTGGGAACGCCTGGCGGAGCCCTCGGCCAGGGATGTATTCAACTCCCACCTCCGGGAGAGCTTTGACCAGATTCCGGGGGATGTTGGAGACATAGAGTCTGAGTGGACCATGTTCTCCGCATCTATTGTCGATGCTGCTGCCCGTAGCTGCGGGCGTAAGGTCTGCGGTGCCTGTTGCGGTGGCAATCCCAGAACCCGGTGGTGGACACCGGCAGTAAGGGATGCTGTCAAGCTGAAGAAGGAGTCCTATCGGCTGTGGTTGGCTTGTGGGACTCCTGAGGCGGCTGACGGGAACCGTGAGGCCAAGTGTGCTGCGGCCCGAGCTGTGGCAGAGGCAAAAACTCTGGCCTGGGAGGAGTTCGGTGAGGCCATGGAGAAGGACTACCGGTCGGCCTCGAAGCGATTCTGGCAAACCGTCCGTCGCCTCAGGAGGGGGAAGCAGTGCTTCGCCAACACTGTTTATAGTGGGGGTGGGAGGCTGCCGACCTCGACTGGGGACATTATCGGGCGGTGGAAGGAGTACTTCGAGGATCTCCTCAATCCTGCCATCACGCCTTTCCTGGTGGGAACAGAGGCTGGGGACTCGGGGTTGGACTCTTTCATCACCCAGGCTGAAGTCACAGAGGTAGTTAAAAAGTTCCGCGGTGGCAAGGCTTCGGGGGTGGATGAGATCTGCCCTGAGTACCTCAAATCTCTGGATGTTGTGGGGCTGTCATGGTTGACATGCCTCTTCAACAATGCATGGCGGTCGGGGACAGTACCTCTGGACTGGCAGACCGGGGTGGTGGTCCCCCTTCATAAGAAGGGGGACCGGAGGGTGTGTTCCAACTACAGGGGGATCACACTCCTCAGCCTCCCTGGTAAGGCGTACGCCAAGGTATTGGAGAGGAGAGTCCGGCCGATAGTCGAACCTCGGCTTCAGGAGGTGTGGTTTTCGTCCCGGCCGTGGAACACTGGACCAGCTCTATACCCTCTACAGGGTACTTGAGGGTTCATGGGAGTTTGCCCAACCGGTTCACATGTGTTTTGTGGACCTGGAGAAGGCATTCGACTGTGTCCCTCGTGATGCTTTGTGGAGGGTGCTCCTGGAGTATGGAATCGGGGGCCCTTTATTAGGGGCCATCGAGATTTTAGAATGAAAGTTTTCTACCAGCTCATCTACGGTGTTACAGGGCAAAGTGGAGGTAGAAGAGTAAATCTGGTTAAAGGTTTCAGCAGCACCGTCCTTAAAGATGCGTTTTCTTATCATGTCTCTTTGGCAAACGGAGCCATTGGAGATGATGCTTTCAAAAATAACAGAAAAGTGGTCAGATTGGGCAACATCAGTTACAGACACCTTGGAAATGTTTAGACCCTTAGTGATGATCAAGTCCAAAATATGTCTCTGTGCGTTTGCTGTTGAACATGTTGAGTCAAAACAAAATTTCTAAGAGTGTCACATATATCTATTGCACTTCTGTCTTCAGGATTGTCCATATTAATGTTGAAGTCTCCCACAATAATTAAACAGTCATTATCAACACATATCAAAGATAAAAGCTCATTAAAATCACTGAAAAAGTTTGTTTTGGACTTAGGAGGCCTGTAAATATTCTTTATCTGGAGAGCCAAATATTCAAAAGAGTCAAATTTGCCCAGAAATACTTTTTTAAACTTTAGTAAATCTTTAAACAAGGTTGCCACCTCTCCACCTTTTCTTTGCTGCTCTCACAAAGAAAATTGTAGTTCGGAGGCGTTGACTCTATCAGAATGGGAGCTTCATTAAATTCATGTAACCATGTTTCTGTTAAAAACATAACATCAAGATTGTGGTCATTAATGAAGTCATTGATTAAAAATGATTTTCCTGACAGAGATCTAATGTTCAATAAAGCCAGTTTATATGACTTAGTTGCTGATATTAACTCTGTGTCTGGTTGTACCTGACAGTTTATGGCTTTTTTTGATTGTTTATTACTGTCTCTTATCCTTTTGCCTTTGTTCTTTCTGTCACATATATGAACAGAGATTTTACAACTATCTCCTATTAGGGGCCCAAGTTTTTCCTGGACATGCTCATTTCTGATAGAGTTACCACGGGGGCCCAGACTGTATCACAGAGAAGTGATTTGAAGGTCCTGATTAGAAGGAGATAGATTAAGAGGTGGTGGGGCTCTGCGGGATTTGGAAGATGTTGGTTTAGTAGCAGGGCCTCGGCCACGGGGGGTGTTGAATGGAGATGTCAGAGCCATTTGGGTACCGATCTTAAGAGCTCCTTTCATGTTATCAGAATCCAGTAAAGCAAAAAGTGGGCTCAGTGGGGAGATGGGAGAGTTCTGTGCGGTCTGGGTCGGGGTCTGGGGTGAGGAGGGTTTAACGGGGGGGTCGGTCTGGGTCTGGGTTTGGGGGGTAAAACATGGGGGTCCACTTCTCCTGTGGATTTCGATGGGGAGACCTTTTGTGATGACTTCTCTTTCTCAGCCAACTGGCCAGTTGTCTCTGCTGGAGCTGTTGGAGGCAGTGTTATCATTGTTGTTGATACTCCATGTTCTCTGCTGAAGGTCGAAGCTGCTGGTGGATTATTTACTGAACAGAAGAGATTAGATGTGAGACGTCTGGCTCCTGGCTTGTTCAAACAGAAACCATCTTGCTTGAAGAGTTGTATTTTTTCCCAAAAAATATTGAAGTTGTCGATGAAGTTCACAGATGTAGTATCATATGTGTTTTTCAACCACGTATTAATCATCAGAAATCTCGAAAAAATCTCATCTCCACAGAAAATTGGTGCAAAGGGTCCGCTGAGAAACACCTTGATATTGAGACCTCCAACAATATTCAGCAGATGGGTGAAATCCTCCTTCAATCCTACTGATTTTTTCTTAGCCACGTCATCCATGGCTCCACAGTGTATAATGAGGTTTTCTAGAGACGGGCACTTATCTGTGATTGCCAGAATATTCTCTGAGATATCGGACACCACGTTACTGGTACCAATCATAACTTCTGTGTTTTTCTTGTTGCAGAAGTTTTTAATCCCATCCAAAACTGTGTTGCCCACTATTAGGGTTCTTGGTCCGGTGGGGTGCTTTTTCTCTGGCAATGTAGGAGAAGACTGTTTAGAATGAAGGTTGTTCTCAATCCTTTTATTGTTCTTAGAAGATGGATCATTTTCCTGGTTTTCATTCTGTAGTGGAGCAAATCTGTTCTGGAGGGGGATTCCATTATTTCCAGCTGTCTCACTCCTATCAGTTGTTGTGACACCAGCTCACTGTCAAAGTCTCCTTTTCCCAGGGGAAACTGAGGCATTTCTCTGTAATTCTGGCCATTCTAATTTATTTAATTGCTGGGATCTTCCAGTGAGTTGTCCACCTTGATTTTTTGGGCATGCTCCTAAAACAGGCCATGGGGGTCTGCTAGTAGGTTTATTCTCAGCGTTCTGATTGCCGGCTGAGTCGTTGAGCTGGCTGTCACCGTTTGGGATCACAGGCAAAGTTGAATCATCGCTGTACCCCATATTCACCTCCACATTCACTTCTAGTCGATGGATTTTCATCTCCAAAACAGCCAATTTCTGTAAAAGTTTGTCGAAGTCCTCTGTGGTGACGGGAGGCATTTTGTGCTGATTAGCTGGCGTCAACTTGTCCTTCTTTCGAGTTCGAAAGTCTGTCTTCCCCAGATAAAAGAATAAGAGGTAAAAAACTTCAGTTGATCAATAAACTACTATTTTTAAGTCGCAAAAGATTTCTGCGAAACCGGATTTGTGATAAACCTCCAATGGTAACTCAATGGTACATAGGAAATATTTGAAATTATTCCAATGGAGAGTCTAAGTGCAAAATGAAGTGGCAAACATGAAAGCCTCTGGCCCTCTGGCGGCCCCTGATGGATTACCTGCCCAGTGATCTACGATCTGACCTTAAAAGAAAACTTGCATTCAACTAGAAATAATAATACCTACCGGTACTTATTATTTATGTACTTATGCATTTTTATATATATATATATATATATATATGTATGTATATATTATATATATATATATATATATATATATATATACGTATAATTTTTTTTCTCCCCCTTTAAACTTTTCACACTTTATCTTGTACCATAACTACCGCGGCTCTGTGTTGTGTTTGTTCTTTTTTTGTTTTGTTTTGGAAAAGAAATAAAAAGTGTTACACAAAAAAACATTTAAAAACAATCTTCACTGATTGCAGAGTGTACCGGAGTCAAAATCTCTGTTTGTCTATAGAAACTTGGCAATAAAGCTGATTCTGATCCAGGCATCCAATAAAAAGACTGCACTGTGATGAGGCATCATTCCGGAAAAGCACCTATTCTGAACTAGCTATTGATGTTTGATGACACATTTCAGTCATGCTACTACAAAAAATGAGCTCTGTTTTAACCAAATATGTTGATAACTAGAGCACACAAAATATAATATAATTTTCAAAGTATTGTGAGATGTTAAAAAGATATATAAATTTTGATGTGAGTTTACAGATTGACAATTTAGTGGAAGACACCATTGAAAAGCAGGAGTTCTCAGACAACACTCAAATACAACAAAAACTTGTGGGCATTATGAGAGACAACGTCTCTAAAAAGGGCAAAGCAAAATGTTGCCTTCAAAGTTGGAGACAAAGTGTTCGCAGTCAACAGAGAAATGCTTTTTAATGCCAGCTTTCTTGGGCCATTTACAATTATTGTCATCCATGACAAAAACGCTGATCTCAAAGTTGATAATGGAGCAACTTTTAGTAAGATCAGCATAGATCATCTCAAATTATGTATCACTGACAATCCCAGAGTGCCACATCTTTTGAAAAAAGAAGAACAAAAAACGACTGCCGTGCCATCTAGGTCTCCAGAACGTTCAGCTGATGCCCCACCACAACCAGTAGAGGCTTCCACAGCAGCTCCGTCTCACCCATTACGACCTCCTGGTCCTCTGCAACCATCAACAACCCATAACCCTTCTTTATCTCAACCAGCACACCCTTCTGCTCCTGTTCCACTGCAGGCTGCTTCCGCAGGTGAGAATCACGTTGCAGAGCTCTTTGTCACAGCTCCTTTTCAAACTGTAGATAGTACAACTGTGGCTTTTACCCTTCCAGTAGACGCTCCAATTACCACTCCACCTCCGTCGCAGAAGGTGCAACCGATGGTTATACCAAAGATCATTCTGTTGATGAGCTTCAAGAGGTAGTCACTTGAAATGGTTTGCACTTCACAGGTGTGCCCTGTCAGGTTTAATAAGTTGGATTTCAAGCCTTATAAATGGGGTTGGGACCACTGTCCCACTGAATAGACTGTTAGAATATGTATTATGGCAAGAAAAAAGCAGCTAAGTAAAGAAAAACGAGTGGCCATCATTACTTTAAGAAATGAAGGTCAGTCAGTCCGAACAATTGGGAAAACATTGAAAGTGTCCCCAAGTGCAGTCGCAAAAACCATCAAGCGCTACAAAGAATCTGGCTCACATGAGGACCGCCCCAGGAAAGGAAGACCAAGAGTCACTTCTGCTGCGGAAGATAAGTTCATCCGAGTCACCAGCCTCAGAAATCGCAGGTTAACACCAGCTCAGATTAGAGAAGAGGTCAATGCCACACAGAGTTCTAGCAGCAGACACATCTCTAGAACAACTGTTAAGAGGAGACTGTGTGAATCAGGCCTTCATGGTAAAATAGCTGCTAGGAAACCACTGCTGAGGACAGGCAACAAAGAGAAGAGACTTGTATGGGCTAAAGAACACAAGGAATGGACAATAGACCAGTGGAAATCTGTGCTTTGGTCTGATGAATCCAAGTTTGAGATTTTTGGTTCCAACCACCATGTCTTTGTGCAGCGCAGAAGAGGTGAACGGATGGACTCTACATGCCTGGTTCCCACCGTGAAGCATGGAGGAGGAGGTGTGATGGTGTTGGGGTGCTTTGCTGGTGACACTGTTGGGGATTTATTCAAAATTTAAGGCATACTGAACCAGCATGGCTACCACAGCATCTTGCAGCGGCATGCTATTCCATCCGGTTTGCGTTTAGTTGGACCATCATTTATTTTTCAACAGGACAATGACCCCAAACACACCTCCAGGCTGTGTAAGGGCTATTTGACCAAGAAGGAGAGTGATGGGGTGCTGCGCCAGATGACCTGGCCTCCACAGTCACTGGACCTGAACCCAATCGAGATGGTTTGGGGTGAGCTGGACTGCAGAGTGAAGGCAAAAGGGCCAACAAGTGCTAAGCATCTCTGGGAACTCCTCCAAGACTGTTGGAAAACCATTTCAGGTGACGACCTCTTGAAGCTCATCAACAGAATGCCAAGAGTGTGCGAAGCAGTAATCAAAGCAAAAGGTGGCTACTTTGAAGAACCTAGAATATAAGACATATTTTCAGTTGTTTCACACTTTTTTGTTCAGTATATAATTCCACATGTGTCAATTCATAGTTTTGATGCCTTCAGTGTGAAGCTACAATATTCATAGTCATGAAAATAAAGAAAACTCTTTGAATGAGAAGGTGTGTCCAAACTTTTGGTCTGTACTGTATATATATATGTACATATACATATATAATGGTGCAATGGTATAATGGTTTATGTATGGTAGTTTAGATTTCATTCTTTTACATTGTTTGGCATTCATTGATTTAACTGTTAGAGCATTCATGCGGAGCAAGGGATGCAGTGTGTCTCTGTGGACATGTGGCACCAGCCAACACCCCAAGCAACCGCATGGGACATTGTGTGGAGTATTTGCCCTGAAGGTACATATATTCACCCTTAAATCATAGTTATGGTTTATGAATGAACAACACTTCAAGAAAACTGCAAAAAGTTTATTACAATTGTAAACTGTATTTTAGTGATTTTGATACATATATTTACAGCTTTTTAATTGAAGAAGTAAATGTCAGTTTGCAGAAAAAATATTGTCGAAGGACCTCATCAATTTCCCAGTCCCAAGAAAGGAAATTAACAGCCTTCGGCTTGAGATTGCTGTCACTCTCCTCCTTAACAGTGGTAAGCCAACAATATTTTTGTTTCCAAATGTCCTTGTTTTAGGATTTATGTGGAGTGTGGAAAAAACAATAAGTTGCAGACCATTAAGGTCTGGGAACAAGCTGGTCTGTTTCAGTAAGGGACATTAAATCAGGAATGTGAAGAAACTACAGTATAAGGTGGGCATGCTATGTTTTCCTGGATTGTGACAGACCCAGACATGCACATCTGACTGTGAAATACTTTCTAATGTTCCCCAGTAAATTGATTAAAAAATGCTGTACACCACAGGTTAAGATGCCTAACAGTACTTGGTTATGCAATGCCTTCATCTGAGGGAGATATAATCACTGGGAAAAGCTCCTGGCACAGAATTTCTGTCTTTGTTTTAATACCTGTGGATATCTCAAATACTTTGGCTATGGAGCCTATTGCGCCCTGCACCTGAATAGCCACTCACCCACATTTGTGTTTTAACTTTGTCTTCTAATCCATAATTGCTTTGCTGCTGGTCTTTCATTTACTTCACATTGTAATAATATAAAAAGTGATTAAATGTCCAGTAAGTCTTGATTTTATTAGTGTCTTACAGCAAAGGTGCCATGCTATCACAGTTCTAAGCTTTAACTCACTGGGTTCTACAGTATGAACAGTTTGTATCATGTTGGTTTGTAAAGTAAAATTTGTACAGCATGACAACTGAACATGGTTTTCACATGGTTAATTTCTAACTTAAAGGACCTTTGCCAATACTGCAGTGAAGAGGAACATCAAACTGACTTTACATGGGTACATACATAAATTAAAACACTGAACATTTTATTAGATTAAAAAGGAATATAGTTCTGTTGGTAGTTTATTCTCATACAAAATGCTAATTAAATTTTTGTTTTAGATCCAACGTGATGCATACAACAGATGGTTTCATCAGGCAAGTGTTGGAAGCAGCAGGAGAATGCTTTGTTTGTTTGGCATGTTTATGGAAAGATTTCTGTTGGCTTTTTGGAATGTGTCATTGTTGTTTAAGATTTGTTTTGTAGAAGTTAAATAAAGTAATAGTTATATAGAAGGTTGGAGGTTATGAGTTCTACAGTAAGGGTGACCTGTTTGCTTGTCCTCTCAGGTAGGGCACATTGGTTTCTGTGATATACAGCAAATATGTCCAGATTCACAGGATTTATTGTCCAAGATGAGAGGAATGAACACACAAACAAACTTGCTGGTAAATTAATTTGTTCCCATGTTATGAGGGGGGAACAGAATATTTCGGACAGTCAAAATATTATATTTTAGACAAAACATCAAAAATTAGCTACTAGAAATATGTTTCATTAATCCAGTATTTTGTGTTATTTTACATTAGAAGGCAATTTAACTGAATAATAAGCTACACTCTCATCTTTTCAGGAAGCCTGATTTTTTTGTATCGAGTCAGCTTTCATTTATTTATATCTGTAATAAAAAATATAAATAAACACGATGTGTTGGTGGCTGACTGATGCCCGCAGGTTAAAAGTCAACATGACAAACATGACAAGTTGGAAAAGACTTAGATTCTCTCGGTGATTAAAAGAAACTTATTTATTAGTTTTTTTCCTTGGAGCTGTAGATGAAAACATCAAGTAACAAACTTGACATGATTACGTTTCGTCGTTTTACCGACAATTTGATCAGAAAAGCTATGAAGATGGTCGGATCCGCCGGTTGGAACAGATCTTCGCAAGGGAACAGAATTTTGCACAAGAGCGGAAAACCAGAGGGCTTGTGAAGGAGATGCTTTTATTTCACCCACCATACCCTAGACCACGCCCTTTGAACCCCAACCCCAGTGCCATTTTGCAGTTACATCTTAACTAAGAGAACGTTGCAGTGACTGAAAACTTTGAGAGTGCCATCAGAAGTTTGTCAATGTCACCGTTTCTTTTTTCAGTTGCAATTTTTTTCAATGACATTGTTTATTTTACAACATTTGATTTTACAATGCCAAATATCTTTTTTGATGTCATTGTAAGCTGTCACTTATTTAGTACCATAAGACCTCGGACTGTTGAGCAACTGACGTTGTTTATCATGCAAGAATGGGAAAGAGCTCCACCTACAAAGCTTCAACAATTAGTGTCCTCAGTTTCCAAACGCTTATTGAGTGTTGTTAAAAGAAAAGGTGACGTAACACAGTGGTAAACATGTTCCTGTTCCACCTTTGTTGGAACATGTTGGAAGCATCAAATTAAAAATGAGTGAATATTTGCAAAAATAACACAAAAAGGTTATTAGTCTGAACATTAAATATCTTGTCTTTGTAGTGTATTCAACTGCATGTAGGTTGAATAGGATTGTACATTATTATATCCTGTTTTTATTTACGTTTTGCACAGTGTCTCAACTTCATGGACATGTGTCAATAACAGTCTGGATGGTTTTATTTGACAAAGACGTTGCTTGGATGGCAGCAGATGTTGCTCCAAAATCTGTATGTACCTTTGAGCATTATTTGTACCTTCACAGATGTACAAGTTACCCATGCCATGGGCACCAACACCCCCCCGTGATGGCCAAATCCATGGCCACACTCCGGTAAAGTTGAGTAACTCTCATGCACCCTCATTGTTCATTAATCCAAACACAATGATAGACTTTAGTTTGCAACAAAGTTTATTGAGGTGTTTAAATGCATGGGTTCTACTAGTAAGCCCGCACATTTGGTTCAAATGTATTTTTATCAACACATTTCTGATCTTTGATTTGTAACTAGTGCTAATTCTTGTTTCTCTTACCGGTTTCTTACCTTCCATGATCCCTGGGAGTTTGGCGAGACAAAAAGTGATGGTCAGGGTTCAGAGCACCTAAATACCTGTTGGATAATTGGACTGCACCACCAACTCCTGCTGGAGAGGGGGGATTTGTATTCTCTTTAGTTAAAGAAGCTTTTTTGTATTTAACTAAAGATTGGTATTGAAATATTAGTGGTTTTCATTTCCTTTTTTAGTGTTTAATTTAACAACAAACTTAACCGTACTGTACTATTTATTTGTAGTGTTTTTTATTCTTTAGTTACCCCTATTGTGTTGTAATGGTCTGATCAACAAATATATACCCTTGTGTGTCATGCCTTAACAGGTCAGTTATTTTTGTTTTTGCAGTCAGTTGGTTTGATCACATTTTTCCTAAGTTTTCTTTTGCTTACTTGACCTCTTTGATGAGCTCAGTTGTTATATTTGTAATTATAACTTTTTTGGGTTAAAATAAAAAACCCTCATTTTCTGTTAAGTCCTCTGACTACTCCTGATTTTCGACTCGGTCCCTCACACCTCCATACCATCACAGATGCTGGCTTTTGAACTTTGCGCTGATAACAATCTGGATAGTTCTTAGTCTTTGGCCTGGAAGACATGACACTTGTGATTTCCGAAAAAACTTTGAATTGTGACCTCTTCAGACCACAGCACACTTTTCTACTTTGCTTCAGTCCATCTCAGAGGAGCTCGGACCCAGAGAAGACGGTGGCGTTTCTGGGTGTTGATATATGGCTTTCACTTCACATGGCAGAGTTTTAACTTGCACTTGTTGATGTAGCGATGAACTGTGTTAACTGACCATGGTTTTCTGAAGGGTTCCTGAGTCCACGTGGTAATATCTGTTACAGAATGATGTCAAGTTTTTAATGTACTGCCTCCTCAGGGATCAAAGGTCACGGGCATTCAGTCTTGGTTTTCGGCCATGCTGCTTCCGTGCAAAGATTTCTCCAGATTGTCTGAATCTTTGACGATATTATGGACTGTAGCTGATGAAATCTCTAAATTTCTTGCATTTATACGTTGAGAAATATTGTTCCTAAACAGGTGGACTATTTGCTCATGCAGTTGTTGTCAGTGGTGAACCTTGCCTCATCCTTGCTTGTGAACGACTGAGCCTTTCAGGGAGTCTTTTTTTTTTATTCCCAATTATGGTAAAAATGGTAAATGGCTTGCACTTGTATAGCGCCTTATCAAGTTCCCAGAGACCCCAAAGTGATTGACATTACAATCAGTCATCCACCCATTCATTCACACCCTGAGAGTGGTGAGTTACATTGTAGCCACAGCTGGCCTGGGGCAGACTGACAGAAGTGAGGCTGCCATACACAGACGCCACCAAGCCCTCTGACAACCATCAGCGGGCAAGGCAGTTCTCGCAAGGCAGCGTCCAAGGACACAAGGACCGAGACAGACAGAGAGGGGATTCGAGCCGGCAACCCACCGGTTACCACTGCCGCCAGCGTCACGACACTCACCTTATTCCAGGTAACATGTTCACCTGTTGAATGTTCAGACTGGTGTTTTTTGAGCATTGCTCAACTTTCCCAGTCTTCTGTTGCCCTTGCCTGCCTTTTCAAAATTAGTATTTGTTGAAAAACAATACAGTTGTTCGATTTGAACATTAAAGATCTTGTCTTTGTAGTGTATTCTATTGGATATAGGTTATACAGGATTTGCAAATCATTGTATTGTTTTTATTAACATTTAACACAATGTCCTAACTTCATTGGAATTTGGGTTGTACCTTTTCCCATTTTGTCAGATAACAACAGCTGAGTTTAATGTGTTTTAGTGCAATTTTGTACCTCAAAGTTTGTTAAAGAACACTGGTGAACAAATAACAGACTGAAGACCAAGGAACACAGCAGACAGACCAGGGAGAAAGTTGTGGTGAAGTTGAACTTTTTATTGAAGAGTGGCAATAATAAAGCCATAAGAAGTCCTGTTTGCAGTTTGCCACAAGACATGTAGGAGACTGCAAACATGTGGATGATGTCAGCCAAAAACAAGTGACTGAAGTTTTTAGTCTATATGTGAAAGACTATGTATGGTGGAAACCTAACACCTAAACACACAATCCCCATTATGAAACCTGGTGTTGGCAACAGCATGCTCTGGGGATACTGTCCCCCAGTCAGTTCAGGAAAGCTGGTAGAACTTCACTCTTCAGCTGGACAACATCCTTAAACTTACAGCCAGGGCTGTCAGTCAGATCAAAGAAAATTCATGTGTCAGAATGTCCTAGCTAAAGCTCAGATTTAAATTCAACCAGGGGATAATACTAAGTAACATTCACAGACCCTCTCCATCAAATTTCATTGAGCTTGAGTTTAAAAAACTTGCAGCAATAGATGGTTCTGAAAACCAATGCACGCCACACTTTTCAGATTTGTAAATCTTGTTGATAACCGTGTATCATTTTTCTTCCACTTCACAATTACGTACTACATACTAAATACATTGAAGTTCGTGGTTGTAACATGACAAAAATGTGTTTAAGGGCTATGAATGTTTTAAATTTGCACTGAAACTGTTGGCAACATGGAAATCCACTGTTCATCGTTATATGATGGATGCTGCTTTAGTACCAGAATTACAATCACCCTCTGACATCTCCTGCTGTAACTTTTCTTTTCCTTTAAGTTCTAACTTGTTTCTTTCCCACATTAGGTCTTAATGCACACATGAAATGAAAGATTTGATGGATTTTAACCAATGTAATATTGTTCTTGACAGAAAACAGAAATTGTATTGGGTTCGCATTTATACAATAGCCATTAAAGATGTCTTTGTTTTTGTCGCATTCTTCATAACTACCAAGATTTTAAAATCTTTTTTTTATTATGTTAGCTGGTATAGAGTCAGGGTTAGGGTTAGGAATTATAACCATTTATGAATAAGCTTTGTAGACATAATCATTTCTAATGGATCTCATTTCCAGCAAAAAGTGACAATCACGTAATACAAATCTAAGTTAAAATATAAGCTTTAAACTAGGTAACTCTAGTACGTTTCAGACTAGGTCCTTGTGGTTAACTGTGTGGCCTGTTGTAGCTCTAGAGACAAAGCTGAATTTATTCTTTGCAGCAACTGTTGCAGATCTTTGTTTGAAACGAAAATGTACGTGCAGAGACTTACAGACTGGATTTCATTTGGACTGCAGGACACTCAGACTCTAACATTACATTCACAAACATCTCTCATGAATGTGGGCACTTTGACATAATGTATTAATGTTTCAGTTTCATGCAGTTAAAAAACGTGTGGTAATCAAATGTGGCCAGAGGAGGGCAGGACACTGACGTTTTTCCAGTGCTGTTGCCAAGCAAACATGGAAGACAAGTGCTGCCATGATCACATAAAGTGAAACAAGATGTCTTTCTGCATGAAGTGGTAAAACTGAAACCTATGCTGAATTCATAAAACATTTTCACATGTTTAATAAATAAATACAAATAATCTGTTTAAAGTACTAAAGTTCTAAATGATCCTTTGTGATTCTGTGAATAGTCAGGTCTTTGTAATCCTCAGTGTATCAATATTAGTTATCTGTACATCACCTTTCTAGTCTATGACCTGTTGCTGAGCCTCGGATTTACAGGTCTCATTTTGACCCTGTGCTTTGTTTACCTCCCTCAACAACATGTGACAGGTTTCCATCTTAGGTGAAATGTTGTGAAACCAGCAGGGGAGGCGAATTAGTGCTGCTTTTGTAAAATCAAAGAGAGATAGGCAACACACAATGTTTTACATTAGATCAAATCAGGAAGCAATAAAAAAACACTGACATGTGTGTTTATTGAAGGAAACCGTGTTCATGATTGTAAGGAGACACTAGGGATAGGCAGAAAACTCTAAGATCAATTCAATTCAGTTGATTTATATAGCGCCAATTCACAACACATGTTGTCTCAAGGCACTTCACATAAGTCAGGTACATACATTCCAATTAGTCCTAACCATTGAACAGTGCAGTCAGAGTTAGTTATTTATTCAAATTGGTTAAAAGGTTTTTCTGTCTAAGGAAACCCAGCAGATTGCATCCAGTCAGTGACTTGCAGCATTCACTCCTCCTGGATGAGCATGTAGCGACAGTGGACAGTCACTGGCGTTGACTTTGCAGCAATCCCTCATACTGAGCATCCATGTAGCAACAGTGGAGAGGAAAAACTCCCTTTTAACAGGAAGAAACCTCCAGCAGAACCAGGCTCAGTGTGAGCGGCCATCTGCCACGACCGACTGGGGGTTAGAGAGAACAGAGCAGAGACACAAAGAGAACAAAGAAGCACTGATCCAGGAGTACTTTCTATGGGAAGGAAAAGTAAATGTTAATGGATGTAGCTCCTTTAGTCGTTTCACCTAGAAAGAAAGAACAGATCAACTCTGAGCCAGTTTTCAAGGTTAGAGTCTGAAAGAGAGCACATAGAGTTAGTCACAGTAAAAGCTCAGTCAGTAGCTATGTCTAGGAGAGAGAAAGGGTTAAACACTAAAAGACAGGCCCATGTGGATCATCTGTAGAGGGTGAGCATTATGTTGTTGCCAGCAGAAGCTTGGAGGATTCCCCTCTCCAGAAAGGTGTCACAGGCAGACACAGTCAGGCCAGATGTAGCTTCTAGGAAGAGAAATGAGAGAGAACAAAGTTAAAAGCTGAAATAACAGCAAATAATGCAAAATTGTAGAGTAGTGTGAGAATGTAGCGAAGAGGGTGAAAGTGGTCATTATGTCCTCCAGCAGCCTAAGCCTATAGCAGCATAACTACAGAGATAGCTCAGGATAACCTAAGCCACTCTAACTATAAGCTTTATCAAAAAGGAAAGTTTTAAGCCTAGCCTTAAAAGTAGACAGGGTGTCCGCCTCACGGACTAAAACTGGGAGCAGGTTCCACAGGAGAGGAGCCTGATAACTAAAGGATCTGCCTCCCATTCTACTTCTAGAGACTCTAGGAACCCCCAGTAAACCTGCAGTCTGAGAACGAAGTGCTCTGTTAGGAACATATGGAACAATCAGATCTCTGATGTATGATGGAGCTAGATCATTAAGGGCTTTATATGTGAGGAGGAGAATTTTAAATTCTATTCTGGATTTAACAGGGAGCCAATGAAGGGAAGCTAAAATAGGAGAAATATGATCTCTCTTTTTAATTTTCATCAGAACTCTTGCTGCAGCATTTTGAATCAGCTGAAGGCTTTTAACTGCAATTTGTGGACATCCTGATAGTAAAGAATTACAATAGTCCAGCCTTGAAGTAGTTTTTCAGCATCACTCCTGGATAGCATATTTCTAATGTTGGCAATGTTCCGGAGATGAAAGAAGGACATCCTAGAAACCTGCTTAATATGGGATTTAAATGGCATGTCCTGGTCAAAAATAACACCAAGGTTTTTTACTTTATTACTGGATTTAAATAAGATTTAAACCAGCCAGGTTTCTGTGAGGCAAAATAAATCATTCTGATTGTCACAAATCAGGTCACTAACTTGCAAAGTCTTTGAAGAGAGAGATCTTATGTTCAGTAAGCCACATTATATTGTTTTATTCTTCTTTTTAGTCTGAGTTGTGTTTATTTTTATTAGATTTTCCTGATTTCCTCCTTTTAGGTTATTTTTTAATCTATTCAATTTTGGCCGTGGGCGAGACACTGTCTTAATAGGGTAATGGGTGGGTAGCAGTACAGAAGCTGCAGAGAGGAGTGTTAAACTACAACCCTGCTTCCTGGTCTGAACCCTGGGTTGTCAGAGTTTTGGAGAACTAAAAAATTCGGCCAGATTCCTAGAAAGAAGAGCTGCTCCATCCAAAGTGGGATGGATGCTGTAGATTTGCTTATAATAACCAGTCCATTGTGATTGCACGTCAGGCATTTATTAGCAGCCAATATAAGGAAACCTGCATACAGGCAGCAACCAGTACAGAAGAAGAACTGTATGTAACTAGAAACACCACGAACCACAGTGACACCTACTGGATACTCCAAGTAACTGTAGCAACAGCAAGCAGTATGGACAAACATAATCACACTGTTATCTACAGATGTCGTCTCTCCGGATCTCTCCTGCTTATCCTTAGCCAGCAGTTTCAGGTAGGATTTGATGTCGCCCGTTCTGGCCCCTGGCAGACATTTGACTATGGTCGCTGGTGTCTCTAGTGCCACGTTTCTGACTATGGAGCTGCCAATTACCAGAGTTGGCTTCTCAGCGGGTGTGTCGCTGGGTGGGGAAAATCTGTTAGAAACACAAACGGGTTGGTGGTGACCTGTGGGCTGGGATCTAGGACTATGCTTCCTACGTACCGTCACCCAGCCGGCCTGAGGCCCCGGCTGCGCGGGCCCTGCTGGAGGACTGCTACGGGGAGCTACCCCGATCACACATATAAAAACAAAGAATTAAAAAATCAACCTTTAATTCAAACAACTGGTGTAGAAAAATCATTAAGCATGGCAATAACAATGAATAAATAAATACTGTATAGTAGATACAATTACTTCAAATAAAGTGCATAAAAACAACAGATATAATTAAAATAAGGTTAAATCAGAATCAGCTTTATTGCCAAGTTTTTACAGACAATTTGAAATGTGGAATAAATATTGTTTATTACTAAAAGTCAAAGCAAAGAGATCTTAAGTTTGCTTTTAAAATATCAGTGGTCTTTGCTGCCCTCAGGTCTGCAGGAAGACTGTTCTACAGGTAAGGACTGTTATATTACCTCACTGTGGATTTTTCTTCTTACTTCAGGTACAATGAGAAAACCTGAGGGATCTATATGGCTTACAGTATATCACAAAAGTAAGTCTCATAAACTAACGGGAAAAAAGGTCAGTAATGACAGCCTTTGTGGGATTACATTTTGGAGGTACTGTAGAGGGTCTACATACATTTTAGGAGGAGCAGAAAACAGAGATTGGCTATTGTCTATTCTGCAAGTGAGAAAAGGAAGTGTAAAATTTCTGCATTGGACTGAGAGAAAAATGGTCGGATTCTGGATGTCTTCTTCAGGTAATAAAACAACATTTTTTAACGTTAGGTAAGAACCCCAAACCTGAATTAAATATAAAACAAAGGTTATAGATTCTTTCAAAGGGCTCATTGTGCAAGTTAGATCTTGTGAAGTGGTTTTTACGATGAGTGGAAAACATTTTTATTTCCAAAATTCTTCCAAGGTTGCCAAGAATGATTGAATGGGAGTATTTTTGCACCAGTTTTTATTTTCCCATTGACACGACGTCCATGATTTCCAAGAGCTGTGATGTTGTGCTCATGACTAAATGATGAAGGCCTATTTTAGCTTTTCAGATGTCTGAACTGCCTTGTTTGTCTCTGCAAGGGAAATCTCACGCCAGCGCTGTGGAGTTCTGGCTACTCCACTTTATGCCACCAGGTGCTGTGTGTTTCAGATGTATTAGCAGATATGCTGGAAACCACAGAATTCTTGTGTTAGCAATGGTTACCTTCAAAGAAAACTGTGCAGCCATGATTACTTTTCGACTTGAGTATTACAGCTGAAAGAACAGTTTTCTGGCTCAAGAACTTAAAGGTGAGAAGCTCAGTTTCAGTGAAGAAAGTTGCAGGAGATGCCCAATAACATCAGGACCGTCTCTTTCATGTTGCCACCAGTGCAGAGGTTGCTCAACATTGGCAGCAGGTGGGTGGGTGTCCGTCTGGAGATACTGGGAAGCAAAGATTCTTTTCTGACAAGGGTAGCAAAGTAGCTACTTACATTTAAGACAAACTGAAATTATGCAGGATTCACAAGAAGGAAAAAGATGTACATCATCCAAAAATGTACAGCGCTGCAAAAAAGTACAACCCCAATTCCAGTGAAGTTGGGATGTTGTGTAAAATGTAATAGAAACAGAATAAGGATTAATTTTAATCAGTAACAGATAACTTAGGTACACAAAAAGCAGAGTTTAAGTTTGCAAGATAAAAGCAAAACCAAGAAATCTGTAAGGGAGTAAATCCTTTTTCACCCAGCTGAATGATGAGACTTGGAAGTGAGACAAATATAACCAATAAACATGGTCGATACAAAGGCTGTAAGAACATTTTGATAAGGATGTGGTAACATTCCTGAAAGCAGAGCTGGCACTGTTAACAGGAAGTCTAAAAGCCATTCAACTTCCTTCAATTGATTCTTAGAGGGAAAAAAATAAACCCAGAATAGTTCAAACTGTGAGAATTAAAGGAAGAACATTAAACTCACAAGATCCAGGTGCAACTGTTCCTTTCTAAAAGCCAAGTATCTCTAAATCAAACCAAGTTTGCCATTAGTTTTGAATCACTGGAAAAGGAAGGAGGTATTACTGTGTACTAAGGCTCTGCTACATCTGGCACAGGGATCTTACAGTCTGAGCAGGATGCAGTGACACAAGAAGGTTATCAAGTGTCCAGCAGAAATGTCAACATGTCTCGGTGCCTGACAACACAATGATCCAAGATATGCTTCTAAAAACAGCCAAGAAAGGAAAGCAGGATGACAAGTGTGCTGAAGGGACCCACTATAAGAGAGGATTGTATTCATTCATCTTTCTCTTATCCGAGGTCAGGTTCGGGGAGTATGGGTCCAGGAGGAAAACCCAGACAACAGTCTCCCCAGCGACAATCTCTGGCTTATTCTGAGGGGTTCCCAAGGCATTCACAGAATAGAAGGGATAAACAGTAAGTTCTGGGTCTTCTCTCCAGGAAACCTCCAAAGGGAGGCACCTTGAGGTTATCCTGATTTTATGCCTGAACCATCTCATTGCCATGCCTGAAGGCTATAGATGGACAAGTAAATGTAGTTTCACCATGATAGAGAATAGCAACATGTGGCAGATGAAGCCACAAGCCACCCATTTCCGGCTCCAATCGGTCATCAATCATGAACAAAACATGAAGATACTCAAACCCGTGTTTAAGGTCGAGTCTCTCCCCTAATTTGGAGTTCTGTGTTTGCATGGCAGCCTCCCCCTGTAGGAGCACCACTTCTAAAGGTTAGCATGGTGGAGGCATGTTAATAGAATGTCCGAACCCCCTCAGATACCGTAAGTCATTTTATTATAGAAGAGCAAGAGCTTCACTCTTCACTCCCCTTGAATGATGAAACCCCTTACCTTTTCCCTAAGCCTCATTTCAGCCACTTGCATCTAGGATCTCATGATCACAGTAGAAGGCTGGAATGTAGACGGATCAGTAAATTGATAAGTTTGTTCTTTTGGCTCAGCCAGTTCTTTAACAATAGAGGGCCTAAATCAGTTTATCCATCTCCTGCTCCATTCTACCACACCTTAACACCCGAGACACTTCTGAGGCAGAGACCCCTAACCAGGAGGAAGCAATTAACCTTTTTCGGATCATCATATTTTTACCCTTCGTTCTTCATACTCATGCAAAAAGTTCCAAAGCATACTTAAGGTCATGGTTTGATGAGGTCAACAAAACCAGACTCTGTCCTCTCCATTCCACCTTGAGATCCTTTCTAGACAGGAATAGGGAGCAGCCCAGATCACACTGCAGCAAGCTCAATGTTGTCCCAAGAATGCAAAGATAGCTCTTGCTTTGGTTACATAGGGACAGGATAGCCTAAAAATAACATTTACTGCATATATTAACAAAATATATGACAACCAAACTCCCATGAGTCCCAGGTAACACCTCGAGGATAAAAATCTGCCCAGACAGGATTTTAGTTCAACTAAGCGCTTTCCCTTTTAAATCCTGACAGCTGGAGCAGTTTGTTCTGTGTGGATGAATCTAAGAGCTGATCTGCAGAAAAATGATCTGAAAGGCACATTAGTTTTCAACTTTTTTCTATGCCAATTTCATGTGAAACAATATTACAAAATAGTAAAGCGTGTGGTACTGAGATATACTAGATATTAAAAAACCAAAATCATATACAACATGTCTATGAAAACGACAAGCAGACTAAACAGGACAGGAACTGTTGAAAATCCTTTATTTCACCCAAACATGATCCAATACATATAATGGGCTGATGTATGTAGGCACAAAAAAACTGCAGCTTTTCTGGGTAAAATAGGCACAACGATGTGCAGAAACCAGTTCAGTAATCCAGCTACAACAGCATTTATTCAGAAACACCAACAATTTCTTCAGTGTTTCATGATTCCAAACACTTCCAGATGCACTTCAGTGAAGTTTCACAGTAATATTGATAGTTTCAGTCTAGTTCCACACAAGTCAAACCAAGACCTAAAATCATTTTAAAGAAAACTGGGTGTCCAGGATTTAGCTAACTGCCGGCCGATAGGAGCACAAACAGCTGATCACACTTCAATAAGCAAGTATGAGAGGGTTGGGATATAAACTTCATTCACATCAACATTATTGACCCCCCCCACAGTGAGGACAGCATGCTCAGCTGCTGATGACGTGTCCTCCCCAGGTCTCATGCTTAGTTCCTGGTTTCAGGTGGGTGATGTTCACCTCCACCGCCTGGACCTTCTCATGTTTGGGAGGAAGGGCACAGACCTTGTAGGTCACTTCGTCGCCTTCCACCGGCACGTACTCTCCCTCGATGCTGGAAGGAGAAGATGATGAAAAACAAAAACGTAAGAAGCAGAACTTTAACCATGATAAAAACCTTTGTCCCCTTATCATGGGAGAAGAGGTGGAGGTGGTGGATTGAAGGCACTTGAGCGAAGCACCAGCTATTTTTATGATACGGAATTAAGAGAAGTCTTCGTCATCGTGATGATTTTCCCACCAAGGTTTTCCCTCTTCCAATATAACTGTTCTTGTGTTTAAAGAGTTGTTACAGTTTAACAATGAAAATAATTCTACCACACGCAGCTTAAAACTAGCAATAATATTGTTACAGACTAAAGTAGTATCTAACGTGCAGTCTACATGTTTTAGTAGGAGTTGTTTTTCCACATTCGGTCATGTTACAACCTGATGATTCTAAGTATTTTATTGGGATTTTAAGAGACTAACATGACAAGCACATCACTGTGATCGAAAATAAGACATATTTGCTGCAAAAATATTTATATGATTTTGGCCTTTTTTCTTCTCACATAAAAATATGACAAGTGTGGTGTGCATTTGTATTCAGACCCCCTGAGGAAATATTTAGTAAAAGCACCTTTTGCTGTTACAGCTTCAAGACTTTGAGTTTGTCGCCATCAGCTCTGCACATCTAGACAATAACATTTTGGCCTGTTCTCCTTTGCAATAAAGAAAAATCTCACAGAATGAAGGGCATCTGTGTGAATCAACTCTGGCACAGAGATTAACAACCTGATTTAGAGCATACTACTGGCACCACTATGATTCACTGTGGGGATGGTGTGTAAGGTAAATGTGTTGGCATAGTGTCCCACCACACAAAGCATGTTGGCCAAAAAGTTAATTTTAGTTTCATATGACCAGAGCACCTTCTTCCAAATGTTTGCTGCGTTCTTTCCATGTTTCCTTGGGAAAACCTGAAATGCCCAGCCTTGCCCAGCCAGTCAGTTTAGGTGGACGACCATGTTTTAGTAGGTTACCAGTTGGTCCATCATCTTTACAGATTTACAGATGATAGATTGAACTGTGACTTACTTTTATAACCCAACCCTGCTTTGAAGCTCTCCACAATTTCCTCTGTGACCTGCCTGCTTTGTTCCGTGGTCTTCATGATGCCGTTTGTCCTCTAAGAAACCTCTGAAGACTTTACAGAACATCTGATTTATTCCAAGATTAAATTATACACAAGTCCACTCTGCCTACAACTTGTGTGACTTTGACGGCATCTGGTGTCACTAGATTTTATTCAGTGGTATCAGAGTAAAGGGGGCTAAAGAGAACACACTTCAGAATTTCATCTGTAAAAAATACATATATTTGACAACCATGTATTCCTTTCCTTTAACCTCAAACACTGCCTTGTGTTGCTTTGTCACATAAATACCAAGAAAGAATCTTGAGGTTTTTGGTTATAATGCGGTTGTAATGCAACTGAATGCAGAACTGTTATTTGCTGTCATAAGAGGATTTCCGGAACCTTCAAAAACTCAAATTAACTATGATCTGAAAAGACATAAAACAACAAGGGAAGAACAAATGATTAAAAATGGATGCTTACGTTATTTAACAGTTGCTTCAGTGTATTAACATATACCAAAATACTCAACAGTTTTATAACCTCAAAAATGTGTTGAAACCCCTTAAACTGCTTCTTTTATCCATTTATCCTATCAGTTCATCCTTGTAGGGTTTGGAAACATTTGAAATTCCAGATCACTTTGGTCTGCCTTCACAAAAGGTCAGGAAATGTGCAATAAAAACTAATGAATCAGAGAAATTAAGCCGGTTATATACAGAAAAATACTCAATGTTACAATCTGTGCATGTGTAGTCAAAGTTAGTTTAACTTATGCGGCTTGTAGGTAGATTATTTTTGTCTCACTTCTATTAAAAATGGCTCAGATGGGCCTTTTTCAGTCTGTTTAACTCAAGTTTTCTACATCAAAATTTGACATCTAACCCCCCGGTTCATTTACTCTACTGAAGGTAAATCAATTCCAAATAAAACAGGCAGATTTGGTCAATCGTTTTGTTATATTTTGTCTTAATATACTGATTTTTTTCTCCATCTATGGCGGTGTGTCAGTGAGTTAGCATGTATGCTCTTCTGACGCTGTGGCTGAAAACAAAGGCATTATGGTGAAGGTCATCCCATATTCTGCTGTCCTCCTACACATTTCTCATTGTGTGAGGTTCCCTCTCCTCCCACACTGAGGCCTGGCAGAGCTCGATGATGGTGATTAAAACCAAAGCAGCTCTCTCACTTCACCTCATCATAGGTGAGAAAGCAGAAAAACAAACATCCTGAGGCTTTTTCCCCACAGGAACAGGCTGAACCACTGCCTGTGTCCACGCGGACACTCGCCTACACTCTGACCTAACATCAGAGGACACACACACACTCACACTTACTCTGAGATGTGGACAAAGATGTCGCTGCCTCCGTCTGAGGGTGTAATGAACCCATGGCCTTTGGAGCGCGAAAAACATTTACACACACCAGAAAACACAGGACCCTCAGATGCTCGGGCAGACCTGGAGAACAAAGGTGAACAAGAGGGAGGGATCAATATGAAACAAAGGTGTTCACATTCTGTATATGGATAGGTTGTCTGTTAACCTCCTATTAGGAATTTGCTCTGCTGATTTGGAGCCCAGAAGATGTGGAGTCGAAGGTTTCTGTCAACAACTGTCGATTTGTTAAAATTTGGTGCAACAAGAGGCTGGCAGCATCATGCTGTGGGGTTGATACTCTGCGCAAGTGGGTGAAATAACGAAGGACTGCCTAAAACTCTTCAACTGCTTCTCAAATCAACGACTAACCAGTCAAAACTTGGAAAAAACTGGGTGTTTCAGGAAGATAATGGTCCCAAACACACATGAAAACTGACAATAGGCTTCTGGAATGATCTTCCCAAAGCCATGACCTGCACCCTATTAATGAACTCTGCCAATTCTGGTCACATTTCAGACACTGTGGTTGAGGTGCAACTAACTAAGGGACATTTACCCAAGTGTTAGGGAGGTATATGTACATATTTAAGGCTGTCTTTGGTAGTTACAGAAATTTCACCATTAAGTCAAACTTTTAAACCCCATTTGTATTTAAAAATGTATAATTAAATCACCAATGAAAAGGGTGTTCATATCTATGATGACTGCATGTAAACTAGAATTGTTTTATGATCAAGTCCTTCCATAAACATCCATAAATTTGCTTCTCTTTCAAATAGCGGAAATCTATAAATTTTTTGTAGGAATATAACTCCTTTTGTCTTTATTGTCAGGATATTCAATCCAAAAATATTTAAGTAATTCCAAACGAGAAGTATTAGCATCTTGAACCAAGTTTCCTCAAAGAGACACTATAGATGCTGATGGCAGAGGCTGGAAGGCTCTTCTGTAGCGGTCTGTATTATGGCAGATCCGAAGAAGCCTCTGAAGGACCTACGGTTCCTTCTGTTTACAGCTTCAGTGTTAGGTCTACAATTCAATCAGCTGTCTAGATGAACACTGAGAAATGTCTACTCCTCCACCACCTCCAGGTCTTCTCCCATGATGAAAATGGTGTTTTCTTTGTCTTGCAAACATTCAAGATGAGATTATTGTTTCCTCACCATACAACAAAGAGGTCCACCAGTACTCAGCTTCTGGTCCATCTCTGATATACCTCAAAACTGCCGCGTCAGCTGAGTATTTCTGCAGATCACAGGAGTCTATCTTGTACTGGAAGTGTTGTACTTCTTGTACTGAAAAGGAATGGTGAGACTACAGTCTCCTGGTCTGTTGACCACCTGGTTGAACACACCCATTCAGTGTCACACGTGTGGCTTTATTTACAAGTTATTGTTTACCTGCAGAAAGTATAATGTTAAAGCATACCGCACCGAAAGGAAAAAATAATGTCCGCTTTTGGTCCAGACCAAACAAGGGGATCAAAGGTCTTTCCCAGTGTGAATACAACCTTAAACTCCAACTCCAACTCCACTGAGATAAGGAAATGTCATATAAAACATGTGGTGACTTTTTAAATGACCACCTGAACATGAAAGACCGCTAAAGGACCATTGAGGCAAGTGAATACTCAAACAGCTCCCTTTAACTAAAGTATCCATCCCTTCATCCATCCATTGTCTAAACCCACTTGTCCTTGCAGGGTCGTGGAGGAGCTGGTGCCCATCTCCAGCAGCTTTGGGCAGGGTACACCCTGGACAGGTCGTCAGTCCACCACACGGCAACAGAGACACAGGACAAGCAACCAGGGAAGGGAAATTTAGAGAGACAATTACACCAACAGTCATGTCTTGGAACTGTGAGAGGAAGCAGGAGTACCCAGAGAGAACCCAAGCATGCACAGGGAGAACATGCAAACTCCATGCAGACAGTCCCCCGGCCAGGATTCAAACCCAGGACCTTACTGCAGGGCAACAGTGCTACCACCATGCAGGTCCCAACTAAAGTATATGGGCTCAAATTTTTTAAACCAATGAAGAGAATCTGAAAAAAGTAAAAGGGCCAAAGGGGTAAACAACCTCCCAGGGAGGGTGTGTGTGTGTGTCCTTACGCTGAGAAGGTCCTGTTCCTGCGTGTGGGCAGAGGGCTGGGGATGAGGAAGTCTCTCATTGGGGAAGGTGACCGCTCTCTAAGCTTATTGGTTGGAAGATGCAGAGACTCTGAAACTGGACAACAGGTGTCACATCATGGCAAATGTCCCACTGCAGTGAGCTTTGTCATGTGCCGGATCATCTTTCAATCATTCTAGACAAGTTACACATTGAAGTGACCAAGGACATGTCTATGTAACATGCTAGCATGACTCTCTTGGTTAAGAGTAGTTTGTTCTACATAGAGGTTTGCAAGCTGCTTCCTTAACAAGATAACTGGTATAAAAAACAAACACACAGATTTTCATGCAGCCTGGGATGATTTGAGAGGAAGATTTTTATGCGCATGGAGATCCTTTACAGAGCCTTCCAGACGTTTTATAACCCTTGAACTTTTCACATTTTGTCACATTACAGCCACAATCGTCAGTGTATTTAATCAGGATTTTATGTAACAGGGCAGCACAACGCAGTGGGTAAGTGTGAAGTGGAAGGAAAATGATGCACGGCATCAAAAGTTTTATCAAAAGATCTAAAAAGTGTGCTGTACATCTTTAATCAGTCCCTTTACCCCAAATACCTCCAGTTAAAAACCCAGTGCCTTCAGAATCCGGTTAATTAGTAAACAGATTCTAGCTGTCAGTAAGTCTATCTCGGTTTAAATCAGATGTTATGTTCTCTCGGAGAACATTAGTGAACAAACAGCATCATGAAGACCAAAGAACAAAATAGCTGTGGAGAAGATTGAATAAGGTTGGCCAGTCAACCTGCATGTTGGCCATGCACCTAAACTGACAGGCAGGGAAACAGATACATTCATAATTGAAGCAGATCTAATCTGGCTTCAAATCTAATCTTTATGGAATAGTATTCTATATGGTCTATAGAAAGTCATAAGAAGTCCCACTTCTACTCTTGCCTAAATACATGTGGGAGACACAGAAAACATACACTATGTGGCAGAAAACTAACACTGCATATCACCCTATACACACTATCCAAATGGGAAAATGTGGTGGTGGGAGCATCATGCTGAGGGATACTTTTCTTTAGCAGGGAAGCTGGTCAGAATAATGGGAAGATGGATGGAGCTAAAAACCGGGAGATCCTGGAAGAAAACCTATTAGAGGCGGAAGAAGTCTTGAGAATAGAGCGGGGGGCTCACCTTCCAGCAAGAAACATAAAAATATATATACGGCCAGAGAATCACTGGAACGATTTAGGTTAAATGGATGTTTTACAATGGCAGGAGAGTTGACAAATTGCACACCACACTTATCAGATTTTAGTGTTTTGTAAAATCTATTTAAAACTATGTAACATTTTCCTTCTACTTCACTGTAGCAAAATATTACTGAAATATTCAAATTTGTATTTCGAGGATGGGAAGGCAGATGTAAAAGACAAAAATGGATGAAAAACATTTTCTTTTTGCTTGCATTCATGTTCGCTAGGCCGGACAGAGTCACGTGCAAAGGATGATTTTCAGCTGGAATCTATATTATATAAATTTCATACAGTCATGCGTTTCCCTTTGGGAAAAAAAAAGAAAAACTTTTTGGGGCAAAAAAAGGCCCAAAGGGGGGGAAACAAGGTAAAAAAAAAAAAAAAAAAAAAATTTTGGGGGTTTAAAAAACCTGGGGGGGGGAAAAAAAAAAAATTGGGCCTGTTTGGAGTGGAAAACAGTGGAAAGGGGGGTCCCCCAAAAAAAAGGTTCCGAAAAAGACTTCCCCTGGATGGGGGGGCCCCCTTCCAAAAAAAAAAGAAAAAAAAAATGGGGTTGGAAAAAAAAAAAAGGGGTTTTGGGTTTCCAAAAAAGGTCAAGGGGTCCCAAAAAAAGGGGGGGGGAAGGCCAATCCAACTTCCCTTTAAAAAGTTTTAAGGGCACAGCCAAGCTGGAGGGGGAGGACGAAAAATGACTTCAGAGGAAAACACAAAAGATACCAAATATCCAAAGAAGATATGAGCCTGAGCGGAGGAGCTGTTAAACACAAGTTAGTCTAGTTTCCAGGTAAGAATTATCTTCTTCAGTGCACTTCTTGGAGCAAAGCATCTCTCTGCCCCTGACAAACAAACTGTAAACGCTAAAGCTGCGCCCAGCTGGTGGTAGGGTCGCACCCCTCGTTACCATGGCAACAACCATTTAAGAACACACTCTGATGCTGCTGTGGCCTGAAAGAGAAGGAGACCAGCACCTTTATTCAACTCCTGGACCTACATCATCACCCATTAAAACCTCGGCGATTGAATTTCAACCAATTAGAGAAGAGCAGAAAGAAAAGCTCTATTATGCCTGCCATTTATTACTGCTGTATTCTTCTGGCCATTAGACAAGCTGAATAAATGCCTATAATTACCGAGCCTACAGGAGCACTGAGCCTTCTGATCCAGGATCAGCTAACTGGAGTTTGCAGATATGTTCCATATTTCTATAGCTGATAACAGCGAAGAAACAACTGCTGGACGGGTCGAACGAATTGAATTAAAAAACAATTCTAAGATCCCAGTGTAGCTAAAGTCTGTGTCCAAAAGGGAAGTTATTTTAGCTTGAATTCACATGGGGTCACCCTTCATAAAAAACCCCAATAAAAACACAAAGGGACCCCTATCTGTTGTTTTCCCGTTAAGGGGAAGTTTTTCCCAAAAAAATCCCTGTCGGCTTTACATCATAAAACCCAAAGGGCCTTTCCCAAAAAAAAAAAAAAAAATAAAAAAAAGAACAATCCCCGTTTCTCATATCACTTTTGCAGGGGGGGGCAAAAAATTTATCATTATGGGGACGCAAAAAAGCACACAATTTTTTATGCCCTAAAAAAATCACTTGGACTGCAATAAAAAACCAGGGAAACCCTTTTTAAGGCTTCCCTGCTCCCCCAGGGCCCTCTAGGCAGTAAAAAATTTCTGGTGACCCTTGTTCTTTATCACAGCATAAACACTTTTTTAGAAGGTCAGGTAGTGAGAATGTGTTAAAAGGTGGTACATGTTAGGTGCTAGCAAGGAACCCAAACCTGAGCAAAGAAACGCAGGTGATTATAAAAAAGACGTATTCAAAAAAAAACATAACTTTTTAAAAGAGGTTTAAATCCACACCCGGGGTTTAACTAAGTTTTTTAAAAAAAACAAAAACTAGAAAACCTTTTCCATCCACCCTAAAAATTTATTTTTCCCCTTGCTTTTGTCGGGGTGCCATAAAAAAAACAATGTTAAAAAAAAAGAGCCTTTTTCTGGTTGAAGGGGGGTTTTACTGTGTCCCAGCTGCCACAGGGGGCTGTTTAATAATGGTAATACATCTGTAAAAAATGAAAATCAAAGAGTGAAAACTTAAGCAAAGAAAACACACAACTTCCATGGAAACTGTGCAGTCAGATCTGAGAAAACTTTAAGCATCAAAAGCCCCCATGTTTATGGGTTCTCAAAACGATCTTTCAAAAACCCAAAAAATGCATTTTTTTCGGGTTTTCTGAACAAAACTTTTTCTGGAACAGAAAACAGAGGGGGGTTCGGGCCTTTTGATCGGACTTTAAACTAATAAAAAAAAAAGTTAATGCAATTGCAAACCCCCCTGGAAAAAACACGTTTCCCTTTAAACTTACTTGCCTCACTGAACAACAGTCTCAGTGTCTCCCAAAACCAGCTGTCATTGGACAGAATTTAAAACATCGGATTAAAATCTACTTTTTAATCTGTCAGCAGCAAAACTACTAGTCCTGCACTCCCCAAATGAGACTAAACAAAAAGGGAAAAAAATTTTTTCAAAAAAAAAAAGACAAAAAGAAAATACTGTTTGCAACTGGGCCCTTTTAGGGGGGAAAACAGGCAAACATGTGTTATTAGGTGCTCTGGTCACCTTAGAGGACAAATAAGAAATTAACCTGGACACAAAAATGGAGATGGATAGATAATAATTTTGTATTTACATATTATTGATGTATCGATTCATGTACAGCCTTCAGTCTGACATACTGTGATCTGTTGGTAGGGTTAACTGGAGATCCAGACTTAAACATGGGATTATTTCAGATGCGTCCCCTCAGGTACATAAACATGGTGGTGGCAGCATCATGCTGAGGGCATGATTTCATGCAACAAGAAAAGAGAAGCTGGTCAGAAGTGATGAGAAGATGGAAGGAGCTAAATACAGGGTAATCTTGGAAGGAAACCCAGTAAACGATGCTGATGACTTAAGACTGGGGAAGAAGATTACCTTGCAACCAGGCATGGGTACCTTTCACATTTCAACCGTCCTCAATGGCACCAGTTTTTGGTACTTTTGTGGGTGTTTATGTGGTAATAAATGTTAATGTGCATACGATTTAAATCTCAAAATTTTTCAATTTAACATTTATTTTTCAATATAGAACTTTAACGAATATATAAAAACAACATCCAGCTGAGGATAGAGTATTGTAACATCTCAGTTGTTTCACAAGCTTCTACAACATAAAACCCTCAACTAACTACGCCGCGTTCTTTCTTAATAATGCACAAATCAAAACCCAGCGCCACATGTTCCTACTTCTGTCAGTTCCACTCTGGAAAAATTGTGTGATGGGGGTCCATGGAGGGCAAATGAGTTTAAAACAAATGAGCAAAAGAGGATGGAGTAAAAATACATAAAAGGTATACTATTTTACAAATTGAAAGTTAAGCAAACTTCTTTGCTGTGAACTACATTTATTATTTATCTGTTCCTGGTGCAGTTTTTTTTTTTTTAAGAAAACCAACATGTCCGCTTTCTCAGGCATGAGCCGAGCCTGCTCCACACTGACTGTATCCCCTTAGGTGGAGAAAACTCTCTCTGAAGGCCTCGTCAGTGTGAAAGCTCTGCAGTAGGAGTCTATTCACAAAATGAAAAGATTTATCTGCTTTAACATTAAAAACAAGGGATGGTATTTTCAAGTAATCAGTATTATAGGCCCCAACTAAAACTAACTCCAGATAACTGTTAATTTAAAATGCACGGTTTTTAAAAATCAGCTGGACCCTGGTTTCGCCAGTTCTTTAAAAAAAAATCACAAATTTCCCTTTTCATGGGCCACAAACTTGCAAAAAATTTAATTCAATTTATTTTATTTAAAAAGGTTCCAATTCACAACCCCATGTCCCTCTCAAGGCACTTCACAAAGTCAAAATACATACATTCCAATTTTAAAAACCCAAAACCCCTGAACAGTGCAGTCCCAAATTCCCGTTTTTATTCAAATTAAATAAAAAGTTTTTCTGTCTAAGGGAAAACCCCGCCGATTGCATCCGTCAGTGACTTGGGAAAATTCACTCCCCCTGGATTTAGCATGTAGAAAAACATGGACAGCACTGGCCCTTTTAAAAATTTGGGAAAACCCTCATACTGAAGGGGATGGCTGTAGCACAGGGGGGAGGAAAAAGTAGTGGGGAGAAAGACGAAGAGGTTTAAAGTGGTTTATTAAAGTCCTCCAGCAGCCTAAAACCTATAGGGGGCATAAATACAGAGATAAAAGTGGGGTTAGGGTTTTTCCCAGCTAACTATAAAAACTTTATCAAAAAGGAAAAATTTTAAAGCCTAGCCTTAAAAGTAGACAGATCCATCTAGAGCCCACTGAAAGGGTTCAAACTGTTTTTCAAAAACCACAACGATTGGGATACCTCTCTCTGTCAGACTGATTATAAACCATTGGGAAAAGAGAGGGGGTCATACAGGTAGCAGAAATGGAGGGTTGTGTTTGGGGACACCTCAACCATAAAACTGAGCCCCGGGTTTTAAAAAGGCTAAACCCTTGGACTCCCCCCCCTTACTCCACCAACAAAGGGAAAGGAGTAAAAAGGGGGAAAAAAAAATCCCCCCCCTGATAACCTAAGCCACTCTAACTATAAGCTTTTTCAAAAGGGAAAGTTTTAAAAACCTAAATTTTAAAAGTAGACAAGGGGTGTCCGCCCTCACGGACCCCAAAAACTGGGAGCTGGTTCCACGGAGAGAGGGGCGTGATAACTAAAGGATCTGCCTCCCATTCTAAAAATTCTAGAGACTCTAGAAAACCCCCAGTAAAAAACCTGCAGTCTGAGAACAAAAACTCTGTTAGGAACATATGGAAAAAAATCAGATCTCTGATGTATGATGGAGCTTAAGATCATTAAGGGGGGTTTTAATGTGAGGAGGAGAAAGAATGAAATCCTTTAAAAACCTGTTTTAAATATGGGATTTAAAATGACATATCCTGGTCAAAAATAACACCAAGGTTTTTTACTTTATTACCGGAGGTCCAAATTTAATGCTATCCAGGTTAAAAAATGAATTGACCCAAAGCGGTTTTCTTTTTTAAAGACTCTGGTCCAAAGACGACATCCCCTTTTGTCTTGGTCTGAATTTAAAACAGAAAAATTTAAAAATCATCCCCAATTTTTTATATCTTCAAGACATGTTTGTAAAAAATTCCCCTTTAACTGGTTGGGTTCATCAGGAATTTATGGATAAGTAAAAGCTTGAGTGTCATCAAAAAGCGTAACACTGAAATTTTTTTCTATGCGGGCCCGATAAAAATTTTTCCTATTGGAAGCATATTATAAAAATAAAAAAGAAAATTGGGGCCCAAGTACTGAACCCTGTGGTACTCCCAATTAAAAAACCCCTGGAGTTTTTTAAAAATGATTTATCATTTACATGAACAAAAACTGGAATCTGTCAAAACAAATAAATTTAAAAAAAACCAGCCTAGCGCTGTTCCCCTGATCCCTACAGCATATTCCAGCCTATATTATATATTATATAATGATATATTATATTATGATCGACTGTATCAAATGCAGCACTGAGATCTAAGAGGACAAGTACAGACACAAGTCCATTATCTGAGGCCATCAGAATACCATTAGTGACTTTCAGCAGAGCTGTTTCAGTACTATGATGAGCTCGGAAGCCTATTATCGGAAGCGTATTATTGGCTGGGAACATTATTTTTTTGATCCAAACAATTTGGTTTGTCCCCAACAATGCAAGTGTCTTTCACCCTGTAATGGCTGCTGTAGCTCCCTGTCTGTGACCTGCTCTGCTGTTCTCAGATATCTCTGTATGGAGAGTAACTAGTCATTAAATGTTTGACATTTAAATCAAAGCATTAAGTTTATGAAGCAAGTATAAATTTCAAGGACTAAAATTATGACGAAAACATATTGTCAGCAGCAATTCTTTAAAAACTCATTCAGAAAAAAAGGTCGACATTTACGTCAACGAATAGATTGGAGGGAAATAAAATCCAATCATCCAGAATATTCAACATCGGTTTGAAACATCACAAAAGCCTTTCATCACCTGAAAAATCTTTCCCTTTGCCTCCTGGTATACTACGGCAACATGATGTTTTTGATTCATCCATGCTTCACACATACTCATAACCCCACTGGATAGAAGAAAGCCATTTCACTTCTTCAGCCCTACTGGACATACAAAAACGGGTAACTCAAAGAAACAGAAAGCTTTAAAAAGGTGCATTACCAGAGTAAAACTTGAGCTTCCTAAAAAAGAAATACATATAGCAATGAGCCAGTTCATGTTCATTTAAAACCAAAAACCAACTAGTGGGAAAGATGTGTTTCCCAAAGAGCCTAATTTGGAGGTCAAAGCAGCAATGAAATGAAACACGTTGAAAAAGATGTATGAAAATGTTTGGGGCGAAAGGTGCTGTGGTCAGCTGAGGTGTTGGAGTCAGGTTGGGTAGGGGGTTACCCCTCAACTTTTCGGGATTGGTTTTTTACAACACAACAAAGTGCCCATAGTTAGGGGCATTAACAGGCTATGAATGTTTATGATCAATGTTCTACAGATTCATTGATCAATGAACCTGTAGAACATTTTTCTTATATGGTCCAGGTCTGTTGCATTTAGTTCTTATATTAAAACAAAGTTGACTTAAATGAGTTCGTATGGCGATAAGAAAGCAATGCTGCATGTCAGACCTTCAGCATCTCAGCTAAAGTCAGGGGTGGAAATCAAGGCCAGGTAGAGTGGAAATGTCCTAGTCCTGTAAAATGGTTATTTTTTTATTGGTAACTCGCAATAAAGTGTTTCTGATTCTGATTTATTGAGCCGATTAAAAGAATCAGAATACTACAACGTCATGCGAATCATTTAAACAAATTAGATTAATTTCATTAAAAAAACATCTTTTGTTCATAGCATTAATAAATAATTTGAAAATGTATTTTTTGGGAGTTGTAGTTTTTAATGCATTGAGTTAGCAAGGCATTTAATTTCCATTTAGATCCATACATAATTGGTACAATTACTAGAGACGCATCCATCAGAGTTTTTAGGCCAATTTCTGCTTATAGTTATCCAGGGTCTGACCTGCAGATATTGATTTTGTCTATTTTAGATTTCTATGCAAGAACGACATTATACCAATATAAGAACATTGTTTCTAGGCTTTCTGCCGTAGTGGTACTTTTATTAAAATCAGAGGTGACGTCACACCACAGTTAGGAGACAAGGGGCTGTAAAACAGGGTTTTACTATTGCAAAACAAAGACAAACTGACTACAGAGTCGACAGCTGAAACTGCCTAGCAGGTATTGCCGATAACCTACAAAATGCAGACCTTTATGGGAGTCTGAGATTTTCAAAAGGCTGTCAACATTTCTAAATACAGCATGGCATTCAAAGGCAGAGGTTAAATGCTCAACAGCATAAAGCATTTAGCGTTCCTGTTATCTGCTAAAGTTCACTCTCTTGCAGGCTGAATAAATCAATCAGTCTTGTTCAAACATATAGAAAGTACAGCCTACTTTTAAAAAGCTAATAGCTTCATAATTTTCTAAAAGAAGCTAGCCCTTTGATTTTCAATCTGGCGTCCGCTGACCAGTGCCTACAAAGCTGAAAATCTTGTGCCTCTCTGGTTACAATCCAGAAAACCAAAAACTGCTGCGATGTAACAAAATAGATATTTTTATGAGAAAAACACATCCATGGCTCATACTGTGCCCACAGTAAGGCTGTGCAAATAATTTCTATTTTTAGAATAATCAATACCTAAAAACTTTTACTTTCAAGATACTAATTTGCAACAAAATCAACACAAACTGAGCTGTTTTCATCTCCCAAAGACGGGCCACAGTTTTAAACTGCAGGGCTACAGATATAAAAAAAAAATCCACTCCCAAAGTGCTGGAGAGATGTTTTTCCTATGAGGCGGACAAACAGGAAAAGCAGAAGATGCTGACAGAGAGAGATTGAAAAAGACTGAGGACATTCCTTTATCCGCAATGGCGAAGAGGTGAACATGCCGGGAGGCATTATCCGTTTAAATATTAGCAACTTACAGATGATTAGCAGTCGGCTGCATTCGGTATGAAAATGTGAAGCGGCGAATAGACCAATACTATCCTCTCTATTATTGGAATTAAAGCAATTATCAACCATTGTGACTAATTGAATAAAAGTTAAGAAACGGTGGACTTAGACTGAAGCTGACAATTGGAGCAGAAATTAGTCTGCACCAGTAATTATCTACTCTGCTCACTCTACTTTATCACCTTGTGTTATTTTATCTACTGTTTTGCTAATTAGGAAAGCAACACTTTAAAGTTATTTTCATATGGACTGAGTTGCCTCCCACTGGATTTAAACTAATTAATACCATGAAAACATTATTTTTCTTAGTAATGGTACTAATTTTGAAATGTTTGTATTGCAACGACCTTAGTCCACATTTATTCAAATAAAAAGAAAAATACAGTTTTGGGAGTGGATTTTTGGTTGTAGGTTCTAAATCAATTTAACTAGTAACATAGAGCTTAGTTTATGGATATGTTTTAGTTGTTCATTAGGATTTCTAAAAACAACAGCGATGTGCAAAGAGTAAAACAATCTACAGATCAGACCCACAGAAGACTTTGTGCTGTAAATTTTAATAAAAAAAGAACGACCCAATTTTATTTTCAGTAACTTGTCTGTCATGCAGACAACAAAAAGACATTGTCTGTGTTACACCCCCTCACTCGCCCAAATTTCCATGGTAGTCTCCTTTGGATACCCCATGACCTAGAGACCCTGCTGAAGCAACACATTCCAGTCCACTGGGGCACAACGAACAGGCAAACACTTGATCATTCAAACACCACACATCAGCTCTCAGGTCAACACATACTCCTAAACACACACAACTCTGCAGTTTTGAGAAATAACCGACCTCAGAGGTTTGGAATGGACACAGCTCCCTGTGTCCCATCTGAGCACTGCCCCCACTGTAAGCACATGTTTTCAGGTGTTTCTCTGGTCACTCAAGCAGAAGCTCTCGCATTTCATAGGGGGAAAACTGCAGGACGTAATTTTAGCTTACTCCATTTGGATGCATATTACTCGCAACCAAATTCCTATCAAAGAGTGTTGTCAAACCCCCAAACAGTTTATTGTTGTCCCAATCAAGGCCTTTTTAAATGTACTTATCAGACTCCCTGAATGAACTCCAATCCCAATACTTCTTGTTGTCAACGACACCCCCAGTGAACCATGCAGCCACATTTTGTGCCACCCATAAAAAACAAAACAATAAATAAAGCCACCTTTTGAGTATGTGGCTTCCAAAACGGCATTATACGCCCTGCGCAATATTTTGTTATAAGAAATCTAGAGTTTACCCTAACAAACCCAGTGTTTTTCACCACTCGCAAAGTCTATTACAGAAGAGAGAAACAGAGGAAGAGATTGCAGACTTACATATATAAACATATATAGAAATGTGTATATAAAAACTAAAAACTAAAAAGTGTCTTGACCATTCACCTTTAAGCTGTCTAAGCTCCGCATTGACATGTGTCGCGTTTTTTACTTTACTGCTGACAGGTTCATGTTAGATATTAACTACAAACCCTATAGATCTCCTAAAGACTAAAGCAGACCAATAAACCAGTCATCTGAAAAGGTCACAAACATGTCATCTTAATCGTTGTACTTTTTAAAATAAATCATCATTGAAGCCTTTGTAGCAGATGTTGGGGCCTGTTACAGGGTGAGATAGTAACTGAAATGAATAGATGAGGTGAACCAGCAACATAAGCAGTTCCAGGCAGTTCACTGTAAACCTCTATACACTAACACAAAGATTGGATACCATCTCTCTCAGAGGCATTGTGCTGCCTGTGTGGAGCCAGAAAGCATTTATGTCAGGTTTCCTGTGAATATGGATGCGAGTGTGGGAGAGTGAGTGTATTCAACTGTTGGTGTGTACAAGGCCAAATGAGATATGCCTGTGTGACAGCAAACAATGACTGCGATCTGACAATTTCATGACTCATCCCACCAACGTGCGTCAGTGGAGCATCTCTATAGTTTAGACTCACTCTGACTTGCATCAGCAGTCCCCTGCTCTAGGCCTTAGTTCAGTCTGCATTTATATGTACAAACCTAGAGCAATACCCTGCTGACAAGGTTAACACTGATGCCTAATCTATGCTGCACCTCTTAAACAAATACACACTAGACAAAGACCAACAGAACTGCCCCTTACAGATTTGGTTTTGTATTTTTAAATTACACCTAATGTTTCAACATTTTACTTATCAAAGATAATCTGTGAATACAAATGAGCATTTTTTTTTTAAAAAGGGAAAGGGACTATTCAAAGCAACCCGACTATGTGATAAAGTAACTGACCCCTAAAGCTAATAACTGGTTGTGTTTAATTCATACACTCTGAATGGTTTATGAATGGTTTAAAGTCAGAGCCACAGCATGTCAATTGATTTCAAGACTGAACTATGACCAATGTTGGGCCCCAGCTGTTAACCGAACGCCAGTGTTGCCCTATAAAACCACCGCCATATTAGGTTGGTATTCACAGGACAATGCTTGATAGAGCGAAAGTTGTTTGGCTAATGATTCCTGATCAGGCGGTGCCCTGACTTGTTAGTGTAAAATTATATATTTTAACTCTATTGGTATTTTGTTAATAATGAATAATTATTAATAGTTGCTAATAGCCAAACAATAATAATTGAACAACACTAGGTCACTCAAAAACCTTCATTGTCGTTTTTTTGAGCTATTTCAAGGCGGAATTACTAGTGTGCTTCAGATCATCTGGTTGCTGCAAAACCCAAGTGTGCTTGAGCTTAAGGTCATGAACTGATGGTATACAAAACAGAACTCATGGTTCCATCACTATGGCAAGTCATCCAGGTCCTGAGGAAGAAAAGCAACCCCAGATCAACTCACTAACACCACAATGTTTGACTGATGGTATGAACAGATTTTTCTATGATCAATCAACTTTATATCAACTCATAAATCTATAACTTGCATCCTTATTTCTCATCCGTTCTTAAATTTTGTTAGATCAAGGCATGATGTGTTGCGTTTTGAAATCTTTGACATTTTCTGGGTGTCAGGTTCTATTTTAGTGATTTTTTTGATTCCACAGGTTAGGCATTAATCAAGCTTGGGTGTTGCTAGTTAAACCGGAACTAAAAATGTTGTTAATTATGTTTCCTGATTTAACAAAGGGGTCAATTAAATCTCCACATAGGGCCAGGTAAGTAGGAATAGTTTTTTTCCTTAAATAAATCAAATGATCTGTTTTTGTATTTACTTGTGTTATTTGTGAGCAATAACGAATGAATGAACTTTGAGGTTCTTTGTAGTGGCTAAGCATCTATTCTCTCTATTTCACTGATTGCAATGCTTACACAGTGAAAGTGAGACTGTGGCAAGCTGCCAGGGATAGCAGCTCAGTATACACCAAAGCAGACAAATAGGACACAGACCAGGGCCATTGATTATACCAGCAATGAGCCATGCAAACCCAACAGAAAAACTATAATTCACCTGTTTTTCTCAGTTATCTTGTAATGGTATGGTGGCATTGCTGCAGAACCCATTCGCTTGTAATTAGCCCCTTTCACGCAACACATTCAGGATGGACAAGAGATGTTTAAAATGTAACCAATGCCAAGTAGAAACAAGGGACGATTGATGTTGATCCACCACTGAGGTGAGCACAAAAGAAGTCGGTGAGCTGAATTAGTGATGCGGGGGACTACTTTCTAAGAAAGTAGTCATGTTGGCAGCATCATGTTGGCAGCATCATGTTGACTACATGATGCTGCCTTCATGTGTGTAAGAAAACACTGACACAGCACTGTGCCTTTGAGGGGCAGGTGTGAATTACCAGACATGTTTTCTTCACAGATGAGATGCAACTGATCTCTGCAGAGATGCACAGATCAGAGATTTTGTGGCTGATTTTCGATCACTGGTTTTGTATAGCTTAAGCACGGTAATACTGATTTAAGGGAGTGCGGATTGTCTTGTCTAAAAAAAATTACAATTAAACGGTCAATAAACTGCCCTACACTTTCTGTACTGAATGGTAAAGTTACAGGTCCATACTACCTGAATAACATTATTAATTCAAGGTCTACAAAATACTATCAAATCCTCCAGGTTATGGTAAAACAAAACTAAAAAGAATTACCGCATTTTTCCTTTAAAATATACATTTTAGCACACTGCCTTTTTTTGCCAACTCAAAATGCAGAAGTGATCCACATAAAATATTCCATTTAAAAACAAATAACCAGCTTAATATTGGAAAAGGAAAAAGACGGATTTACTGTTGCAAATGAGTCCAAATAATTGTTAATTTCTTGACTGCATCCGGCATCAAAGTAGGCAGCCTACATTGCTATAAAAGTAACCTGTGTTTGTATACTGCACATTAGCATCCCATCTAGTGAGCTAGCCCCAGGGAGGTCAGGACAGAGGGATGCCCACCAGAACCCAGCTTAGTCCCTGTGGCCCACGGTCCAACACATCCCCAGGAGCCATAGGCAACCCAACAGGAGCCCACCACTCTGAGACACGGTCTGAGCACCCATACAAAGGTGGATCAATGGGATAGAATGAAATAGTTTCAGCTCATTCAGCCTGTTAGAAATATTGATGCCCAGGTCCCTGATGTTTCCAATCCGTCAAGTAACGGTTGGAGTGAGATGAAGCACGTTGGTGTTTGAAAAAAAAGGTTCAAAGTGGCCAAATACTTTAAGGACTGTAGTTTCTCCATAGTGTAGGCACTTTTTTGTGAATGAAATAATTTCACAATAGGTGACTGCTGGGAGCAAATCCAACTCCGCTGACATGTTGCATTTGTCCACCTTGTATGGATCTATACTGATTAGAGCAATATTTGCTTCGTACCTTTTTAAAGGACACAACATCTAAAGTGTCTCTGTATCGGGCTCCAGCACCTGAAAAAGCCATTGCTCATGAGAAAAAATCCAAACAAAAAACGAATAAAAGCCGCAGTAATGCCGCTCACAATGCTCTTCCTATGTAACACCTTTTACTGGGAAACTATCAACATGCCGCATCTCCGGAGTGACTTACTTCCAGTCCGGTCTTGTGGGAACTATCTATAAACCATGGGTGATCAAGGACATCACGCATCCCTGAACAAGAAGAAGACTGCCTTTAGGAGGGAGGGCAGGGAGGAGATGACGAGGGTGCATACCGAGGTAAGGGATAGGTTCAGTGAGGGTAAGGAGCAGGACAGAAGGAAGCTGGAGAGCAAAATGGCCCAAAATAACACCAGGCAGGTGTGGAACAGGATAAAAGAATCACTGGTCTAGGACAGCAGTGATGGGAGGAGACCAACAAAAAGCAGACAAGTTAAACCTGTTTTACCAGGGTTGATGTTATGGAGGCCAACCCCTCACCCACTCCTCCAACACCTCCCCGGGGGACATCATACCTCCTAGACCCACCTCCTCCCCACCACGGACCTCAGCCCCGCCCACTTCGCACCCCTCTCCCTCTATCACCACTGCCCCTTCCTTACATGTCAGAGAACCAATCATCACCATCAGTAGGGAGGCTGTGAGGAGGTAGCTCAGCTGCCTATGTCCAGGCAAGTCTGCAGGCCTGGACAGCTTGTGCACCAAACTCCTGATAGGATTTGCGGCCCACCTGTGTGATGTTTTTCGGCACGCTTACCACCTGAGCCGGATGGTTGTTCCTGCTCTGTGGAAAACAACATGCCCGGTTTTGTTGTCAAGAACAACCACCCTAACTCACACAGCGATTATAGGCCTGTGGCATTGACATCACATTCCATGAAGGCACTGGAGAGGCTGGTCCTAAAGCACATCCGATCAATGGTGGAACCACATTTGGACCCCCTTCAGTTTGCATACCAGACACATATTGCAGATAAGGACGCTATCATCTACCTACTGCACAGAGCCTACTCGCACATGGACAGAGCAGGCAGCACTATAAAGACTCATGTTTTTCGACTTTTCCTGTACTTTTAACACAATAAGACCTGCTCCACTATGCAGCAAGCCCCTGGGCATGCATGTGAATGACTCCCTGGTCACCTGGATTGGGGACTACCTCACTGATCGACCACAGTATCCGAGGTTGCAGAATACCACCTCAGATACCATATTGAGCAGCACAGGGGTTGATCCTCTAGCCCGTTCTGGTCACAATTTACACCTCGGATTTCAGGTACAGCTCACAATTCTGCCATCTGCAGATCAGTGCCATCAGTTCTGTGACTAGTTTGGGCTGCAACACCGGTTACCAGGAGATTGAATATAGGAGGCGTGGTGGACAGCTTCATGAAGTGCTGTGGACAGAACCACCTGCAACTCAGTATAGGAAAAACTAAAGAGCTGCAGGTGGACTACAGGGAGAAGAGTACCCAACTCCTCTTGGAATCAATAAGGTATTGTTAACCTGGATTGAATAAACCTGGTCAAATGATGATGATGCACATTTCGATGCTGCCCTTTAAGTAGAAAGGAATGTATGTCTAACAGGGAACAAAAAACATTTTACTAATACACTTTAACCCAGATTGTGCTTTAAGTGCTACTTTGTTTTATGTGGCAAGTAAGATGGATTTGTTTCCAACTGGTACAGTCCCATTTGACTCATGTGAGTGGAATTTGCCCCTTGCACAAACACCAGAAAACAACTATTTGCAAATGTTAATGTTGCAGACATTTTGCTCAAGCACGAGTTTGAGAGGTAAATGAATAAACATGAGCTTCAATAACAGAACTCGATCTCTTGCCGACAGGCCTTTATATTGTCCCAACAATCATCCATACACATTTTATTCACTGTTCCTGTCAATTGGTATCAGCCTCATAAATGAACAGACTCTTCAACACACAAATTATAAGCTCATAAGCACATCATGTAGCAGAACAAAAAAATTACTTCAAATATTTTAACTGCTATTTACTGTACTGCGCAAAAGTTTTGGGCCGGTGTGAAAAACTGCTGCAAACAAAGAATGCTTTCAGAAATATGAATGATGATTGTTTATTTTTATCAATTTACAAAATGCTAAGTGAGTGAACCCAAACATTCAGCCAAGGTCATTAAGAACCATCTTCAGAATGAAGAAGAACAAGACTTACTGGAAGTGATGGTATAACCCCCACAGAGCCCTGATCTCAACATCATGGAGTGTGTCTGGGATTACATGAAGAGACAGAAGGATGTGAGAAAGCCTCCATCCTCTGAAGATCTGTGGTTAGTTCTCCAAGATGTTTGAAACAACCTACCAGCAGAGTTCCTTCAAAAACTGAAGAATTGATGCTGTTTTGAAGGCAAAGGATGGTCACACCAAATATTGATTTGATTTAGATTTATCTTTTGTTTATTCACTGCATTTTATTGATTGATGAAAAGAAATTTTTAATTTTGAAAGCATTCTTTGTTTACAGCATTTCTTTACACCTGCCCACACTTTGAGGGTCTCGTTACTGAAAAGCGCTACATAAATAAACTTACCTTACCTACAACTTTTGCACAGTACTCTAGATCATTTTCGAGAAAATTATTTCACCCAAAAAGACAAAAGTTGAATCAAATCACATTAGTCAGGGCTACTTCACTGTTAATAATACACACAACTCGAAAACAACATTCATTTATTTAAAACATACCTTACTGCGTTATAATTTTTCATTATTTTCCCACTTAAACTCATTTTAAGAGATAATAAAGATCTGTTAGGTTTTTGAAATCATGCTCAAATGTGTAAAATAATATAATTAAAACGAATCTTTATTAAATGCAGTGCTAAAAAAATGTGCCCAGCAGCAAACAGTGTCATCTTGTGGTCCTCAGGTCTCCGTAACAACCATTCAGGTGCAATTATAGCAACAGATTTTGACAGTGATGCCAGAAAAAGCCTTTTCCTTTTCCTACCATCACAAATGTAAACATTTGCTTGCTAAACTCTACTGGGATTTTAAATACATCCGAGGCTTTCAGATCAAAATTCTACAATCTTCACAACTATGATCCCCACATCATCAATAACTGTTCTTTCGTATCATACAAGATGGTTGCAGAACCAAGGTGATGTAGCCTACACCTTACAGCATTCATCTGCATAACATATGTGGAATTTCCCCAAGAGGAACCTCCACACAATGCACTGAGCTGAGCTCTGTTAAGCAATCCTCCAATTACTTAAAAGCAACCAAATTGTGCACCAGATTCTGATGAAAACCATAGTCCTCAGATCAGACAGACACTGGAGGAGGAAGTGATGTCTCCACTCTGTGCAAACTGCACACCAGCAGACGTGTGCTGCTACAGCTGCGTTGTACTGTGCCAGACTCATTCCAGTCCCATATTAGCATCCTCCAGAGGTGGATCGGGGGCACAATATTGGTGTGTTGACTGCAATGCCCCATTCTATGTCAAAAGCCTTGAGACCTTTCGGTTGATTGTGTAATAAACACATGTAGAAAATGGAACAAAAGAATGATCTGATGGGGCTTTAGATTGAGCCTTTCCCTCAACAAAAACTTAAGGTGGGTTTAGCAAAAAACAAAGAATGAAGATAAGGAAAAACACCTCATGTCCACCATTAAGTTTGGCAGAGGACCCGTCAAGCTGTGGATTGTTTCTCTTTCAAGGCTCGAGGAACCTTGTCAGAGTGCATGGCTTCAAGAACTAATACAAGGGGATTACATATGTACAACTGGTGGCCTTTATGTTCACTCAGCTTTATCACAATGATCCAAGCCATATGCCAAATTTATCACAGAAACTTCACCAGATCTTCTATGGCCATCTCATCACTAGTCCTAAACAGAGTGAATCAAAGACTCAGGAGGATCTATAGAGACTTCGAAAGTATTGGTCAAATACACCTCACTTCATACGCTCCAATCTTGTGAAATGTTAATGGAGGAGTATAAATACCTCGGTGTTCACCTAGGCAACAGACTGGGGTGGAGATGCAACTGTGAAGCCGTCCTTGAGAACGCTTAGGACCTTCAGTGTTTGCAGCAAGATGCTGCATGTCTTCTATAAGTCTGTTGTGGAGAGTGTGATCTATTCTGCCATCATCTGTTGGGGTAGCAGCATCAGAGCCAGGGACTTAAAAAAGCTCAACAAGCTGATAAAGAAGAATGGCTCTGTTCTGGGGACTGCTCTGGAGATCATTGTACAACGTAGGGTTCTTCATAAAATGAAGAACATTATGGAGAACCCTGATCATCCTCTTCATGGGACTGTCCTACAACAACAGAGTGTCTTCAGTCAGAGGCTTCTTCAGATCTGCTGTAAGACAAACCACTACAGGAGATCCTTTCTGCCCACAGCCATCAGCATCTAACAGGTCTTGGAGGAAAACTGCATAATATGAGATATAACAGCATTTAATTTCCCTTCGGGATTAATAAAGTATTTCTGAATTGACTTAAATGATGGTTTAAAAGAATAAACCCATCAATGTCTTAGTTTCCCATTATTAACCTGTTCTTTCGAAATTACGACAGTTGGATTGGGAGATGGACTTGAAATTTCATTTTGTGGTATTTATTATGATAACAATAAAAGTGATGATAAAAAACTTTTTTTGGAGTGGTTTTTAGCTAACTGTCTTGCTGGGCATGTCAAATCAACCATAGCCCTACAAACACAAACACTCCTATGAAAACATATACTCATTTTTAAATAGGCTTCTTTGGGACACCAATTACAGAAAGAAGGGTGATTTCTTTATCACTAAAATGCCCACAGGAACGGCATTTAATCATGTTTTCGAATTTATTGATGCACCAATGGAACAATGACTGCAGAAAATAGTAAAAATAACAATTCCGATAACACAGACAGTTTTGGGGGTTTTCAAACATCCATCCATTTTCTATATCCGCTTCTTGCATACAGGGTCGTGGGGGAGCTGGTGCATCTCCAGTAGTTTAGGGGAGGGGTACACCCTGGACAGGTCAGCAATCCATCGCAGGGTAACACCGACACACACAGGACAAACAACCATGTACACACCCATACACACCTAAGTGTGATTGAGAGAGACCAATTAACTTTAACAGTCATGTCTTTGGATGTGGGAGGAAGCCAGAGTCCCCAGAGAGAACCCACGCAAGCAAGGAGAGAACATGCAAACTCCATGCAGAAAGACCCATGCCCGGAGTCAAACCTAAGACCTTCTTGCTGCAAGGCAACAGTGCTACCAACTGCGCCGCCGTACAGCCCGTTTTCAAACATTATTAATTGAAATTTATCGCTCTCATTATGAGTTCAAATTTTAGATAAATGATACATGTTCACCCCTATCACACAGTAGATTATTATACATTTATGGACTTGAGACGCATCTTGGGATTCCTACAATAAAAAGTAAGTTTTATGGCATCAAAAGCTCGAAAACAATCTTTTGGGAGGTTTTTGAAGTCAGTCTAAGAAAAACAAAGCAAAAACAATTAGGGCTTTTGAAATAACATAATAAAAGAAAATGCAGTCAAATAGATGTATGCAATTCTTTCAACTTTCAGGCTGCCGGGAAATCGTGAACATGGCTGCACACGTCAGAACATGCAATTATACAGATGAATGCGCTCAACAACAACATAAACTCTCAGAGATTGTGAATCACATGTATGTGAACCCGTCTACTGATCTGTGTGCAGATCTGAGGAGGATGGCAGAACTCTTTAATCTGCTTAGTCAATCACTTAACCTGGATGGCATTAAATTGACCTCCGGTAATAAAGTAAAAAACCTTGGTGTTACTTTTGACCAGGACATGTCATTTAAATCCCGTATTAAACAGGTTTCTAGGATTTCCTTTAATCATCTCCAGAACATTGCCAAAATTAGAAATATCCTGTCCAGGAGTGATGCTGAAAAACTAGTCCATGCATTTGTTACTTCAAGGCTGGACTATTGTAATTCTTTACGATCAGGATGTCCACAAAATGCAGTTAAAAGCCTTCAGCTGATTCAAAATGCTGCAGCAAGAGTTCTGATGAAAATTAGAAAGAGAGATCATATTTCCCCTACTTTAGCTTCCCTTCATTGGCTTCCTGTTAAATCCAGAATAGAATTTAAAATTCTCCTCCTCACATATAAAGCCCTTAATGATCTAGCTCCATGTTCCATCCAACAGGGAGGGAGCCTTCCTCCCTCCCTGTTGGATGGAGTAAGGGGGAGTCAGGTTTAGCCTAAACCGGCTCAGTTATGGTTGAAGTGCAAACACACCCTCCATTTCTGCTACCTGTATGACCCATTCTCTTTTCCAATGGTTATAATCAGTCTGACAGAGAGAGGTATCCCAATCGTTGTGGTTTTTAGTATAACAATGACCATCAGTGGGACCCTTTGTGGGGTGCCTTGAGACGACATTGTTGTAAATAATCGTCGTTTAACTAAATAATCTGAACTGAAACTATCTGTGTAGTTATGCTGCTATAGGCTTAGGCTGCTGGAGGACATAATGACCACTTTCACTCTCTTCGCTACATTCTCACACTACTCTACAATTTTGCATTATTTGCTGTTATTTCAGCTTTTAACTTTGTTCTCTCTCTTTTCTCTTCCTAGAAGCTACACCTGGCTACTAACTGAGCTTCTACTGTGTCTAACTGTATGTGCTCTCTTTCAGACTCTAACCTTGAAAACTGGCTCAGAGTTTATATGTTCTTTCTTTCTAGGTGAAACGACTAAAGGAGCTACATCCATTAACATTTACTTTTCCTTCCCATAGAAAGTACTCCTGGATCAGTGCTTCTTTGTTCTCTTTGTGTCTCTGCTCTGTTCTCTCTAACCCCCAGTCGGTCGTGGCAGATGGCCGCTCACACTGAGCCTGGTTCTGCTGGAGGTTTCTTCCTGTTAAAAGGGAGTTTTTCCTCTCCACTGTCGCTACATGCATGCTCAGTATGAGGGATTGCTGCAAAGTCAATGCCAGTGACTGTCCACTGTCTCTACAGGCTCATCCGGGAGGAGGGAATGCTGCAAGTCACTGACTGATGCAATCTGCTGGGTTTCCTTAGATAAAAAACTTTTTATCCAATTTGAATAAAATAACAGAATCTGACTGCACTGTTCAATGATTAAGATTAATTGGAATGTATGTACCTGACTTTTGTGAAGTGCCTTGAGACGACATGTGTTGTGAATTGGCGCTATATAAATAACCTGAAACTGAATTTTTTTAACTTGTTTTACCAGCAGCAGGCCTGAAGTATGCCTCAGAAAAAGAAGAATCTCATTTCAACTACTCTTAAGTTAAATGTGGCTGAGGCATATTTACGTTTTTTATTTAAATAGCGACAGCACCTTTCAGCCGTTTATTTCAAAGCGGGACAGTATTTTTCCATTGTAATCCACAGCAGCAGTATTTTACCACGTTGACTGAGCCTGCTGCCCCCTTCTCTTGGTATTCTGCCCCCACCCCCATCTTCAAAGGAAATGACCGCCATCCCGCTTCAGGAAAACCCAATCCCGCACTTTTGGTCAACATAAAAGTCATTCATTGTAACTGGAGAACGAAAGCAACCCTTTACAGCTAAAAAGTTCTGTACCCGACCACTGAATCCATATGTTAACTCAACAGAACTCGGACTGAGACTTAGCAGCTAGCTTCTGACACAATGTTACTCAGCTAGCAGCGCGGCATTCACACAGTTTGATCTTATGAAGTGTTTAATTGAATCACTCACCCTAGTTCGTCCAAGTTAAGAACTGACAGTTGGTTCTAAAGCTAGAAACCAGCGTCAAACCCGACCAAAATGAGCCCAGGGTTGGTTAATTATTTTGCTTTATGTTCTCTCTCTGCTGCACAAAGAGTAGAAGGAATGATGTTCATTCTCTAGGAGCCAAACACCCTAAATACTCGCTCGCTCCACCTCTCTCTCCCTTCTCTTTTTTCTGAATGGGCGTAACTGTATGTATGGCGACGTCATCAGTTACCGTAACAACCGCTGCAGAGAGAGTGAAGAAAAACAACACATTTCGTAAGTATCAGTTACAGAGCGCAAAGCAAATGCGACAAAGTGTGTGTGTCTGTGTTGTGAGTGAATAAATACAAAAAAATTACCCAGCTTTTTCTGCTTTTTTAAATATGTATTATTAAAATTGTCTATAATTTAAGTTGTTAACATCATTATTGTTTATATGACTGTTCAATGAATGAAAGTTTCTACTTTCACTCCACATTTTAGCTAACAAACATCTGTGGGGGCATTGGAGTCAAAACCTCAGTCAAGCCTCATTTCGTGGCATATGTCTTAACAGTTTGTATGTCTAAAGACGGACAATTTCTGCACTCTCCTTTGCAAAATAGTTGAAGCTCAATCAAACTGGAATAAGAGTGTCTGTAAACACCAATCTTCAAGTCCTGTCACAGATTCTCAATGGAGGTTAGGTCTGGACTTGTAACACACAATTTTCTTGATCTAAAAGGGGGCCACGGGTCCAGCCTTGAGAGCCACTATCATGCAGTTTTTTAGTTCAAGCTTTGATTTAACTAAATTCCAACAAAGCCCATTTAAAGCAACAAATTCAAATCACTAAAGGCGAGGGGGTTGAAAAGAAAAAAAAAAAGAAAAAAAAAATCGTTTTGGGTTAAAAAAAGGAGGAAAGCAAATGAAAAAGTTGAAAATCAGAAACTTCTACTTACAACATCATAGTTGTGTTTTTTTGTAGTAAATATACAGATACACACCCTACTTTAAAAATGAACGTCAAATGTCCCCCAAAAAACACTAAAGAGGTTCTGCTGGAACATTTCAAGGTTTACATGGAGCACATCCTCGCAGCCACCAGAGTGATATAACTGTCAAGGTGAGGGAGTCGAATAGTCCAAATTTCATGTAGTCCCGAATGAGAAAATTCCAGTAATTTAATGCCCTGCTGCATTGTTTCATATCATATATTAAAGATATTGTGATAATATTGTCTGGCTAGAGTTTCTCATTCAAGAAAACCAATAAAGAATAAGGCTTATGCTTAGTAGAGGGTAAACTGTTTCCTACCAATGGGAAACTAGAAGCACCCCTCATCTGACCTCTGTGTGATGGAGTTGAGATGTGATTGTTTCCCATTGGCCTAAAAGACAAAAAGAAACACATCTTGTGACAGATCATTTTCAGCAGAAGTGACTTGGCAGCATGCTATAAAGGTGAAAAACACAGATGCATTAAATACCGGCCTCCCAAACTGCCTTTTATTGACGAGCTATCTTAGTCAGTCGAATCCTAACTGATTCTTGCCTTATTATAGCTTGGAGTTGGTCAAAATTTGGCTTCTCTTAATCCACTCACTTTATGAGAATTCACCACTGGGTCTCAGTGGGGCTTAGGATATGTGAACTTTCCTGGCCATTTATCCAAAACTTTGGTGTTTGTTATTTTCTTATCGTGAAAGCCTTGTGTCACAGTGCTTCATCATGGTGGGAAAACTTCTTTTTGGGTAGAATTGTGAGTTAGCCCACTCCCTTGGATGAGAAGCAACTCCACACATGGATTGAATCAGAATGCCTCACAGTAGGATAAACACAGTACTCAAGGTAGCCCTCAGAATTTCTTTCCCAGACAAATATATTGGACCAAGGTGTCTTCAGAGAAAATCCCAATGCACCAGTCCTCTGCTGCCAGTCCCTGTCCATACCCGAGGAGTTTCATTCTGCCCTTGATGTTTTACCTGAACCTAAAGTAATTTCTTTTCTGCTCTTCATGTCAAGGTGTAAAGTCTTCAGACTTGCCTGCTTTCAGTGTTGATCAAGCTCTGCACTGGTGGCAACAATAGGAGATCATCTTTGTGCTTGCTGGACATGCTGACGTGTCCTGAACCAATCTTTAGTGAAACAGAACCTCTCACCTTGAAGCTCATTATGATCCAGAAAACAGTTCTTTCAACTGCATAATACAGCAGTTTTTTTCATGATTAATATTCTATTACATTTTCCAGAACACTACAGTTTATTATCAGCACAATCAGTCACATCAGACAGAACCTGCATCAGCACAGCAGAGCAGCCAGAAAAACAGAACTAAGGTGAAAACTAAACAACATAGAGACAAAATATAAAATTAACAAATTAATTAACTAATTAAAAAGGGGAGGGCAGGTCAACAACAATGAAGGTGCAGCCCAAGCTTTGCCTCAACCAGCAACATTCGACAGAACTCCCCGCAGTTCCATCGCCCATCCCAGCATAAATTTAAATTTGGTCCTTATGTTATGAGAAAGTATGCATCCCACTTCAAAAGGTTGGGGTAGCCCTCTACTGGAAAATAATGGGTTTACGCCCCAACATCAGGGCAGTCTGCACCCATTCAGCAGCACTGAATGGTAGATGCTTGAGGGGTGAAGGGACCGCTACAATGAATAGTTTTGGCAGAAAGGGAATTTCATGTCGTATAACCGATTTGACGAATTTATGAATCGTAGTCCAGAAGTCTTGGGGTTGAGAACAGCTCCAGACTATATGGGTCAATGTGCCGGCCTCAGTCTGGCATCTCCAGCATTCAGGGGACTATATGAGCCTTGCCCTGTATAACCTATGTGACGACCGATAAACTCTGTGTAGTAGTTTGAATTTATTTAATCCTGTTCTATGTTCCCTAGACATTTTTTTTATGATATTCTGAGGTGCCATGTTTCATTCCTGATCAGTGAAAACTATGTCAAGGTCAGTTTTCCAGGCTGTTCGTACAATAGGGAACCCCTTATCCGTGCCCTTTACCAGCAGTGAATAATATTTGGAAACCTCATGGCCTTCCCCGAAGACTTTCTTGATGTAGTTGAGATAGTTTATAGTTGAAGGAGGTATGTTGGGAGATCAAAGATCTGGAGCAGTAAATGTCAGAGTTGCAAATATTTCCAGAATTGGCTGTGGGGCATACGAAATTGTACTTTAAGGTCACTGAAGGACTTAAAGACTACCCCTTTGTATAAACCTCCAAGAACAAGAATTACTTTCTGGATCCATAGTCTAGAAAAAAAACTGAGATTTGACAATACAAAGTCTGGGGTTGAACCATATGGAGGCCTCAATGTGTGGGTAAGAGCTAACATTAAAGAGCGAGACCACCTTCTTCCAGACCTCCTGTAAAAATGAGAGAATGGAGTGGGTTTCTCTGAAAATTTGGTGGTAAGGGTGTGCATCAAAGGGAATGGTGAACAAATGGTGGTTCTCTAGACTAAACCATGGGGAAGCTCATTCCGACAGCTATAATTAGTGAACCATATGCATCAGACTAATGGTTGGTTCAGACTGAATGCGATTTGAGCGTTAAAAAGGCGTCCAATGCTTCAAGTTGGACGCATGTGCACTTTGATGTCAGATGCATCAAAAACGTTCTAGACGTGTCTGAGCATAGTGTGGACAGACACGCGTTGGGAGTAGCTACCCTTGGTTATTTTACTTTGCCACTCTCTTGTGTACAATGGCAGATGCAATCGAGACAGTGGCTTGGTTTTATTTGCTGAATAATGACAAGACAGGCACAAACCGCGACAAGAATGCCCCATTTCCACTGCCGTGTTTTAGGAGCTGTGGCTCCGCTTCCCCTCAGGTGGGGGGTGGCAGAAGAAGCAGCAAGGAGAGACGCTGCTGTTTGGACTGGTGAAGCTCCAGAGTTTGCCTGAAGAAGTTCCAACTTTATGAGGAAGTTTTTGTCTCAGCCATGGCAATAATGACACAGACATTAAAGCGCAAAACTGTGGACTTTTGAGCACAGTAAAGTTAATTTTAGATTAGATATTCGTGCTCCGCGGATACAACAGCTGGTAATATGGGAGGAGCGGGTGCAAGGCCGGAATGGAGCCTCCATGCCCCCTGACTCGCTCCGGCTCATCATGAGACGAGTGCAGTTGCTCCAGCACAGACCGAAATGGGTACCGAACAGTCTATCCGGCCTGATACCGGCAGCTCTTTTGTCAAAACTTCCGAGATGGAAGAGGAAAGACAGAGCCGCAGTTGACACTACAGCAGGGTCTGCCAAGCGGCGATGTAGGAGGAGCAAAAGCTGACAGAGGTTCAGGATGGTGTCGACAAAGTTACAGAAGTCCTCTTCGTCTTCTGGCGGGATAACCAATTCTCAAGCCTTTTTAAGATGGCATACGGAATGTTGTTGGTCGCTGCTGCAGCCTGAGTGGCTCACTGATGGGAGCCATCAGTGAGCCTAGCTGCGATCTGATCGCTGGGGGAGGAGATGTGCCGAGGCAAATTTTCCTGCCAGTTCATCTGTGGGAGGCGGGCCTGGCGGCGCTACTGGCGCAGAGCTTTGCTCTTTTCATTTTCATCTGCTGCCCTCTGCTTTACCGAAACCTGGCTGAGTAAGGACACCCGGACTGTGCAGTTGTGACAGCAGGCTTTTTTTTCGGGGAAAAAGCGAGGAGGCAGAATCTGCTTTTATATAATTGAAGGTTGGTGCAGAGAGATCAAAGTGTCGAAGAAGACATGTAGTCCTGACCTGGAGGCATTTCTCATAAACTGTAAACTGTTTTATTCACAGAGGGAGTTCTCCTCATCTGTACTGGTTGGTGCTTACATGCCACCTCAAGGCTCCACTTCAGATGCTGAAAAACAACTGGCTGAGCTGATAACAGACGTGGAGAAAAAACATCTAGATTCTCTCATCATTGTTCTCAGGGACTTTAACAGTGCGTTAAATATAAACATGAAGCAAGCCTCTTCTCCACAATCAGCAACTTTTGGCTAAACTGAATTTTGCTCAAATAGACAACCAACTGTCTTCTGGATAAAGGGTTCATGTTCATAGGAGGTACAGTACACAGTTAGCCATTTGGAAACAAGAAGAATGTTTGGTGTCATAGTGAGGCAAAAAAACACTGTATGAAATGTCAAATATGGTTACGTTAGAATCATGCTGAGGGACTATTTCGCCACCAGTGGTACTACTGCATCACACAAAAGTGGATAAAATAACGGAAGTGGCTTATCTTCAAATTCCTAAACCTGGCCGAATTTTACTGCCTTGATGGTTGATACTTGGGACACAACTGGGAGTTTCAAACAGAAGATTATCACAAATACATCAGTCTTTGCCAGAAAACCTACTATTTTTAACGATATCTGATGAAAAAAAACTGGCCAGGGGTTCAGTCAGAATTATGGAAGCACCTTGATAATACATACATAAAGTGTGTTTTCCCCTTCCGATTGGAGAAAATCAAGAATATATTCAAACGTGTAGTCCGAGTGATTAAGAAAAAAAAATCGTTGAAATATTTTCTTGTATAATTGTTTCACTGTGGAAAAAGAATGGTTAAATGCATCACTAAAAGCCCAAGATTACTATGATTATGGTAAGTGTATCTAAAGCAGAACAGAGGTATTGGACCAATGTTTAGTTATGTTATTGGTCTTCTACAATAAAAAAGTCAGTTAAGATTTGAACATCTCATTAACAAAAGAAAAACCAAAAAAAAAAGGATGCAATTAGTCATGATCTATGAACTTCTAAAACGTCTTGTAGGCTTTAAGTGAGGTCAAATAGATTAATTGATCGCTATTGCATATGTTTATGGAGAAACCTTGTATTCACAAGCGCGCTCACACTCAGACCCAGACTCAGGTGTTAACAGATACACAGATGTTCTACACTGAGCCACAGTTCCAACTAAATACATCTTGCATTCATTAGTACCGTGCACTTTTTGGTAACAATGCTGTTATTATAGATGTTTCTGCAGGTGTAGAAGCAATTTTCTAGGGTGTTATCTTGTATTTCATTTCTCCTTTTTTCTTTCCTCCATTCTTTCTCCTTCCCTCCCTTTTTCCTTTTTGCCCCACCTCTCTCTCTTTCGTGCTTCTTATTTTTCCTTTTTGTTTCCGTCTCCGTGTCCATAACAATTGAAATAATCCAAAAGCAGTTTCTAATAAAGTTTATTTTTTAAATATTTAAGCAGAGCATCATAGCATTAGCCGTAATGCTCTATCTGTGAAAGTAAATCTGTTGGGCTTCTTCTTGGCACTGTCCGAGCTACCGCACCCTGTTGGCGGTCAGACGCCTCGGAGCCCCACCGGTTCTTGGTCCCCATGAAGCGATCACACACTCTATCTAAAGACTCTTAAAGGAACGACTCTCAACCAGTTTCTCACTTTTAGCTCCTTTAATCTAAATTAAGGCAGAGGAATGATTACAGAGATCAGAGCTGAGGCTCCCGTCTCGGACCGTCTCAGTCTGTTAAAGCATGAGGAAGAGCCCCGATAGAAGGTCCCATACAGTTTTATATCTGGCACTCCAATGCAATGGATGTGAACTCCCTCAGTGATTATCAGTAGACTATGCGTCACCATTGTGGTGTCTATCTGTTAGATTGTGTAGTAGCGGGTGTCCATACTTAATCTAAGTGTGCTGTAGCTTTCTAATCAAACCAATAATATCAGCTGCTCCACTATCTACCCCAGTGCCCCAGCTTCAGGTCATTTATGACAAACCTTGGGCCATTTATCCTTGTACTGTATGTCTATGAGCATTCTTATCCTATTGTAACAAAGGAAAACATTGGAACTTATATTTTATTTCACTATAGTATAAATGGGAAACACAGCTATGAGCATATTAATAAAGGTTATTCCTAACAGCACTCAGACAACAATTCTGAGTGCTACTTATTGTAACATGACCTCGTACTCGTACTTGACGTCTTCCAGTTATCTGGGACTGGGTCGTGGTGGCAGCAGTCTCAGCAGGGATGCCCAGACTTCCCTCTCCCCAGACACCTCTTACAGCTCTCCTTGTGGAAGCCTGAGATGTTTCCAGGCCAGCTGAGAGACATGGTCCCTCCAGTATGTTCTGGGCTGTCCCCTGGGCCTTCTCCCAGTGGAATATGTCTGAAACACCTCCTGAAGGATGCATCTGGAACAGGAGGCATCCGGAATAGATGCCCAAGCCACTTCAGCTGACTCCTCTCGATGTGGAGAAGTAGCAACTCTACTCCGAGGTCCTCCCAGATGGCCGAACTCCTTACCCTATCTCTAAGGGTCAATGCCAAAGGGTCGAATGCCTTCTCCAGGTCCACAAAGTGCATGTGGACCAGTTGGGAAAACTCCCCTGAATCCCCGAGGACCCTGTAGAGGTCCAGTGTTCCATGGCAGGGGGACGAACCACTGATGGTCAACCTGAAGCCCAGGTTGGACCATTGGCAGGACTGTCCTCTCCAGCACCTTGGCATAGGCCTTCCCAGGGAGGCTGAGGAGTGTGATACCCTTATAGTTGGATCACACCCTAGCAACTGTCCAGTCCGCGGCATCCCTGGCCTCATGGTAACCGACAGCTGCCTCAGGAGACCCACAAGCCAGCCAGGCTCAATAAGACTACTTATTCAGCTTGACATGGTGATTGCCGCTGCAACAGGGACTGCAGATCTGCAGTTACAGGCAGCATTGGACTCCATGTCCCATGCCTCTCTCAGAATACAGGAAAATCTCTCCTGGAGTTAGGAGTTTGTAGGCCGAAACAACAATCAGAGACCGCCCCCGACCCTAAGACGCAGGAACATGACCCTCTCATCCACCAGGGTAAGCCTTAACATGAGTCAGCTGAGCTGGAGGGGACAAGCAAACCCACCCTGGCCTGCTGTCTTTCCCTGCTGGCCACTTCAGAGTAGAAGAAGGTCCAGGAGGAGCTGGGTTCCAGAGCCCAGGCTGTGCATGAAGGTGAGCCTGACTATTTCTAGCTGGCATCTCTCGACCTCTCGTACAAGCTTGGGCTCCATTCCGGAGCTTGTGCTCATTCCATGTCCCCAGAGCCAGTCTAAGCGCCTGGGGACTAGGTCATTGAGGCCACCGCCTTTGACTGCCGCCTGATCCTCTTAGCACCGGTCCCTTATGGTTCCCCTCTGCAGATGGTGGGACTACTAGGGCACAGAAAACTCTGTGTGGGTATACTAAATCTCTGCTACAACCAAGAATGTATTTACAACCAGATTCTACCCACTTTTTGAAACTTAAGCTGTGAATAAAAATACAAATGTTGTCTTACATTCGAGCCCAGTCTGAACGTATTTACTGGTGTGATCACCTAGAAATCCTAAGGATGTCATTAAGAGAGGGTAAAGCTCATAGAGATATTTAACTTTTAAAATTACAAACTTCTATACTTTTAACATATTAACTTGAAATGATAAAAAGTCATACTCTTTACCTTATTTGGTGGGCCACTTCAGTGTTGTTCTGTGCCCTTATATTGAGCGTCCAGTAGGGTATCACAAAGACTCCCCACTTACACATACACGCAAACACTACATGCACCCACTACGCGCACACACCCAAAATAGGAGATAAATCAGTTTGCGTTTACACAGTACTTAAACAGACGAGCTTTAGATGATCATTTCCCAATTAAAATGTATTTTTCAAATGTTTAATTGGTTAATTTAAGACAAATATAAGCCTACATCAGGGTTTTCTTCTAAAGACAATTAGGAGATCAGCAGGCATGAAGGACTCTGATTCTTGTCTAGACTGATCTTTTCTACTATAACTAACAAGTGATTTTTTTAAATAGCTTACATTCTTACTTTTTTTTGGAAAACCCATATTTCTTGTCTTAAAGACATCTCAGTGAACAGAAATAAGCAAACAAAGAGACAGCCAACAGATCTACAGGAAAATACAAAACTAAACATCTAACAGTAAAAACACCTAACAGAATTACTCTAATAATGAACTGAATGAATGAATGAACTGAAACATAATGGAGAACCCTGAGCATCATTTGGGAAGCAGTCGATGTTGCATACCGATCTGTGTATCGGTATGTGAATGTGTGAGCGTTAGTGAGTGCGATTGGGTGAATGTGGTTTTAGTGTAAAGCGCTTTGAGTGGTCTGTATGACTGGAAAGGTCGGTTTTCAGTCCATTTATCATTTACACAGGAAATGCAGCTACCTGAAAATAAAGATAAAACGTCTGAGAGGTTTGATGAATATTGTAACTCTACCCTGCATTTGTCAAACTCAAGGTCCGCGGGCCAAAACCGGCCCTAGAAGTTCATGTGATTCTCTAGAAGTAGAGCCTTTGATATGGTGCTTGAATGTTATTTTGTCAATCAAGTATTGATTATTGATATTTGTATTATTATTTTAACAGTTTATTGCTAACAGCCGCTAGTTTATACATGTAAACCTTACCTTACTGCCGCATATTTATCAATATTTACATGATTTATTTTTCTATTTTAATACTTTTTTTCATTTTTGACAGTGACAAAAAATATGAGGTAAAAGTAAGAGCTGAGATAGGAGGAGTTTTTGTTCTATAGATCTATTTGTGAACAGAAACAGATAGGATGATGTAGAATTAAGATTCAAAATGAATGGAATTGAATTTCATATCTTTCTATATAATAATAATAATAATAATAATACATTTTTATTCTGATTAGTGCTTTTCAAAGATCTCAAAGACACTTTACAGGAATCAAACAAAATTATAAGATCAAAACACTTAAGTACATCTTACTAGACATTAACAACACAGGATAAGCATTAGACAAAAAATTACACATTAAAAACAGTTCTAAAAAGGTGAGTTTTAAGATGTGATTAGAATGTACATAAATCTGTACAGTCAAGGATGTGGTTAGAGAGAGCTCCAGAGGGTGGGAGCAGCTATGGAGAAGGCTCTGTCCCCCAAGGTCACAGTGGGGTGGTGGAGACAGGAGGTTGGCATCAGAGGAGCGGAGGCTGCGTGAAGGAATGTGATGGTGGAGCAGATTGGTGAGGTAGCAGGGGCCTTGGTTATGAAGGGCTTTGTAAGTGAGAATGAGGACTTTGAAATGAATGTGTTGGGGGACAAGGAGCCAATGGAGCTTCTGGATAAATTGGGGTGATGTGGGTCAAGAGAGCAGGTGTGGCTGAGCAGGCAAGCCGAGTTTTGTATGTTTGGAGTTTATTAAGGACTTTGGATGGTGAACCATAAAGAATGCTATTAAAGTAGTCTTGAGGTGATGAAGGCTTGAATGAGAATTATTAGAATGTACTGAATTGATTTGGTTACAAATTTTTCTTTGAATTTGATGGTGTTTGTTTTCCCGTATAGTACCTCACCGTTTCTTGTGGCAGTGGTGGAGTAAACCAGTCCATTACAGGGTAACATTCCAATAAGATTTACATGTGGTTTTTAATAGGAAAAAACCGAGCACCCTCGAAAACCCAAGTGAGGACTTTAATAATCAAAGAAAGGCTGGATTTTTACCCTTGTTGCCTGACCTTAGGAAAAGGCTTGAATGAGAATTATTAGAATGTACTGAATTGATTTGGTTACAAATTTGTTAATTTGAATTTGATGTGTTTGTCCCGTATAGTACCTCGGCCGTTCTTGTGGCAGTGGTGGAGTAAACCAGTCCATTACAGGGTAACATTCCAATAAGATTACATGAATGGTTTTTAATAGGAAAAACCGGAGCACCCGGCGAAAACCCAAAGTGAGAGACTTTAAATATCAAAGAAGGCTGGGATTTTTACCCTTGTTGCCCTGACCTAGAAGGCTTGAATTAGAATTATTGGAATGTACTGAATTGATTTGGTTACAAATTTGTTAATTTGAATTTGATGTGTTTGTCCCGTATAGTACCTCAGCCGTTCTTGTGGCAGTGGTGGAGTAAACCAGTCCATTACAGGGTAACATTCCAATAAGATTACATGAATGGTTTTTAATAGGAAAAACCGGAGCACCCGGCGAAAACCCAAAGTGAGAGACTTTAAATATCAAAGGTAGGCTGGGATTTTTACCCTTGTTGCCCTGACCTAGAAAAATATTATGCTAATAGGAGTTATTCCTGAAATTTGTTTGGTCTATGTTATCAAATGCCAGATCATTTCTACACGTATAAAAAGTTATTTTAGCTATTACTAAAATGTTAATGGTTTGTTTTTGGGAGAAGGGTCCGAGTTGTGCTGTTTGTGGGCTGTAATCTACAAAAAACAAAACTTCATAAAGAAACAGTTTTGTGTACTTCTGATGCTGCTTCTGCAGCAGTCCTGAGTCGTTGCATAGCAACGTTGCACCCGTGTCATGTGACAGTCACGTGATATCCGATTCAGTGATATGTATTAAAGAACTCAACCACATGTCACAGAGTGACATCAGAGCCAGCAATGACTTTGATCCTCCGACCAGAGCCAATCAGAAGCAGGCAACCGCACAGTCTGATGTGCATACGGCCTCTATAAAAGCCGCCCCTCTACGCTCATTTGTTTACTAACTTTCTCTTCTCTTCTTTGCAGGTACACCTCAAAAATAATCAAAGCAATATCGGTTCTCTCTAGAGAACCAGCTCTGTCGGCTTGGCTTAGGCCCTGTCTGAGCAACAACATTTATTTGTAACTGACACTAAGTTACAAATAAATGTCTAGAGTTTTGAAATTGGAGACCAAATTTGATAACTGTTAATGTGAGAGACGGTGTAGGTACAAGATCTGCTCGGGTGGTCGGATCTGCTTGGGGCCCTACGCCTGCTGATGACGTCACACTATCTGACTGGCTAAACATTGGCACGATGACGTAAAACATTGTGGTTGGTCCAGACAACCTACTGACGTACCTTTTGGGGGGATTGCCATTTGTACGAAACATGGACGACTTTTAAAAGAAATCTCCCATTACCCTTCGACAGGAACTTACCACAGCCTATCCACCACTTCTAAAAGTCCCGAGAGAAGGAAGAATCAGTGTGCAGAATCAATGAAGTGTGGGGTTTGATGTTAAATGTTTGGACTTTAGGGTGGGAGGTCACTGCCTTTTATTAATATTTGTATCAACAGAGAGATGTAAACACTGGAACTGATATGTGGTCTAATATATTTGTTTTTTTGGCATGTTAAGGTATAAGTGATATTTGGTCTGACAAATAATAGTGCCAGACACACACCGTAAAAAAACTAACTTCATAAAGAAACAGTTTTGTGTACTTCTGATGCTGCTTCTGCAGCAGTCCTGAGTCGTTGCATAGCAACGGTGCATAGTGCAAAACCAAAGAGCAAAGTGTACCGGAGTCAAATTCCTTGTTTGTATGTACAAACTTGGCAATAAAGCTGATTCTGATTCTGATTCTGACATAAACAAAGAACACAAAGCTGATCACATGTGCAGATAGCCTGCTAGCACTAAGATAGCTGTTTCACACAAACAAAACCAGACTTCATAAAATGAAAAACATTTAGATCATTTCATCTTAACTGTTGTTCTGCCCAAACCTAACCTCTGACCATGTTGAGGAAAAGATGTCCGGGGCGGCGAAGTTTGAAGAAACGTCCACAGTCAACAAGTGGTTAGCTTCGGCTAACCTGACCTCCGGGGCTGTGGCTTAAGATACGGCTCGTTCTGTCGGCCGGACAAAACTGCACGTTACCAGTGATGCGGCGTCGTCCTTCTCTCAGGCAAGGAAAACCGCTTCACTCGGGTTGTAGAGACCGCTTCTCTGCTGGGGACTTTTCTCGAACACCGTGTGCCTCTGCAGGGCTCAAAGAGAAAGTCACCAATGCCGGTGCCTTAATTCCCCGTTCGTGAATGAATACCGGATACACAAACAGCAATTCATTCAATACTTAACTTTTGCATATGATCAGTGATCATATGAGACTCTTGGATCCAGTTTGAAGAGTTAAGTCTTTTTGCCAGCAAAAGACTTCAGCGCGCTGTGTCTGCTCCTGGTCCGATGGTCAACCGGCTTGGAGAGGTCGGCTTGTGGGAGAGGATGTGCTTTTATACAGCCAGTGGCATCATGGGAAGTCTGCTGCTACCCCCCCCTTTTCCCCTTCTGAAGTTGTGCTGAAAGTCTGTTAAATGCAATTTATTTTGAAAACTCCAGAAGAGTCCGTACCGGAGTTTAATGTTGAAATCCATGGCTTAGGGTTCCAACAAAAACAAGAAACCTATTTTACTTTGTACATATATACTACCATTGTGCATCCCAAACACTAATTTATCTGTAAAAGACTTACTTGCGAAGACTTAGAATCCAGTAACCTATACTGTAAAAAACCTTCAGTCATGCAGGATTGTCACTTTATTGAAGTTCCTGTTTTAGATTCTTTAAGCACTTCCATCCTCTTCCTGTTCTAATTGTCTGCTGATTCGAGTTTTTGACATTTAAAGTACACTCAATGCAATTAAATCCACTATTAATGTTTATTTCGTAGGAGTCTCACCTCTGAATATTGTTTTATGTTCTCCTGGTGATGCTTTATTTTTTACCAACTTTCCTAAGTCAAAGCCTTGTTCTTTATGTGTGCTTATCTCTATCTCTGTTCTGGGATCTAATCCAAAAACCATTTCCTGACCCTACCGGCCTTCTGAAGAATGTTTCCTGGACTTACATTCTCAGCTGATATGTTAGAGGTTAAACTTCTGTTATGGAAATTATTTTATTTAGTGCTCCAAAGTATTCCAAAGTGCTGTGAACTTTCATTTACCTCTCTCCTCTGACCTCTATGTTAGTAACTTATAGAGGTGTTTGGTCTGTAAAACCATTACCAGAAGTTTAATAGTTAAAACACATCCTGGAGGGTTGTGTCTGAGGAAGAGCAGATGGCTGTCCTCATAAATAACTTTGTTACCTCTGACCCCAGGTTGGGTCTAGAAGACCATGTCTCCAAACTGTTTTAAGTTGAGGTAACACCACATACTGTTTAAATACTGTCTGTAAAACTGTGCTCTGGGCTCTGTTTCACTGACTTGTCAGTGACAGGGTCTTCAAAACACAGAAATGCCTTTATATAAAACTTATAAAGACAAAGTCCGGATTTTCGCTTATTGTGAGTAATTTCTCTCCCACTTTCATAAGAAAAATTCTATTATAATTTGGCGTCACGAACAGGATCCGACATGCCAGAGAAACGCAGGAGGGGGCAAGGACGTCTGGCCAGCCTGGAGACGTGGTCTTCAGTCCCTCCATTTCATGGAGGGGGTCCTGGTGCCTGCCTGCGGCTTCTGGCTGATCGGATTCGAACTATTTGTCTTCAAATGTATCTGGGTGAGAAGTTGCTCTGTATGATATAATGTATATAATTTTTTATTACACATTAACCATCATCTCCTAATTAATTGATCAGGTTCCGGAGTTGGGAGAAGGAGGACATCGGCTGAGCGCCAGGTTACCCTGTAAAGGTATACAGGAGGGTTTTATTGGTAACAATAAGACAAGCAAAACAACGGGTTTTGCGAGTGGTTTTTAGCAATTTTCTACACCTTATAAAGGAGAAAAGCCAGTGGGCAGACGTGCCGCTGAACAGGTTAAAAGGCTATAGCTAAATGGGTTCTGGAACCAAAGGCATCAGAGGGTGGGTCCTTCTCCAAACTCTGCGATTTATAAAATAATGAAAGGAAAAGGTGGGGATGATTGTGTAAATGTGCTTTAATTTGGGAAGATAAGTTTGGTTTTCCACAGGGTGAAAGTTGAGTGTAAATAAGTTAAATAGTTAAATAAAATAGTTTAAATAGTTTAAAGTGAAACAGTTGATGGACGGAGATGAGAAAAAATAAACATAAGAAAAAGATTAAAAAAGCACAAGTGCATCAAGTAAGGGATTAAAGAGTTAAAACTTTACTGCAGGAAGTTTCGTTTGTCTTAAATGGTGCGATTAATTGGAAAAGAAGGTAAAAGTGAAAAGGGACATTAGAGATGGGAAAAGAAGTTGTTTTAGAAAGGAGTATAGTGCATGTTCTGAAGGAAGTGACAGGACAACTGACTGACTGACTGATAATATTTCTGTGTGCAAAATCTGAACCTATACTAAACTTTTTCTTCTGTCTCTCTCACACACACACATACACATATATGGGATTTGAGTGCAACATCTGCGTTTTGAGTCTGGACTTTAGAAACCTGCCCTTCCCATGGCTACTCCACCAGAGACACTTCTTCAGCATGGCCTGAAAGAGAGATGGTCTGCCTGCCTGCTTGCTGCAAATGACAGTGTGAGTTTCCACCAAGAGCGAAACTCAGAAGAAGTCTGCCCCAAACCCACTGAGATGGACAACGATCCATGCTGTTTGCCAGAGCCAGAAGAGCGATACACTGGATTTATATTGAAAGCACATCTTATGCGGGCAGAAGAAGAGAAACAGGCCGGAGCAAAGTTCTTTCTCTGGAGAAGTTAAAGTGGACAAGGAAGGAGTGAATGTCCACCAACACACCTGGAAAGGGCTTGGTTTTTTTTTGGACTGATAGAGGACTGTGTGCCATGACAGTCGAGCGATAGACAGAGCGATTAAGAAACTGATGGGGGTAATGTACAAAACACACACATTTGCATAAATCTTTTCCTATTTTCTGCAACGAAGAACGCTTATTAACCGCTGCTCATGTGACGCTTGCTTGACGTTGACAGATATAGCGGGTTAAAATATTATTTTAGGGTTAGAAAAGTATCTTCAAAAGGGTGATAACTTAGCTCATTTGATATTTTTCCAGTTAATGTTTTTTAGAGAAGCAAGTTATTTTTCATCGTGGAATATTCAGGGTGAATTATTCTAGTTATTAAAAGTTATTTAAAAAGCAGAGAAAGAGTTACATTTCCAAAACTCAGCAGTAATCATGTGTTTCTATGTTATTTTCAGGACAGATCTCATGAAGGAGCATTTTTAAAAACTCATCATGCGTAACACCTGATGGGCTCTCCTACATATTGTTTTCTGTTGTCAGAGTTTGTATCCATAAATCTAATGGGTAGAGACCTCATTAAAACAGGCTTAGTTCTACTGTAGATGGTCTTCATACAGTCTCTGACACAGTACTTACAGTGGGCTGCAGTTTTTGTCCGCAAGTGCTAACTTACGCTTATGGAAAGTACAAATTCATTGTTTTTCACAGCTGCTGCTGGGAAGAGGTTATATTAGTTGTTTTTCTTCCCTCTTCTGATTCATGCAGCGTGTTGATTTAAACTGTACCTTAAATCAGGTCCTGACAAAAACTATGAAAGGCTTGGTTCTGCAGTTTTTTTCTTCTGGGGAAGGAAAGGAAATCTAATCAGTTCTGTGTTGCATAGAAACATTCAAACACTTGTTGTTTTCTGAGATATCACCAGCTAAAACTTTTAAAACTTTAAGAGTAATTGGTTTAGTTAAAACAGATTTTCCTTGGCAAACAAATCTTAAAAATGAGAATGGAAAGAATTGGGTTATTTTGAAGGTAAGAAAGAATCTGATAGGACAGTGGTACCACACAAAAATTAAAACTAATCTGATGTTCCCTAAAAGACTCTGCATAGAAAAGGCTTTCAGGACTGTGGAATTATTTCCCACCACGGTACAAATTTTAAGCATGCTTTTTCCTTATTTTAAAACAGATCTGTGTTTTGTCTTGGGTTTTTTTAGCATAATGTTTATCTGAAGCTTCTTATGAACTGGGTTAGGAACAAATATGATCTGAGGTAAATTAGGAGCTGTGAACTAGTCATTTTTTATCTGATTATTGTCCAAATAGAAATAATACACTAACAGGTCTGGGGATATTAAGCCAATCCTTCAATCTCTGCAGAAAGCTAGCATCATTGTTTAATACAGCAGTACTCCACCTGTGGTTCCTGGACTCTTGAAGCCCGTGAGCCATAGATTTTGGGTCCATAACATTATAATACTTAATTAAAGGTAGATCGATTCCTATTAAAACAGATCTAAGCCAATGATGAGTTCCAGACATTTTAGTAGTTTTGAAATGCAATAATACTCAAAATTTCTACTCTGGGGAAAAAGATTGGGGCTGAAGAGTTTTGTTTTGGAGCCAAGGCTAGGATTCTTTATAATGGAATAAAGAGAAGTAAAATCTTTATTTTAGGAAAAGAAAAGAAATAAAGGCTCTCACAACACTTAAGAGGATTGTCGGCTCAAACTACGGTCTCCTTGTTGATTTCTTAGGGGTTTTAAAGATTAAAAGAATACTTGGGAGTACAAAGGTACACAAGGTAATTTCAGATTACTAAGGAATAAAATATTGACACATTTATCAGCATTTAGATAAATTAAAGAGGGTTCTAGTAATAATTTTCTCCCCAACTCTCAAAATTTAAATAGCCCAAATTAAAGAAAATGATGTTGGTTCTCCTTTTGAAACGTTATGTGGGAACAAAGTCCAGTTTGGAGTCAAGCTTCTTATCTTAATTTCTGGTTAAGTTTAACACTGCAGTTTTGTTTTGTTTGGTATGCCATAAAGATGTCAATGCCGACTTAAAATACTTCTTTTGTTTTAACCTGAGCAGAGAAATTCTTGAATACAGCTGGATCAAATTGAGCAAAACAAAGAGAACTATAACAATAACTCTCAGGATTGTAGTTATTATTATTACAGAGTTACAGTGTAAAAGAATTGGCAAAGGTTTCAGCATCAGTAAATTTGGATTCATGTTAGAGAAAACTGTTGCTGTGCTTCTAGATAGTTTGAGATCTTTTGGACTATTTGCACTCATTTTAAAAGGATCCTGAAGATTGTCATAATAAAATTGATCAATTACAGCATTAAGAGATATGGCTGAGAAAACATATTTTGAAAAGAGATTGTTAAAAATTCTTTGAATTCTTGAAGCTTCAAATTTGGCCATTGTCTGTCTTTGATGTTTTGTCTTTGTTTTGTTGGACTGAATGTTTGTTTATGTGTTGCATGACATAATAATGCATGTTTAGAATAATGTTTCTAAATCCCAGATTGATTAAAACCTTGAGTTTTCAGGAGAATTAAGAAGCAGCTCATTTTTGAGTAGGTGTGTTAACAGTTTTACAGTTCAAGGTACATCAAGATGGGTTGGAATGAAGAAACTGTGGGTCCCGCCTATAAGCTGCCCATAAGAGGTTAGTTCTGCCTGACTCTGCCTCTACCAGGTTTGTTCATGCCTTGTTTCATGGTGACGATCAGCACCTCCCTTCCTGAGTTTTAACACTGTTTAAGAGACAATAGAATCAAAATGCTTGTAGTGATTGTTGCCTTAACATGTTTTTTGTATAATAATTAAGGATGTAGCATGACATTTAGATTTATGTGTTTTACTATTAAAAGGTTAATGAAATAGTTTAAACTGATTTGAAGAATTAGTTTTGCATGAAGGATCATTGGTGATTTATTAGGTTAAAAGTTTTCCCTGGTGCCATTAAGCTAGCTGACAGTTTAAGATAGATGCATCATAATTACATTGGATGTCCATTAATCTAATACTCATCTTCATACAAGACAAATCAGGATGATATGTGACTTAATTCTAAGTGAGACATTGATGAACTGCACAACAACTGAAGTTTGCGTTTTGTTGTTAATGGAACTGAATTACGGTTAGAAACATCTGGATTTATTTATTTATGTTGCGTTTGGTAATTTCATAGTGTCACCTTTTGTCAGAATTCATTTCTGTGGTTTTATGTAATGTGATCCTGGTGACTAGAAGTTTTTTATACTTTTTGCTAGATTGTCGCATGGGTTGGACCCTGCGCCAGAAGAGGGGAATGTCAGAATGAATTACAAAAGTTTTAGCACTCATGGGAAAAAGAGTAGCTCATACCTCCAGTGAGGACTTAGTGACAAAGCGAAAGAGACGTTGTACTTTGTTTATATAATGGTGCATAGTTCCTTAAGATCACATTCTGAAAACCTGTCTGAAAGTATGGTGTTGATTCATTTGTGAAATTTTACATCTCCACAGATTAGACCATTTTTGAAATGTTCTTTGGGTTTTCTGAAACTATGGAAATAATGACCTGTAATCAGGCCTTCCTCAAACATCATATGTCACATTTTTTAATATTCAGAATATTAAGCTGATGATCACTGCTAGTATACTAGGTGGAGTGAGAAGATTAATTCTTTTTGATTTTGCTGGATGTTTTGATGAAGTTCATGTAATTAAGCACCTAGGCTTGAGAATGGGACTGCTTATTGTTTTCATTTACGATTGAGACTTTTGAAGTGCTGTTTGACAGGTCTCCTAGTTTGGGCATGGGGATATTGCTAAGATTTCTACCTTCCACATCTCTGTGTGAAGAGAGGATGTTGTTTTACTGTCAAAACCTGTCCACTGTGCTTTTTCACGTTTCACAGATTGCGAAAGATGCATTGCTGGAAACAGACACTTCCAAACTCCACTCCTTGATTCCAGGAGAACACAGTTGAAGTCCAGATGCTGGGATGGCCCATATCAGATCCTACACCGTTGTCAAGGTAGCAGAACGTGACACCAGGGTCTATGCTACACTGGAAGGTGTTCATGGGAACACCACCTGAGCAGCATCCTGGTTCTGAACCTCCTGCCTAGAGGGGTTTCCTACAACCGCCCATCTGTACTATCTTGGTAACAGGGCAGCTTGAAGCGCAGAAGCCACTCAGGAGAGGCAGCAGGATTTATAAATTTTGTTTATGATTTGTTTTCTTTGGAAAAAACTGTTTGCTTTCAGTACCAGAAGAAAGGACATTCCACTTCAAGGTCACGATGCAGCTATATGGAAGATGCATCGTGATCATCAGATGCTGATGATTGGTATTGCAAGTTTTTATTACTTCTGTGTTTATTTGGGAAAAGATACAGCTAAGAAAATGTGTGACTAATCTGAGTAATTATGCCAATAATACTCATCAGCTGATTCGAAGAGGGATTCATCACTTGATGCATCCAACTGTGAGGAAGATGAGGAATGACAGTTGTTATGTTTGTTGTTTGATTCCACGTGTTATTAATGATCAACCATTTTGGTTCCTGTTCCTATTGAAACTGCTTCTATTCTAGCTACTTTTTTTCCAGATTGGCAACATAACCAGCTGGTGGAGGTTATTTTTCCTTGGGTGAGGAATTACATTGTAAGGCAAAGCAGAAATGTTAGTAGATTTTCTAGTGAGACTAATTTAATATGTGCTGCTACAGGAACTCTTTATAGATTTTGGGGTAATAGGAATTAATAAGATCTAGATATTTGTATTGAGGAGGAAAACACACCTTATTTCCTTGGAAAGACAGAGGGTTGCAAAACTATTATATCTGTTTCATGTGCTTTAACCAAAAGACATAAATTTGAGTCATGTCCTATCAGAACTGACTCTTATACCATTTCAGGATCTTTGTGTTAACTCTTAATCTGACAGCCTTACCGAAGGGAAGTGAATTGTATGGCCAGGCAGGTAAATTAACCAGGGTTCTTGTTACTTTTCCTGGTAGAGATGGGTACTCGTATCCTAAGAACATGGTTTGGATGTGTGGAAATTGATCATATCTGTATCTGCCTGCTAATTGGTCTGCAGAATGTTATTCAGCTACTACTTATCATTCGATCCGTCCATTATTAGAAAGGAAGACAATGTTCAAACGGCAAAAAATAGAGAGCTATTGGCAATAGGATGACTTTGGATTACCTCTTAGCTGAGAGGGGTGGTGTTTGTCATTTATTTGAAGAACAGTGTTGTATTTTTTTATTCCTGATGTGTCTAATAACATGATAAGTATCCATGATAAATTAGGAGTTGCTGACGGCTCGACAGAATGAAAATATGGGTTCCTCTTGGAATTTGGTCCTGGTTCATTACTGGTGGTTGAACATCCTTGGTAATAAAGATTGGAGTCATTTTATTTTCCTTTTTGATTTTGATGTTTATTTTAAAGTGTTGTCTTTGTTTTTTTGGTTTTACTTTGATTATAATCTTGGGTGATGGTTTTGAAGAATTTTCCTTTTAGTTGTGATTATCTTGTAATCAGAAGAAAGGAGGTGTTATGGAAATTCTTCTATTTAGTGCTCCAAAGTATTTAAAAGTGTTGTGAACTTTCATTAACCTCTCTCCTCTGACCTCTGTGTTTAGTACTTATAGAGGTGTTGGTCTGTAAAACCATTACCAGAAGTTTAATAGTTAAAACACATCCTGGAGGGTTGTGTCTGAGGAAGAGCAGATGGCTGTCCTCATAAATAACTTTGTTACCTCTGACCCCAGGTTGGGTCTAGAAGACCATGTCTCCAAACTGTTTTAAGTTGAGGTAACACCCACATACTGTTTAAATACTGTCTGTAAACTGTGCTCTGGGCTCTGCTTCACTGACTTGTCAGTGACAGGGTCTTCAAACGCAGAAATGCCTTTGAATAAGACAAAGTCCGGATTTTCTCTTGTTGTGAGTTAATTTCTCTCCCACTTTCATAAGAACATTTCCATTATACTTCCCACAGAGTTTCCTTGGGATCTAAATTAATACATTAAGAACCATATCTGTCATTATTCTACTATTACTGTTATCATATTAATTTCACAGGAACTTTATTTGTTGTGCTTTTGTCTTCCTAGCCCTAAATTCTTTTATTTTCTCATCCGTTAGTCCTTAACATGTAGTGTATAAAGTCTAGTCTCCTAAATTTTATTAACTAATTTAAAATGTATTCATGCAAGAGGATTTTAGGATCCAGTTATTGCCCTTATCAGTCGTTTTGTTTTAATTGTGGCTCATGGTTCTACTTCCATATTTCTAGAAATATTGTTCAGTTGCCATAATAAATTCAATTCAATTCAATTCAATTCAGTTTATTTATATAGCGCCAATTCACAACACATGTTGTCTCAAGGCACTTCACAAAAGTCAGGTTCATACATTCCAATTAATCTTAATCATTGAACAGTGCAGCCAGATTCAGTTATTTATTCAAATTGGATAAAAAGTTTGTCTATCTAAGGAAACCCAGCAGATTGCATCCAGTCAGTGACTTGTAGCATTCACTCCTCCTGGATGAGCATGTAGAGACAGTGGACAGTCACTGGCGTTGACTTTGCAGCAATCCCTCATACTGAGCATGCATGTAGCGACAGTGGAGAGGAAAAACTCCCTTTTAACAGGAAGAAACCTCCAGCAGAACCAGAACCAGGCTCAGTGTGAGCGGCCATCTGCCACGACCGACTGGGGGTTAGAGAGAACAGAGCAGAGACACAAAGAGAACAAAGAAGCACTGATCCAGGAGTACTTTCTATGGGAAGGAAAAGTAAATGCTAATGGATGTAGCGCCTTTAGTCGTTTCACCTAGAAAGAAAGAACAGATAAACTCTGAGCCAGTTTTCAAGGTTAGAGTCTGAAAGAGAGCACATAGAGTTAGTTACAGTAAAAGCTCCGTCAGTAGCCATGTCTAGGAGAGAGAAAGGGTTAAACACTGAAAGACAGGGCCATGTGGATCATCGGTAGAGGGTGAGCATTAAGTTGTTGCCAGCAGAAGCTTGGAGGATGCCCCTCTCCAGAAAGGTGTTACAGGTAGACACAGAGTCAGGCCAGGTGTAGCTTCTAGGAAGAAGAAATAATAAAGAAAATAAGAAATAATAAAGAAATAATAAAGAAAAAAAAGGTTGTCTCCTATGTAACAGTATTTAAGAGTTCTAATTCCTTGACATATTTCATGCTTCCTGTCCTACAACACTTGAGATTGAGCCAAATGCTGTCTGCTTCCAGTTGTTGTTGGACGACTTTTATCACAAGAATGTTCATAATTCCTCAGAGTTTTAGCTGACTCTCTCTGTAGTTGGTATAACAGGGATCAATCTGCATAATAATCCCTGAATGCACCATGATTCGACCTCTGCTTTAACCTAACACCTTTTTTATGATCATTATCCTTGAAAAAGTCTTATAATCACCAACCGCATGTTTGATTTTGTGCATAAATCATCGTTCGTTTTAGCTGTTTCCCAGTTCATTCATTGCTCAAATTAAATTGCATTTTAATCATATTGGTTTTGCAGTTAGTTCCAGGTGGTGGTTTGTAAGTAAAGGCTTCTAAAATAAATAAAGATAAAGAAGCCAAATTCCTTTTCTAGAAATCCTCAACTAACCAAATAAATAATCACTCCTTCGACTAAAGACTCAGAACTGCCAGTTCTGTTCTTTGAAAAAAAAAATTTCTGTTGAATTTTATCCACTAAAAGCATACATTTAATCAAGTCATCTCCAGTCTAACATCATAAACAATCTGAAGTTGTGAAATATTTCTCAAGGTTCCATAATTCTCTTCCTCAACATATTTTTTTTGATGCCTCTAATGTTTGCTAACACTGATGTTTTTCAGCAATTTTACATTCACCACAAATACTTAAAAGTTAGAAAAGGAAGAATATTCAAAAGTATAATTCTTTGAAAAAACGTAGTAAGCTGCTCACCGGTTTTTCCATTTGGCAAATCAAGAAATATTTAATGAACTTATTTTTGTGTTATCCCAAACATAATGTGAGTTAAGTAGGTCTATAGTATTTGAATAATATTTATGTCCAAAGTCAGTTACTTCTATTAAAGGTTATTTTCTTGCGATGCCAAGATGTCCTTAATTTATGTTTAGCCTATTATATACTTTCCTTTTGTAAAGGTGACTATGTCACAATAAGTCAAATATTTCAAGTGATCCATGCCTAGTTTGCTATCTAGTCTGCTTAGCAACTGAAAACGGTTTTTGATTGTCCCTTCATTTACTTGTTGTCCTAACTATGTGAATGCGTTACTTTTCAAATGTACTCGACACATGGATTGTATTGCAGGAATGACTCATCGTTATCCTTATGGCCACCTCCAGTTTCAATTAGATAAATCATGAAGCGACATTACGAATGTTCCTGTACCTTACCTTTCCCTATGTAACAGAGCATTTGATAACATCTGCATGTCTTCCACTGAAACAAGGTGGGTAGAATGCGAAAGATTAGCAGCTTCTGAAAAAAGAAAAGAGAAAACTTAAGCAATACAGTTAATTATTTGTTAGTCAGCTTTTAATGCAACTCATGCAATCAAACCCAGGGCTTGTTTGTGTCACTTAATAATGAGGCTGAATCTGTTCCACCATGAAACATCTCTGGTCCCATAATGTTCATCTGTGTCGTTGCACATAGTTCATAGTTGACAGTTTCAGAGGAGATCATGGTAACGTGGGACTTGTACCTATTTATATGCAGAAAGGAACAAAGTAAAGAAATTAATTTACAACGAAGCTTTGCAGAATTTCACATTTCTTTTTATATTAAAATAAGATTCCAATAAATAAAAAAATTAAACAAACAACAAAGGATTCAAATGAAAATGAAAATAGTAGCTTAAAATTGAATGCAAAGATATATATGAAATTTCCAACCAACAGCTAATCTGTTTCTGATCCTGTTTGGTTACTTATTTGATTATTTTCACATAGTTTCCCTAGTTTGATCACTAAATCTGCTTCTGAACTCATAGCGGTTGTTCTAATATCAGTTCTTCAGCTTTTTAAAGTCAAAGCAGCAACAATGAAACATTTCTGTTAAATACCAGGTGTGTTTCATAGTAGTAACCTAACCTGTCTATTAACATTATATATATACAGTACTTCTTCTCAGGCTCTCCTCTGCCCCCTTTTAAGCATGTCTTGGTGAGTAGGGCGTGAGCGATTTAGCAATTTTTGACTTTGTTTGACTCCTAATTCCCATTACAGTATTTGATCAAATGCAGTATAAATTTGTTTAAAATGTCTGGTTACTCTGAGCTTTCTAATTTGTCCCATTTTAACGTCTTGAATATCTTATATACCTTTATAAAACTAAATTGTATTTATCATCTAGTTGGAGCTCAAAAGGCAATTAATTATTTTGCTAAGGAAAAAACTCATGATGTTCATCAATGCTTTGTTCAGTAGCTGTTTAATGTTGTAACTTATTATAATTCAATTTCAGAAATACGCTATTAGTCCCCAAGTGATTAATAAACAAATTTGGCCAAATTGTTTTATTTATTTTTTTGAAAGATTGAGAGATACTTGGTTATTTCTATGTTTGTAAACAGAAAAATGAATTTAATTGGTCTAAGTGAATCTTTTTAGCACATCCTGCATTTATCTCTACAGCTTCTGGTCTGATCTGGCTGGGCTGTTCAGCGAGGCTTGGTGCTGCTCTGTCCAAAGCCTTGTTAACGTGTGTGGAGACCATTCCTTTTGCTCGGCCTTTTATTTTATCAGCTCCAGCATTCTTCTCTGTCATCTGTCGTCTGAGCAGGCCGTGGGCCAGTGCTCTGTTGTCCACGCAGGCTCTGCTGTGGACGGTGAGTTTGGTTCTCCATGTTAACAGGCTGTAATTCACTGAGTGATCAGTCAGAAAGTCACAAAATACCAGGCAGCTTCCTTCATGAGACTTTGCCTCAATACAGCAGACACAATATTTTCAACCCTTCTGCCATAACAGAACTTTTCATTCTTTTAAAGGCTGCATTATTATTTCTGCAAGATGAGTTCATTTGTTTTTGTTTATTTATTTATTTTTAAGCATAAAAACTTTGTATTTGTAAATTTCATCATACCACTGTTTATAAAACTTTGAGAAACACATTAAATTTCATCTAATATTAATGTTATATATGTTATTATAATTTTTAAATGATAAGGCGATGTAGCACATATCATAAGCCAGTAACCTGCTATTCATATTCCTTTTTAACTGCTCCTTATTTGTTTAGTTTTCATTAAGCCATTGTATCACTCTGTCCCCTAAAGTTTAATCTACAATAATTCACAATAACAATAATTCACAATAACAATAATTCTGGCATGGACCAACTCAAATCTCTAATAAAATCTTTTTCTTCCTACAATAAATTGATTCCTGTCACATCACAAGTCATTTCTCTTCACCTGTCAGTCTGATATTAATTTTCATTTCTTCCTCTTGGTTTGTTACACCTAACTTTCTGACTTTTAAATTGTTCGACATATAAAATAACAAAACCTTATGTTACACTAAAAAGACATTTACATACTAACTAAGCAAGGATAAAGCATAGACTGTCATAATGTATTATCCCACCATTAAGGTTAATGAAATAGTTTGAACCTGATCCAAGAATTTGTTCCACCCAGTAGAATATTTTTAAAGTCGATGCTTTCTCTGGTGTTTAAATCTAAGAACTCGAAATGTGCAACAAAAAATTAGGAATATACCTTGATAAAGATTAATTTCTGATTCCATACATTTAGAGAATTTCCATTAAATTTCTACAAAATGTGTAATAAATTGCATGATTAAGCTTTCATTATTCTTTACAGGAGGCAAACCAAAATGATATGTGACCCATTTTATCAGTAAAACATTAATGAACTTCAGTAAAATGAAAAGTAGACAGTAGAAGCTCTGGGCCCGGCCCCCTCAGAGGACCGTCCCTGTGGAGGGGAACTGGGAGCCTCCTTCTGCTCTGCTCCTAAACACACTCATACTGACTTTCACAGACGTGCAACACTTTCCTCCATTTCAGAAACGTTCTTCAGTTAAACATTAAGTTAAACACCATAAAGACTTCAACATACCAGTTGTCCTTTGATGGTTAGACAATATAAACACTTTACTTAGTATTTACACGAGAGTCTGCCTGCATCACATTTGAGCTTCGACTAGATTAGAGGAAAAAACTTTAGATAAAACCTGGATTCTCACTTTAATTATGGACATTCTATCAATCTTCTTGCGCATTTGTGAGGTTAATTTAAACTCCAAGGTAACTGCAGACCACTCCGCGCTCAATTTAAACTATTTAGTTGTTCAATCATAAGTCCGGACTTTGTGAGCACTGAGAGGCTCGCAGCCATGGAGTTCCTAAAAACCTGTCATACTTCTGTGAATAAATTATCAAAAATAAAGAACAAAGGAAACAAATTAGATAAACTAATGTTAGTGATAATGAACCCACATGTATGACAGACGGATTCAACATTTAGATGAACACAGACACAGACACATGGACAGACATTTAGACAAACATTTAGACAGACATATGCCGGCATTTAACATTCATACTTTTTACATCATTCATACATTTTGATCCCCTTTCTTGTGTGTCTGTTCCTTGTTTCCGTGTGTGCGTTCGTGTATATGTGTTGTATGTTTGTGTGCTATGCATGAGTACGTGTTCATGCGTGGGTGCTGTGTGTCACACAAGCCCACTCTTTTCGTCATATGCTGGTGGAAAGCAAGACACGGCGTGTGTGCAGGCGCACACACACACAACTTGCAACCGGAAACTCCATTCACCGAGGCTGCAGACAGCCTTTACCTTTTTTCTAGCTTTCAGTCAGTTTCTACCAGAAACTCCTTTCCTATTTAGGGTATGCTTTAATTCTAATCAAAATGCACAAGTTTCTTTAGGTCTATCCCTCAAGAGTGAACAAAAAAATCAAGCAGTAGTTTTAACCAGTAACACAGCTATATCTACATTTGATTTGGGCATAACTCAACATTTAACCCATTTGAACCATAAAACAAATCAAATCAAGCTTCTGGTGCGCACCACAAAAGCTCATCTGTTGTTTTAACACAGCAAATGAAACTTAGAAAGCATTTAAGGTCATCAAAATCAAAACACGCAGTTTTCGTCTCTCATCACATGCAGCTCGCTTCAGTGGCCACACTCATACAGATTTCAGTCTGACGTCACATACAACTCACATAATTGCAAAACACCATCGTTCATACGTCATTCAGAGATTCATCCATTCATATATCTACCATACGCTGCGGATCCAGGCCTTTTATTCATACATCTCATCCACACTTTTTCATCCTTCTTCACACCCTTTCATGCCCCCGGGGGTCCACTGACCTGATTAATAGGTTGATGGTCAGTCGAGTCCGTTTTTTAAACAAATTAGTTAAATTTTTAATGTATGCGCACATTTCTAATTGTTAGATTATTGACTCTAATCCCTTTAACGGGATTAATTTAACATCTCCACAGAGATCACAAACAGCTTTTTCACATCAACTTCATACATTCTTCACACTCATACTCACACCTGATGTTCTTCCCCGGGGAGTTCAAACCTAATATATAGTATTGTTGATGTCCCAATTGATCAATTCTCTTACTTTGTGTAAGCGCACAAGTTAATAGTTTGCTTAACTCACTTTGGTCTTTTTAACAAGATCAAATTACTACTTCTGCAGAACACCGATCACCCATGCTCACCATAGAGATCTCAAACAAAAAAAGAAAACTCTGCAATCAACATTGTAACCTCCAAATCGTGTACATGTAAAATTTCAACAGCTGTGGCCTTTTCCAGCGCTTTTTGCCCTCCAGGCATCACAATGAGGCACTCTATTACCTCAACTTAAATCCACCGGCTACTTAATCTAAAGGTCTCTTACGTACCTTTTCTAGGCTCTAGGTGACGGGTCAGACAAAGAGCGGTTCAAGAACCCCTCATGACGACTACTAAATCAAGGCACGTGATGTTGCCCGGTACGGCGGAGGCGGGGTCCCACCCTGGAGCCAGGCCTGGGATCGGGACTCGTCAGAGAGCTCCTGGTGGCTAGGTTGCTCCTCGCAGGACCCGGCCGGGCCAAGCCCGAACGAGAGACGCGAGACCATCCCCCACTGGGCCCACCACCTGCAGGGGGAACCGTGAGGGACCAGTGCAAAGAGGATTGGGCGGCCCGATCCCCGGATGCTTAGGCTGGCTCTAGAGACGTGGAATGTCACCTCACTGGGGGGAAGGAGCCTGAGCTTGTGCGGGAGGTCGAGAGATATCGACTAGAAATAGTTGGGCTCACCTCCACGCACAGCGTGGGCTCTGGAACCCATCTCCTCAAGAGGGGCTGGACTCTCTTCTACTCTGGAGTGTCCCACGGGGAGAGGTGGTGGGCTGGTGTGGGTTTGCTTGTTGCCCCCCAGCTCAGCCGTCTTGTGTTAGGGTTTACCCCAGTGGATGAGAGGGTCGCATCCCTGCGCCTTTGGGTTGGGGACAGGTCTCTGACTGTCGTTTCACTGTCAAGCTGAAGAAGGAGTCCTATCGGCTGTGGTTGGCTTGTGAGACTCCTGAGGCAGCTGACGGGTACCGTGAGGCCAAACGTGCCGCGGCCCGAGCTGTGGCAGAGGCAAAAACTCAGGCCTGGGAGGAGTTCGGTAAGGCCATGGAGAAGGACTACCGGTTGGCCTCGAAGCGATTCTGGCAAACCGTCCGGCGCCTCAGGAGGGAGAAGCAGTGCTTAGCCAACACTGTTTATAGTGGGGGTGGGAGGCTGCTGACCTCGACTGGGGACATTATCGGGCGGTGGAAGGAGTACTTCGAGGATCTCCTCAATCCTGCCATCACGTATTCCCTGGTGGAAACAGATGCTGGGGACTCGGGGTTGGACTCTTTCATCAACCAGGCTGAAGTCACAGAGGTGGTTAAAATGCTCCGCTGTGGAAGGGGTTCGGGGGTGGATGAGATCCGCCCTGAGTACCTCAAATCTCTGGATGTTGTGGGGCTGTCATGGTTGACACGCCTCTTCAATATTGCGTGGCGGTCGGGGACAGTGCCTCTGGACTGGCAGACTGGGGTGGTGGTCCCCCTTCATAAGAAGGGTGACCGGAGGGTGTGTTCCAACTACAGGGGGATCACACTCCTCAGCCTCCCTGGTAAGGCCTACGCCAGGGTATTGGAGAGGAGAGTCCGGCCGATAGTCGAACCTCGGCTTCAGGAGGAGCAGTGTGGTTTTCGTCCCGGCTAGGGAACACTGGACCAGCTCCATACCCTCTACAGGGTACTCGAGGGTTCATGGGAGTTTGCCCAACCGGTCCACATGTGTTTCGTGGACCTGGAGAAAGCATTCGACTGTGTCCCTCATGATGCCTTGTGGGGGGTGCTCCAGGAGTATGGAATCGGGGGCCCTTTATTAGGGGCCATCCGGTCCCTGTACAAGCAGAGCAGGAGTTTGGTCCGCATTGCCGGCACTAAGTCGGACCTGTTCCCGGTGCATGTTGGATTCCGGCAGGGCTGCCCTTTGTCACCGGTCCTGTTCATAACTTTTATGGACAGGATTTCTAGACGCAGCCAAGGGCTGGAGGGGGTCTGGTTTGGGGACCAGAGGATTTAGTCTCTTTTTTTTTCCAGATGATGGGGTCCTGCTGGCCACCTCTAGCCAAGACCTACAGCATCTTCAGGTTGGAGGGGAGTTCCTGCCTCAAGTGGAGGAGTTTAAGTATCTCGGGGTCTTGTTCACGAGTGGGGGAAGAATGGAGCGGGAGATCGACAGACGGATCAGTGCGGCTGCCGCAGTAATGGGGGCGCTGTGCCGGTCCATTGTGGTGAAGAGAGAGCTGAGCCGAAAAGCGAAGCTCTCGATTTACCGGTCGGTCTACGTTCCTACCCTCACCTATGGCCATGAACTTTGGGTCATGACCGAAACAACGAGATCCCGGATACAAGCGGCTGAAATGAGCTTCCTCCGTAGGGGGGCCGGGCACTCCCTTAGAGATAGAGTGAGGAGCTCGGCCATTCGGGAGGGGCGCGGAGTAGAGCCGCTGCTCCTCCACATCGAGAGGAGCCAGTTGAGGTGGCTCGGGCATCTATACCAGATGCCTCCTGGACGCCTTCCTCGGGAGGTGTTCCAGACACATCCCACCGGGAGGAGCCCAGGGGACGGCCCAGGACACGCTGGAGGGACTATGTCTCTCGGCTGGCCTGGGAACGCCTTGGGCTCCCCCTGGAGGAGCTGGAGGAGGTGTCTGGGGAGAGGGACGTCTGGGTGTCTCTACTGAGTCTGCTGCCCCCGCAACCCGGTCCCGGATAAAGCAGAAGACTACGAGTATGAGTATACACTCATCATAAGAAAGAAAAATATTTATTGAAATCATATCGTATCATAAGTACATTTTCTTAATATACTGCAGTTTGAATGAATTCTGTGTCATCTCATTAGGAATTAGTGTGACCCTCATGCAGACTCACTCAGGAGACCAGTAAAGGTTCAAGGTTTTTTTTTTTTTTACAGACAGTAATACTTGTCACACCGGAACCTGGTCGAGAGTGCTCAGGCAGGTACTTCAGACTTCTCGGATTTACTAAAGAGAGAGGTACTGGTTAGTACTGGCTTCACAGAAATAAATCCTCAAAATCCAAAAGATTTTGCTTACATGAGTCAAAGGCAGAAAACTCCGGGGAGATCTTTTACCATTGGGCTTGGGAGTCAGGTAGTCCAATAAAGAACGGTCCACAGAAGGTCTGAGTTCACACAGTGATAGAAGCTTGGGAAATCCAGGAGCCAAACCACAGTCTAGTGGTGATAGTCCAAAAATCACAAACTGTTTGAAAGAGGTTCTGGATGTCCAGGTCCAGTTTGAGAGGAAACCGCCCACACCTCACAGGTACTAGCAGGAAGCAGAGAAACAAAACAAGGTTAGCACAAGCTCTGGTCAGACTGGCAAAGTTACTCTGGCTTGGTGATTACCACATGGGCAAAACACTGTGTGGCTGGCTCCTAAATACTCCTCCCAGGTACACACAATCAGCCAACGATCAGGAACACCTGTAGCAGTCAGCAGTGGCTCCAGGAAGACCTCTGGTGGACAAGCACAGTATGACACTTCCAAGTTCCAACATTCTGTTTTAAGATTAATATTACTCATACGAAGTCTTCTAAAGTTTTTACTCTTTCTATTAATGTTATTCTACAAATGCACTGTTTCAAAAATATTACAAGCTATATTCAGGTTAGAAATATTGTTTTTTAATTTTTGATGTTCTTTGTCATACTGTACATTATATACTTTGTTTTTAGTGTTTTATTCTAAATGTATTTCCCCTTAGATCTCAGTGTACTATTGTAGCCTTAGTATTATTATTTCATTACATATTTCTCATATAATTTTTGAAGTATATTTAATATTGTTGTTTGTATTATTATCACATTAGTTAGCTTGACAGTCTTGTGTATACTTCTATTCACTTTTTTGGGACTGTCAGATAAATTTCCCCAATGTTGGACAATAAAGGCATAATTATCCTTACAACAATGTCACTTATTAATTTAAGTTTTAATCTTATTGACATACTGTGTTTGGAATTAATCAGTATAAGTACTGAGTCGTTGCCTCTTTGAAGGTCAACATTTTATTGTTGTAATAATGAGGGTGTATATGAAATTATACAAGACAGGGTTTTATGTGTTTCCTACTATTATGGTGTAAACAACATTTACCTTTTTAGTTTGTGGCAATGGATCCATTATCAGTGATCTGCAGGCCCGTTGAGTTTCCAGAACCGCCTCTTCATTCAGGTCTACCAGATGGAACTGTTTGAGGTGAGTTTGGTCTTTCTTGTTCACTATGAATTCTTTCACGGAGCTAACATGTCTTTCAGCACTTAAAGACACAGGGAAAGTAAAGACTCCTGCACTTATCGCTGGAAAGGCTATTGAAAAGTCCTGGTGATCATCTGCTATTCTGAGTGCATTATTAATTGCTTTCGTCAGCAGTGGTTTGGATCTGGACAGCATGTGTTGCGTGGGGTTGTTTTTCAGTTGGGGTCCCACAGCATGGATGATAAATTTGCAGGGTAGTTTTCCTGTGCCACTCACTACTGCTTCTCCTGTTTTCAGTTTTCCCTTTTGGGAAATGATCTCATCAAACTCTTCTTTAATGTCTGTTCCACCAGCTTCACACAGTGCTCTATCATTTGCTACATTAACAACAGCATCTGCCTTAAAGCTTGTTAAATCACCCTTCCAAATGGAAATGGAAGCTTGTTTGGAAACTTTCAGGGAGAGCTGTAGTGCTGCATTGCCATGATGTTCAGCATCCTGTAATATACAAAGAGGAGACAAGCTGAGCTGCTGCTGCTACTGCTGTGGGAGACAGTGTTGGTTCCGAATTTGGCTGCCAGTACTGGATAGATTATTCTACGCGTTATTGTCTTTCCTGAAAAATATTAGAATAGCAAAGTGGCCAGAGATCCTTAACCTTTTATTTAGCAATGGTAAGCACAATTATCACACTACACATGCCACAGTGGGAAAATTAGTTTTACCAAAAGTGAGATCAAATAGTGTTAAGAGGACATTCACCTACAGAGCAATGCATGCATGGAACATGCTCCTGGAAACAATAACTGAACATGTCAAAACAAAGAGGTTTAAATCAGTATTGAGTATTTAATCAGTATTTAATATTTTTATGAAAGAAAATGCACTGAAAGCATTAACTGTGGCTGAAAGTGTTGTGAACATTTGAAAGCTATGAACTCTATTGTGTACTCTGTTGTCATGTGTCATTTGTATTGTAATGTGCTGTTTTTTTTATTTAATTGGACCCCAGGAAGAATAGCGACAGCTTATCTGCACTAATATGGGGATCCCAACAATAAATACATAAATAAATAAATAGTTACGCTAAAAAAAGTACTATTTCTGCTCATTTCATCTACAACTCAGGAGTATAAGATTATCAATTTTCAGATTTTTAACAACTGTTTCTGTTTGATGAATTTTAAATGGTGTCAAACACAGAATAAAATAGGAACATATAGCAACATTATATCCCATGACTTCAGAAGAACTAAAACTGTGCATCAATGATCTCTCCACATTTTTCTCCTGTTTCGGTTTCGGTTTGCCATGCCACTTTCTAAAAAAAGTTTAGAAAATCATGGCAATATTTTTAATTGAGTAAGCACAGTACATAAAAAAGATGGAATTAAAAAGAAAATTTTTACAGGAGCCGTTTAAGATTTACATGTTACAGTCTTCATGTCTAAATGTCTCAGTGTTTTAGTCCAGTAATCCTGGTTTATTAGCATTATTTCAGACATTTTTATTTAGATTCTATATAAAAAAATAACTGACCAAAATTTCTTTTAATTAAATAATCATGTTCTTAAGTTATATTGAACTTTACATTTAAAATCTAAATAAATTCCAGAGACAGATATGTTAAATTATTGATATGACATTTGATTTTAGTGACCATTTTTCCACACCCTAAATCCTGTTCTAAAATTTTGACTCATGCAGATAACACAAATGATCCAATGTCCTCTCGGTTTTTATATAAATCCATCAATTAGCAAAGGTTTTATGAACTTTTTACCCAATGCATCTTTTAAGATAAGTTTCCTCTTTCATATGAAATGAAAGAACCAACACGGCGTATGAACATGTTTTCTTCGTTTTAAAAAGTCGCTGTGTTGTCGTCATTGGTGACACATTCACTCCTTTCTTCTTCTTAATCCTTCTTTTTCATTTCTCCTCTTCAACTCGGTAAGACTGAAAAATAAGACTAAACAACAAAAATTGACATGCGTTCATAAAGTAAGACATGCAATACAAAACATGACTTAAATTGTTTTTTATTGATAATTTTTTTTAAATCTCACAGAAAATACACTTATCTCAGTCAGTGTACAAAGTAAATATTATAGAAATAATACATAACTGAAATCCAACCACCTTCTTTCTGGTTCTCTCTTTGTCAGAATATTCAAGAAGTAGCGCATTGTGCAGGTCAACAATTAAAGTTTACTCTGGGAATACAGACTGCAGCCTTCAATGTTTACTGGAGGATTAGTACTATGACGTTCCCACCAGGTCAGACTAATGTCGAATCCAGATCCAGATCCAGATCTAGATCCAGATCCTGCTTCCAGCTTCAACTGATTTTAACTTCTCAGCAAACGAGAAAAAACCTTCAACTGACAAAAAGCAAGTTTTTCCTGAACAGACGGGCGCTCTCAGGAATCTGTTTGTTGTGGAGATGTTCCCACTCACTGGAACCAGTTTTTCCAGTCTGACAGTTCCTGGATAATAAAAGTTATCACGCAGAGCGCCCTGACAGATGTCCGTCCTAGTGGCTCCGAGTCCGGACACGCCGAACTCCGGCTCCGATGTCAGATCCTGCAAACACAAACATGATGATGAGGATGGAGTCAATGAGGAATTCCTCCCACCCCAACAGGGTCCAAATGTAGGGGAGTGGTGGCCTAGTGGTTAGAGCAGGTGGTTTGTGTTCCACAAGGGGCACAAGGGGCAGGGTTCGTATCCCACAGATTGCTACTCTGGGTCCCTGAGCAAGACCCTTAGCCCCAGAATGCTCCCTGGTTGCTGCACAATGGCAGCCCACTGCTCCCCTATAAGGGATTGGTTCAATGCAGAGGACAAATTTCGTTGTAATGTGCAATGACCAATAAAGGTGATTATTATAAAATGAATCCGGTCCTGTCAGGATCAGAATCTAACTGTGACCTGCAGGAACACAACATTCAGTCACTCAGGCAGACATTTTCCTACCTATTCCAGCCAGGAGGAGGAGAACTGAAACTCCACAGTGTGGGGCATGTTCCCATCAGACCCAGATCGGTTCCCTGAAGTTCCTGAGGACTAAAGGAACAAGAGGGAACTTCCTAAAACAGATCTATAAACCTGAAATATGAGTGGATTCACATTAATCTGAAGCCCAAACAGGGAAAAAGTGCTTTATTTCTTTAGAGAACAGAAACCCAGGTTCTGCTGCAGGACAGGTTCTGTCGGTTCTCCTTCAGATCACAGCTTTCCAAAGGAAAACAACTTCTGGGATTTCAGGAACGTTGGCAGTGTTCTCATGTTCCGTGGTTATAGTGTTTATTCATCCCGTCTGTCCGGTTCTCCTTATCAGAACCAAAGAGTGTTTCTGTCTGTAAATTTAATGAGTTCAAAGGTCACAGCCAACCTTCCTCATCAGGGAATCCAGACAGAGAGTCTGGTTAGGCTCCCTGACAGAAACTTAAGGAACGTTTGGATTTGGATCTGAATGTGTCCCTGTGAGGACCAGAAGGTTGATGGGAAAAGTTGGATCTGATGGCAGAATTCTGTGGAATGTTCTAGGAGTCTGTGGGAGCTCTAACGGACCCACTGGATCTCACATCTGTAACATCCAGTCCCGCCAGATCCCAAACATTCAGTGATTCGACCACCGTGCCTTCAATCCTTCAGGTTCTGTTTTAAACATGCCGGCATTTTATGAATCAGATCATTTCCATCCCTGGCCTCCATGTGGATCGGATTCACAGCGTTCCATCTGGAACACCAGCTGTTTATTCCTGGGAATATTTGTGTTTAACTTTGATTTAAGAAATGAGACAGAAACCGGATCACATCCCAGTCCAAACATCAGCCGCCTGATCCAGACAGATCATTGTCGGTCCAGTCGGTTCTGTTCAGTTTGGTTCTACATCTCTAGCTCAAACTGGTGACTCTGTTCAGATCACAGATTGGTTTAACTGGGACCAGTTCTGACAGAACAGTATTGAAACATTCACTTTTGTGACCCGGCCCGGTTCACCTACAGCTCACAGAAGCTGCTGACGGCCTGATCTCATATGTGTCACCTGGTCTCCAACCAGGTGGAACCAGGTGGAACCAAGAGCTCCAGTAAGCCTAATTAACTTTAGATCACTGCAGTGGATCCAGCCAATCAGAACAGAGCATCACCTGGCGACCTCACAATCTGGATCTGAAAGTGGGCCCGGATTGATAGCTTTTTCATCAGACAGAACCGAGCCTGAACTTACTGTGGGTTGCTTCCAGGAGACCCTGTGGGCCCACTTCATTCAAGCCCAGAGAGGAGACCAGGGTTGGAAAGTGTCATCGTGGAACAGCTGGCCCGACTCCAAGCAGGAAGTGGGCTCAGAATAGAAAACAAAACCCAGAATTAAATACAGAAACTAATGGATTTAAACTCTGTAAGGTTCTGACGCAGAAACAGCTTCCTTTCTGCTGCACTGAGGCTTTTATTGGGAAGGCTGCTGCAAACATGGAGCAGGAAAAGGTGTTCCTGTTGGCATTCCCAGACAAACGGTCTCCACTCTGGATATCCTGTTTGTTCCCACTGTTCAGAGCTTCATTCCACGTTTAATTCCAGATTCATTCCCACTCTATTCTGAGCTTTTCTCCCAGTTTGATTTTCAATTTTTCCCAGTTTGTAAACTGAGCTACATCAATTTTGCTCCACTTACAGAGAGATGTTCAGAATATGTAACATTAGGTGGCGCTCTTGGTCCAGGTTTCACACCCAGCAGTGTCGTTGGAGAAGGCAAGGAGATGGAAAGATCTGAAAGTCCTGCTGATCCCTTAGATCGACAGAGCGGCGTGGAAACAAAGGAGTCATAAATACTTCCACAATATCTTGAGAATCCAACATCTTCAAGATCTTAAAGCAAACCCAGGTTCTTTCAAAAAACATGGAACCCTGGTGATCCAAGAACATAAGTTCTCCAACATCTGAAACCCGAAACACATTTGAACGTTTTCCTGGATCTCTGCGATCATGTTTACATTTCAAGCTCGGTTCGGATTGTTTGGTTCTTACTAATTTGTTTCTGAATGGAAAAACACCAGCATCTCTGAACCTTTAAATCCATACATCCTTAGCAGGTTCCCGAGGTCCCGTGACCGGCGCCCGCTGGTGTTCCATGAGGCTGAGGAAGAAAGATGATAGAACCTTTCCAGTGGCAGCTCCAGGAGTTTGGACCTTTCTCCCTTTGGGTTTGAGGTCTGTGGAAACAGACTTTTTAAAACTGCATCTCCTGAACTGTATGGAGGTTCTAATATTTACCATGTGTGCTCCAACTTCTGTATATAGCTTCATCCTGGAGATATTTATATCTTCCTTACGCCTTACCTGTTGGAATCAGATCTTAGTCCAGTCAATGCAGTTCCAGATTCATCCAGGGTTGCTCCCGTTAATGCCTCATTGTCCCAGTCCAAGTCGGGATTATTAAAGATCTCCTTAGACTCAAGAAGAAGAGTCCATTATTACGTTAACTGAGGTTCTAAGAGGCGGCCTGATATCGAGACGAAAACATTTAAACACTAAAAAACACCGCAGACGGGGAACATGAGGCCAGGAACGTTCTGCTATTGCCTCCAGCAGGAAGAAGGAAAGACTGGACTGAAAACTGACCCGCTTGTCCTGTTTCTGGTTTTTGGTAATTGGTTCTGGACAGGTTGGAGACCCGGTTCTAATGCTCACCTGATTGGTTTAAGGACATCTCACCAGAGTTTCTATCTAGATTTTTCCTGATATCCTCAATGGATTGATCCATACGCCAAGAGGACAGCATTCCTAACATTTGCTTTTCAAACCTTTAGCTCTTTGGGACTTTGGACCAGAGCTTCAGATCTTCAGGACTTGATGATCAGCTTTGGTTTGTTCTGCAGAAATTAACTGGCTTTTATTCAGAATCCAGTTTTCACCTTCAGTCCTGTTCCATCCAAATCTGACAGATCTTCATGTTCAGAATCAGAACCAGCTTTATTACCAAGTTTGTTCAGACAAACAAGGAATTTGACTCCGGTCCACTTTGCTCTCAATAATAAAGAATATCTTTTTAAATGTACAGATAAACAGAGTGACTTTCCAATAGAATATAATGTGGGATCAGTCCAGGTATGCAAAGAGTTCATCAGACAAACAGCCTGGGGGAAGAAACTATCTCTGTGGAGGCTGGTTTCAGCAGGCAGCGCTCTGTAGCGCCACCTGGAGGTAAAAGCCTAAACAGTTTATGTGCAGGGTGTGTGGGGTCTCCCGAGATGTTAGCTGCTCTTTTCCTGACCCTTGACCTGTATAAGTCCTGGATGGAGGGAAGGTCAGCCCTGTTTAATCTCCATGATGGAAGTTTGGTTGATTTTGCTCTAATTTTCCTTTATCTTGTTTGATGTGTTTGTGTCTCCAGCTGCATTCATTCAGTTCTTGTGGTTCAGTTCATTTAAATCGGACCCGTTAATGTGAGGCCCAGGTTCTCCTGAAACTAACCGTGTTCAGCTGATACAGCATGCAGCATCATAACTCTGCCATCACTTCAAACAATATCTGGTGTGTGTGTGTGTGTGTGGTGCACTTGTTCTTGTTACCGCGGAGGGTCCAAACGCAGGGAGCCCACCAACAAAGTGGGGCTCTGTGTCCTTGTGGGTTCCAAAATCCTGGACCCCACATGGGAAACCACTCTAAAGCAGCTTGGGAGGCTCTCCTAACATGCCTCATGCTTTTTTTCACTTAGCCCACTTTGGTAGCAATAATTGGAAAAAAAGTGGGGAGAGTGGTGTGTTCAGTAGAGACCCCTTGTCTGTGGAAGTGGTACTGCACGTATACACACTACAGGAAGTGTGTATCATTGACCCCTCCTGGTCCAAATTTTGACCAAGAGACTGGCTGATATCCAAAAAAAAAATTTTGTACCTGAAGTTTTCAGAAAGGAAATTTTTTAAAAATTCCTGATATAAAAATATTTAACAGCACTGGGAGGCTTATTTAAATTTACATTTTACTTGAATGGGTGATAATGTTGTTGTCATTGTACTTTGCACACGACTGCATTAAAACTAAATTAAAGATTTAAACCAGGTAATTATTATTTTAGTAACCTAAAAAAACTATAACAATAGAGTAAAATTTGCATAAGCCCATGTAATAAATTCACTGTCATTTTTTTATTAAATTCCTACATTACAATTGTAATTAATCTACATGTTTTTTTGTTCATTACTCTTTTGTGCTTTATAAAAAAATCTCATTCTTTTAGACTTTTTTTGAAAAAAAAAATCTTGCGCATTTTTTTATTTTTGCACATAAGAAAAAAGAGGTATAAAAAAGTAGTTATTTAATATTTTCAATCAGCTTACTTATTAGTTTAATCTGCAGGTTTTTTAGCTACAGGTATGTTAGCTTCAAGCGGCTAAAAACGCCGGGTTACGGCACTTTATACGTTTACAACTTTTTTCGGGCACTTTAAACGTGTGACGGCGCCAGGCTGAAATTGCTCCACGTGAGGAGGAGACGCTGCAAATGAAGAGGACACGCTACTCAGAACAATACACAACATACGTGGTGAGTAAATTGACAGCAATTAAAAAAATACAAGAAACTGATGTGGAAATGCTTTTAATCCAGACTCCGAGGGGGTTTCCCCCAATTATTTAGGTTTTCCCATTTGGTATATTGTCACTTCGGGGCGGAAAGGATTCCCCCAAGAAAACCGGCGTTTTAACTGTTCATTCATTTTTAGCTTGCAGTGATTTTAAAACCGATGGGGCAAAAGGAACAACAGACTGTATAATTGCTCCGTTAAAATTCGGGGTGAATTCGATGTTCTAATATTCCATAACTGCCGATTCCGGAACCGGACTCTGGCCATAGTTGCTTGTCGAAACTTCTTAAAAACTCGCCAAACCTTTTAAAGCTCAGTGTTATGTCTGTATGCCTCGAGAGGTTGTTTTTTTTTACGTGGAAGAATGCTGCATTTTAACAAAACAAGCATTTTGACGCGAATAAATCTATCAAGAACGCTAGCACTAATTAGTATGCTACATACAAATATGTTCACTTTTAAAACAGACTCATAATAAAAATGAGTTGGTAGCTCCTTGAAATTAAAACGAGTTATATTGGTTAAGCTTTTCAAAAGCTTTACTTAGTTATGTCAATATCAACAGCCTATCATTTAGTTCAGTAGCGACGTGACGTCATACGTTAGCGTAATAATAATACATATTTACAGGCACCTTTCAAAAGACAATGTCACCTTACAAATAAAGTAAAACACCTACAACAACAAACCAGATACAAACATCAAATGTAATGTCTGGATTTACAAGGAGTAAGCAGTCTTGATTAGATTGGTTTTAAGTCTGGATTTAAACAGGGAGAGTCTGTGTTGCTGATGTTTGTGGCGCTGTCCACATGAGATGTTTGTGGCCTTGTCCACATGAAACCAGGTTTGGAACTATTAGTATTCTTGGTCGGGTATACATTTCTATCATCTATGACTTAATGTAGACATAGCCGGAATGATTCAGAGTTTGGGAGCAGAGGTGGAGAAAGCTCTGCTCCCCATGGTGCTGAAGTGAGTAGAGCTAGCACTGAAGTGCATAGAATAGGAGGATCTGAGGAGGTGGCAATATGAATCAGATCGGATAAGTAAAGGGTGAGGTTGTGGATGACTTTGTTTGCAAACAGAAGAATTCTGAATTCCACTCTGAATATGTATAAAGCTGCAGTAGAACTGGTGTGATGTGATGAAATAAAGATGTTCCGGTGATGATCTGAGCCGTGGAGTAAGCTACATCTTATATATACAGAGTTATGGTGGAGCTCGTAGCTGCCCCTTCACCACTGCTGCTTCAAGTTTGGATGCAGCACTGTTGCTTTGCTGGTCTGTGTTGGACATGTTACTTTTTAAAAATAGCTAGTTATAGTTGCAAGTTAATCTCATATAATTTGTCTCTTTGGTTGGGTTGGTGCACCCCCATTGGATAATGGTAGGAGAAACGCCGCTTTTGAACTATTTAGTGTTCCTACATCTAGTTTTCAGTCTGTGCATCCTAAACACCTACCCACTTAATTAAAGGGCTGTTTCAGGCCTTTTTTGGATCTGATAGGAACTGTGACTGGTTAAAAGTACCAAAGCTCAGCTTCCTTCTGGCAAACATTTTCATTAATATAGCCAAATTTTTGAAACAGATTATTGAAAAATATTCTCTTTTAATCGCTCTTGTTCTCTTAGTTCTCCATCTGGCCAGGTTTATTCTTTCAGACTCCATACAGTGCATGATTACAAATCTTTTTAAATTAATATAGAGTGCTTATTAAAGTTGTCTGTGTCATGTTTGAAATTATTTTTTAGAGCCAAAAATGTTTAAAAGGAAGGCAAGAAAAAAGCCTGCTGATGAAGCAACCTTTTACATTCAATCTTCCAAGGACAAACCAGGATTAATGGAAAGATTTATTGATGATCACAAAGGTAATAAACTCATTTTTGGACCATTTACCTAAGTATTGATTTATGTTTTTATAAAATGACATACAGAAAACAACTAAATTCATATTGGGTGTTGTATTTCTGATTTCTAAGCAAGAATTTAACATCATAAGATATTACCACATTTATTTGGTTAATGGTTTATCTAAACATTTAAAAATAATTCAATTTTTCCTAACCAATGTGTTTATTTAAAATGCCCTTGCAGGAAGGGGCGTGTTTGCTACCCAGCCCATTGAACAAGGAGATTTTGTCTTGGAATACAGGGGTCAACTTCTATCAGCAGATAAATGCCAAACAAGAAAGTACTCTGAAAAGGAGAGTACATTTCTGTTCGAGTTTGAATGGCAGAATCGTCACTGGTGGTATGTCCAAATATCTTCTATAGAGGAGTTATGAACTCTAAAAAGAGACTGGAATTCAAGACCCTTAATCAGTGATAGTCACTTAGAACCAATATTTCAATAACGCGTCATACATGTGACATTGAAAAATTATTTGTTTTGTGTTATGGCTGTCAAAAAGACATTTAATCTGCCTCACAACTTTGTCTTTTGAAATATTATAGGTTTTTATTTCTGTAAGCATACTTTTATTTTACTCAAAGACTAGTTATATTATGCAAAATGTTTGATGTCTTTTATTTCTCTCCTAGTATTGATGCTTCAATAGAGGATGGCTCTCTTGGAAGATTAGTGAACGACAACCACAAGTCTCCAAACTGCACCATGAAAAAAATAATAGTAAAAGATCAACCCCATTTGTGTCTGTTTGCCATCAAAAAAATAGAAATAGGAACTGAAATTGATTACAACTATGGTGATTCTAAATGGCCATGGCGTGAAAAAGTAAGTTAATAAGATCAAGTATGCAAGTTGGAATGTTAATTAGGTATACAAAATCTTAATTTTTGTCTCTTGAATGACTCGCAGGCTCCTGCTGCTGTAGCTGAGCCAGCCAGGACCTTGTGTGACTCTTACCCTGATGACAGCATCGAACAGGATGCCAGCCTACAGGTAACATTCAGTTAGACTTTGTAACAAGCCAGTGGCATACACACCTTCAGATGGATTGTTAAAACGTGCTTCCTTGTGGGGTCCAACAAAGCCTGTCACTTACACACACATAACAGTAATGGATTTCTGAAATGTGCTTCCTTGTGGGGCCCTCCGTGCGGATCTAAGCTTTTGTTATATTTTTAGCTCATAGTTGTAGTACCCGACATTATGGAAGCACATTATATTACAGCTATAATTCCGCAGATCTTCAACAGCTAAACGGTCAGGTTGAAGGATGCTCCACTACATCCATAAAGAGGCTGTTATAGGACCTGATGAGAAATCCAGAAATGACTGGAACACTTGTAGTTAGAAGTGCTCTTTTGGTTTTGGGGACTATCTTTACAGGTCTTGAGTCTGTCATTTATGTTATCTGTATGATGTTGGTAAGTTATTTGTGGTTTTAATTCCAGGTGACAGGCTCGCAGGCTCCTGCTGCTGTAGCTGAGCCAGCCAGGACCTTGTGTGACTCTTACCCTGATGACAGCATCGAACAGGATGCCAGCCTACAGGTAACATTCAGTTAGACTTTGTAACAAGCCAGTGGCATACACACCTTCAGATGGATTGTTAAAACGTGCTTCCTTGTGGGGTCCAACCAAGCCTGTCACTTACACACACATAACAGTAATGGATTTCTGAAATGTGCTTCCTTGTGGGGCCCTCCGTGCGGATCTAAGCTTTTGTTATATTTTTAGCTCATAGTTGTAGTACCCGACATTATGGAAGCACATTATATTACAGCTATAATTCCGCACATCTTCAACAGCTAAACGGTCAGGTTGAAGGATGCTCCACTACATCCATAAAGAGGCTGTTATAGGACCTGATGAGAAATCCACAAATGACTGGAACACTTGTAGTTAGAAGTGCTCTTTTGGTTTTGGGGACTATCTTTACAGGTCTTGAGTCTGTCATTTATATTATCTGTATGATGTTGGTAAGTTATTTGTGGTTTTAATTCCAGGTGACAGGCTCGCAGGCTCCTGCTGCTGTAGCTGAGCCAGCCAGAACCTTGTGTGACTCTTACCCTGATGACAGCATCGAACAGGATGCCAGCCTACAGGTAACATTCAGTTAGACTTTGTAACAAGCCAGTGGCATACACACCTTCAGATGGATTGTTGAAACGTGCTTCCTTGTGGGGTCCAACCAAGCCTGTCACTTACACACACATAACAGTAATGGATTTCTGAAATGTGCCTCCTTGTGGGGCCCTCCGTGCGGATCTAAGCTTTTGTTATATTTTTAGCTCATAGTTGTAGTACCCGACATTATGGAAGCACATTATATTACAGCTATAATTCCGCAGATCTTCAACAGCTAAACGGTCAGGTTGAAGGATGCTCCACTACATCCATAAAGAGGCTGTTATAGGACCTGATGAGAAATCCAGAAATGACTGGAACACTTGTAGTTAGAAGTGCTCTTTTGGTTTTGGGGACTATCTTTACAGGTCTTGAGTCTGTCATTTATATTATCTGTATGATGTTGGTAAGTTATTTGTGGTTTTAATTCCAGGTGACAGGCTCGCAGGCTCCTGCTGCTGTAGCTGAGCCAGCCAGAACCTTGTGTGACTCTTACCCTGATGACAGCATCGAACAGGATGCCAGCCTACAGGTAACATTCAGTTAGACTTTGTAACAAGCCAGTGGCATACACACCTTCAGATGGATTGTTAAAACGTGCTTCCTTGTGGGGTCCAACAAAGCCTGTCACTTACACACACATAACAGTAATGGATTTCTGAAATGTGCCTCCTTGTGGGGCCCTCCGTGCGGATCTAAGCTTTTGTTATATTTTTAGCTCATAGTTGTAGTACCCGACATTATGGAAGCACATTATATTACAGCTATAATTCCGCACATCTTCAACAGCTAAACGGTCAGGTTGAAGGATGCTCCACTACATCCATAAAGAGGCTGTTATAGGACCTGATGAGAAATCCAGAAATGACTGGAACACTTGTAGTTAGAAGTGCTCTTTTGGTTTTGGGGACTATCTTTACAGGTCTTGAGTCTGTCATTTATGTTATCTGTATGATGTTGGTAAGTTATTTGTGGTTTTAATTCCAGGTGACAGGCTCGCAGGCTCCTGCTGCTGTAGCTGAGCCAGCCAGAACCTTGTGTGACTCTTACCCTGATGACAGCATCGAACAGGATGCCAGCCTACAGGTAACATTCAGTTAGACTTTGTAACAAGCCAGTGGCATACACACCTTCAGATGGATTGTTAAAACGTGCTTCCTTGTGGGGTCCAACAAAGCCTGTCACTTACACACACATAACAGTAATGGATTTCTGAAATGTGCTTCCTTGTGGGGCCCTCCGTGCGGATCTAAGCTTTTGTTATATTTTTAGCTCATAGTTGTAGTACCCGACATTATGGAAGCACATTATATTACAGCTATAATTCCGCACATCTTCAACAGCTAAACGGTCAGGTTGAAGGATGCTCCACTACATCCATAAAGAGGCTGTTATAGGACCTGATGAGAAATCCACAAATGACTGGAACACTTGTAGTTAGAAGTGCTCTTTTGGTTTTGGGGACTATCTTTACAGGTCTTGAGTCTGTCATTTATGTTATCTGTATGATGTTGGTAAGTTATTTGTGGTTTTAATTCCAGGTGACAGGCTCGCAGGCTCCTGCTGCTGTAGCTGAGCCAGCCAGAACCTTGTGTGACTCTTACCCTGATGACAGCATCGAACAGGATGCCAGCCTACAGGTAACATTCAGTTAGACTTTGTAACAAGCCAGTGGCATACACACCTTCAGATGGATTGTTGAAACGTGCTTCCTTGTGGGGTCCAACCAAGCCTGTCACTTACACACACATAACAGTAATGGATTTCTGAAATGTGCCTCCTTGTGGGGCCCTCCGTGCGGATCTAAGCTTTTGTTATATTTTTAGCTCATAGTTGTAGTACCCGACATTATGGAAGCACATTATATTACAGCTATAATTCCGCAGATCTTCAACAGCTAAACGGTCAGGTTGAAGGATGCTCCACTACATCCATAAAGAGGCTGTTATAGGACCTGATGAGAAATCCACAAATGACTGGAACACTTGTAGTTAGAAGTGCTCTTTTGGTTTTGGGGACTATCTTTACAGGTCTTGAGTCTGTCATTTATGTTATCTGTATGATGTTGGTAAGTTATTTGTGGTTTTAATTCCAGGTGACAGGCTCGCAGGCTCCTGCTGCTGTAGCTGAGCCAGCCAGGACCTTGTGTGACTCTTACCCTGATGACAGCATCGAACAGGATGCCAGCCTACAGGTAACATTCAGTTAGACTTTGTAACAAGCCAGTGGCATACACACCTTCAGATGGATTGTTAAAACGTGCTTCCTTGTGGGGTCCAACAAAGCCTGTCACTTACACACACATAACAGTAATGGATTTCTGAAATGTGCCTCCTTGTGGGGCCCTCCGTGCGGATCTAAGCTTTTGTTATATTTTTAGCTCATAGTTGTAGTACCCGACATTATGGAAGCACATTATATTAACATTTAGTTAGACTTGTAAGAAATAAACTTTGGAGACCTATTCTTCACTTAGTTTACATGCTTGTCCATGTAGTTTACTTTTAGTTGGGAAGCTGTTATTCAGTCAGAATTTGGTTTTATTTAATTTATTAAGTTAATGTTCAAGGAAGGAAGCCATGATTGGTGTTTACCCTTTTGCTGATTGTAAAGTAGTATACCTTAAACAGCATTCAACCAATTTGTTTTGTTTTAAGAAGTAAACTTTGGAGCCTTTTTCTTGTTCTCTCCGTAAAAATTTCCCTGCATTGTATGTGTCCTTGTGGGGACCATTGATCCAAGGTTTTGCCATATTTTTGATCATATTTGCAGCACTGGTCATTTATCAGTTAAGACGGTCGATAGAAACTTCAGTTATTTACAGCAAAGAAATTCCAGTGTTTTACAGTCATGCACTACATCATTAGCTTACATATACTGTAACAACACATTTCTTTTCATCATCCTCATATAGCTATCAATCATCAAAGGAGTGTTTCTAGTGGACTACTCAGACAGTGATGATTCCCAAAAAGACTTCTCTGCAACAATAATGGTAAAGACATACAATTATTTTTGAAATCTAAAAAGTCATAAGAAACTAATTAATTTTTTTAAATAACTGTGTGTCTGCAAGTACAATCACAGGAATTGAATAATTATAGCTAGATGTAATCTTTTAACAGATGAATAAAGTTCCAAGTTTGTCTGATGCGATCTACGATTCAAGTAATGACTGTGTGGAAGACCCTTCAACCTCATTCGCAATGGATTCACAAAGGCCTATAAGAGGAACTTACTTCTCTGTAAGCCTCATGAATTAATTTAATTTAAAAGAGTAATACCAGAGTAGACTTTGGATTTGATTGCTTAAAATGAAAGGCTAGTGTTTACTACTATAGCATGTTTTACTAATTTTCTTGTTCTTGTTGCTTGTTCATCTTGTTCAGTTGACACCTTTTTTTTTTTTAATTGCCCAAATTTTTCCACATGTTTTTTATTTTCTTAGAATTAGATATTTTCCTTAGCATTGCATTTTACTTTATCTGTTTGGATCTAAATTTACTCAAAACAAGTATATTAAATTTGACCAAGCATTCTCATACAGGTACATTTATAAAAATGTGAATATTGCTTAAAAGTGCAACATTTCTTGCCAGTCATTTCAAAAAGTGAAACGATTGTTTTATAGATTTATTGCACATTGAGTAGAATATTTCAAGCTTTTATTTCTTGTAATTTAGACGATTATGGCTTTCAGGTAAAGAGAGCTTAAAATTTAGTGTCTCAGAATATTAGAATATCACATTAGACAAATCAAAAAACGATGTTTTAAACACTACTGTCAGGTTTAGCAACAGTATGTCAATTTCCATTCACTCAGAACCTGGTTGGGCTCCTCTTGCATGAAAGAGTGCATCAGTGACATAGAGGCCATCAGCCTGTGGTTTTGCATAGGTGTAATGGAAGCCCAGATTGCTTTGATAGTTGCCTTTAGGTCATCTGCCTTTTTAGGTCTGATGTCTCTCATCTTGCGCTTGACAACATCCCATAGATTTTCTATGGGGTTAAAGGTCAGGGGAGTTTGCTGGCCAATCAAGAACAGGAATACCATAGTCATTGGACCAGGTTCTGGTACTTTTGGCAGTGTGGGCAGGTGCCAAGTCCTGCTGGAAAATAAACCCAGCATCTCCATACAGCTTGTCAGCAGAGAGAACTTTGTCAGAGAACACACTCTAGAACTCCCTGATAGATGGCTGCATTGACTATGAACTTCAGACCCAGTGGACCAGAACCAGCAGATGACATGGCACCCCAAGCCATCACTAACTATGGAAACTTCACACTGGACTTAAAACAACATGGATTATGTGCCTCTTCATTCTTCCTCCAGTGTCTGCAACCTTGATTTCCAAAAGAAATGCAGAATTTACTTTCAGCTGAAAACAGGACTCTGGACCATTGAGCAAGAGTCTAGTTCCTTTGCCCAGGTGAGATAATTCGGATGTTGTCTCTGGTTCAGCAGTGGCTTGACACCAGGAATGCGACGTTTATAGCCCATGTCAAGTATTCATTTGTGTGCTGGCTCTTGATGCACCGACTCCAGCCTCAGCCCACTCATTGTCAAGCTCCACCAAATTCTTTAATGGATTTTGCTTGACAACCCTCTCAAGGCTGCTGTTCTCACTGTTGCTTTTGCACCTTTTACCAAACTTCTTTTTTCACACTCAATATTCTGTTACTGTGCTTGGATCCAGAACTCTGTGCACAAATTGCTTTTTAGCAATGACCTTTTGTGGCTTCCCCTCCTTGTAAAGGGTGTAGATGACTGTCTTCTGGGCATCTGTGAAGTTACCAGTCTTCCCCGTGATTGTGTCTCTACTGACCAAGAGTGAAAGACGGTTTGAAGGATCAGGACACCTTTGTAGATGTTTGGAGTTAATTACCTGATTAAGGTGTGACACAATGAGTTTCCAATAATGAACTTCGTCACAGTATTCTGAATTTGGGTTTGCCAGTAAGCCATAATCATAAAAATTATGGGAAACTAGGGCATGGAATATATCACTCTGTGTAATAACTCTATATGAGACATGAGTTTCGTTTTCTGAGATGACTGTAAAAAATACACTGCTCAAAAAAATAAAGGGAACACTTAAACAACACAATATAACTCCAAGTAAATCAAACTTCTGTGAAATCAAACTGTCCACTTAGGAAGCAACACTGATTGACAATCAATTTCACATGCTGTTGTGCAAATGGAAAAGACAACAGAGGGAAATCTTTGGCGATTAGCAAGACACACTCAATAAAGGAGTGGTTCTGCAGGTGGGGACCACAGACCACTTCTCAGTACCTATGCTCTCTGGCTGATGTTTTGGTCACTTTTGAATGTTGGTGGTGCTTTCACACTCGTGGTAGCATGAGACGGACTCTACAACTCACACAAGTGGCTCAGGTAGTGCAGGTCATCCAGGATGGCACATCAATGCGAGCTGTGGCGAGAAGGTTTGCTGTGTCTGTCAACGTAGTGTCCAGAGCCTGGAGGCGCTACCAGGAGACAGGCCAGTACACCAGGAGACGTGGAGGAGGCCGTAGGAGGGCAACAACCCAGCAGCAGGGCCGCTACGTCCGCCTTTGTGCAAGGCGGAACAGGAGGAGCACTGCCACAGCCCTGCAAGATGACCTCCAGCAGGCCACAAATGTGCATGTGTCTGCACAAACATTTCGAAACGGACTCCATGAGGATTGTGCTCTTCACAGATGAAAGCAGGTTCACACTGAGCATATGTGACAGACGTGACAGAGTCTGGAGACACCGTGGAGAGCGATCTGCTGCCTGCAACATCCTTCAGCATGACCGGTTTGGCAGTGAGTCAGTAATGGTGTGGGGTGGCATGCGGCCCTCCATGTGCTCGCCAGAGGTAGCCTGACTGCCATTAGGTACCGAGATGAGATCCTCAGACCCCGTGTGAGACCATATGCTGGTGCGGTTGGCCCTGGGTTCCTCCTAATGCAGGACAATGCTAGACCTCATGCGGCTGGAGTGTGTCAGCAGTTCCTGCAAGATGAAGACATTGAAGCTATGGACTGGCCCGCCCGTTCCCCAGACCTGAATCCGATTTAGCACACCTGGGATATCATGTCTCGCTCCATCCACCATGCTTTAGTCCAGGTCTGGGAGGAGATCCCTCAGGAGACCATCCACCGTCTCATCAGGAGCATGCCCAGGCATTGTAGGGAGGGCATACAGGCACGTGGAGGCCACACACAATACCGAGCCTTATTTTGACTTGTTTTAAGGACATTACATCAAAGTTGGATCAGCCTGTAGTGTGTTTTTTCCCTTTAATTTTGTGTGTGACTCCAAATCCAGGCCTCCATTGGTTAATACATTTGATTTCCATTGATGATTTTTGTGTGATTTTTGTCAGCACATTCAACTTTGTACAGAACAAAGTATTCAATGAGAATATTTCATTCATTCAGATTTAGGATATGTTAGTTGAGTGTTCCCTTTATTTGTTTGAGCAGTGTATTTCACTTCAATGTAATTTTCTTGTTTTTTGAGATGTATCTGTAGAGTTAACATCTTTGTTTTCAAGGTGGATTTTAAATCAAGGCCTGATTTTCTTTTTAATTAATTTCTAATAGAGGAGGAAATACTAACTTCTTCCTTCTCCTCTTTCTCTAAATGATTAAGAGGAGCTTTGCAGGGTTAGATGAGGCAAGTGAAGACAGTGAAGATGAATATATTCCAGAAACCACTGGAGAAAGCACAGACAGTGAAGCCAGTGTGGAATTAAGTCTGGAAAAGGGTCCGAAGGATAAAACTATGTCATTTAGTCAAAATAGAAGCAAGTCTTGCAGGCAGGGTAATGATGAGTCCAGTCAGAGTAGAAGCTTTGAAAGTCATGATTCCAGAGCCACTACATGTGAAGATGAAAGGGCCCCCCTGGAGGAAGCATCTGTTTATGTTGCTCCTGTTTTGAAGAAGGAAAATGGATCCAGAACCTATAATAAGAAACACCACTGTGTGTATTGTGGAATATTTGTTCAAAAAATGTCAAGACATCTACTGCGCAAACACATGGATAAAGTAGAGGTTGCAAAAGCCTACAGTTTGCCAAAAAACTCAAAACAAAGACGACTCCAGTTGGATTATTTGCGAAATAAGGGAAACTTTGAGCACAACACTGAAGTTTTGGAAAGTAACCAAGGCAAGCTCATCGCATGGAAACAACCTCAGAAGAAAACAGAAGGAGAAATATTCAAACATTGTTTGTACTGCTATGGACTGTTCAAAAAAAAGGCAATGTGGCGACATTTCCGGTCCTGCAAATTCAAGCCTCAAGATAAGTCTTCGAAAAAGGGGAAAACAAGAGTTCAAGCATTGTGCGCATTTGCGGAACCAGTTCCACCAAAGTTCAGTGATTCATACTGGAAGTTTTTAAGTGAGATGCATCAAGATGAGATTACAGTTGCATGTAAGAAGGATCAATGCATCCTAGATTTTGGATACAGATTGTTCCACAAGAACGAGAAGGTAGTCAGCCAGCACCAGTACATCCGTCAAAAGCTAAGAGAGCTTGGCAGACTGCTACTTGAAGCAAGAAATATTGCTTCTGTGAAGAGTATTAAAGATCTCATAAAGCCTGAAAAATATGTTACAGTTGTCGCTGCTGCAAGACGTCTAGCTGGATTCGATGAAGAAAGTGGCAACTATCAACGACCATCTCTCGCTCGAAAAGTTGGTCACGACATGCATTCTTTAGCCATGTTTATAAAGACCGAAGGACTGAAGATGAAGGATAAGGAAGCTGTCCAAAACGCAGAGGAGTTTGCACAACTGTATCAAGAAAGTTGGAAATATGACATTGCAAGCCAAGCTTTAACCCAGCTTGAACAGAAAAAGTGGAATGCACCTCTACTGTTACCTTTCACACACGATGTCCAGATTCTTCACAACCATTTGTTAGAGAGACAGCAGGAATGTTTATATGCCTTGAAAGAAGAGGCCTCACAGTCCAGCTGGAAGGATCTTGCCAAAGTGACTCTTGCACAAGTAATCCTTTTCAACCGTCGGCGAGCCGGGGAGGTTTCCAGGATGCATTTGTCAGTTTACTTATCAAAGGACACATCAGAAACACATGAGGATGTTAACCTGGCCCTCACAGCACTTGAACAAAAGCTATGCAACTATTTTGTGCGGATAACCATTGTGGGAAAGAGAGGAAGAAAAGTTCCTGTTCTGCTGGGTCCAATGATGAAGGAATCCCTTGATGCTCTTACTGAAAAGCGGGAAGAATGTGGAGTCCTGAAAGAAAATCAATACCTGTTTGCGTTGCCAAATTCTGTCCATTACCTCAGGGGTTCAGACTGTATAAGGCAGTTTGTGAGTGAATGCAGTGGCCTCAAAAACCCTACAGCACTCACCTCAACAAAGCTCAGGAAACACATTGCTACATTGTCAACAGTTTTGAACCTGAAAACTACAGAACTTGACCAGTTGGCAGATTTCCTTGGGCATAACGTTGCTGTTCACAGAAAGCACTATCGCCTTCCAGAGGGTACCATACAGTTAGCAAAAATAAGCAAAGTTCTCCTTGCAATGGAACAAGGACGCCTAGGAGAGTATAAAGGGAAGAGTCTGGATGAAATCCACCTTGATGTCAACGGTACTAATATTTAACACTTTAATGCAAGGGAAATTGAAGTTGCTAACCTTGGTATTTAAGAATAGATTTATGAAATTAGATATTTATGGAGGAGGGCATGTTTTATTGTTAAGGATGAACAAACATATTAGTTGAAAATGGTATCATTTAGGCTTTACGTAAAAATGCTGGCTTATTCTGATTTGATTTGAGGGAAAAAAAAATTTAAAAGGTGCTTTTTAGGTATTTTTTATGGTTTCCTACCTTTTGTGAAATTGGTTCTTGAGTGTTTTATTAGTTCTATTGAACAAATCTCTTCAAATTTATCTCTTTACCATATTAGAGACTCTTGACATGGATGGTTCTTCGCAAGAGAAAGGTATGAATTTTTTTTTCTAAACCGCAATAATCTCACTAGTTTTAAATACACTAGATGACTGCATGTTAATGTTGTTTTAATTAAAATTTCATTCAATTGAAAACATCCAAGATAGGACTGATGTAGGGAAATTTTAAGCCATAATTTTATTTAAGCTCTGTCATAAAAAAAAAAGTACAAATATAAATTTTTGTATTAACAGGTACATTCAAAACTTTCAGATATAGTGAAATGTATTGATATGATGTATTCAAAAAGATCAATATTTCTGGCGATTCATAACTGAAATTGAAACTCGGATATTAGGTATTCATTACACAGTGAAATACAGGGGTTGGACAATGAAACTGATTTTAGACCACAATAATTTCTTAGTATGGTGTAGGGCCTCCTTTTGCGGCCAATACAGCGTCAATTCGTCTTGGGAATGACATATACAAGTCCTCCACAGTGGTCAGAGGGATTTTAAGCCATTCTTCTTGCAGGATAGTGGCCAATACAGCGTCAATTCGTCTTGGGAATGACATATACAAGTCCTCCACAGTGGTCAGAGGGATTTTAAGCCATTCTTCTTGCAGGATAGTGGCCAGGTCACTACGTGATACTGGTGGAGGAAAACGTTCCCTGACTCGCTCCTCCAAAACACCCCAAAGTGGCTCAATAATATTTAGATCTGGTGACTGTGCAGGCCATGGGATATGTTCAACTTCACTTTCATGTTCATCAAACCAATCTTTCACCAGTCTTGCTGTGTATTGGTGCATTGTCATCCTGATACACAGCACCGCCTTCAGGATACAATGTTTGAACCATTGGATCCACATGGTCCTCAAGAATGGTTCGGTAGTCCTTGGCAGTGAGGCGCCCATCTAGCACAAGTATTGGGCCAATGGAATGCCATGATATGGCAGCCCAAACCATTACTGATCCACCCCCATGCTTCACTCTGGGCATGCAACAGTCTGGGTGGTACGCTTCTTTGGGGCGTCTCCACACCGTAACTCTCCCGGATGTGGGGAAAACAGTAAAGGTGGACTCATCAGAGAACAATACATGTTTCACATTGTCCACAGCCATAGATTTGCGCTCCTTGCACCATTGAAACCGACGTTTGGCATTGGCATGAGTGACCACAGGTTTGGCTATAGCAGCGCGGCCGTGCATATTGACCCTGTGGAGCTCCCGACGGACAGTTCTGGTGGAAACAGGAGAGTTGAGGTGCACATTTAATTCTGCCGTGATTTGGTCAGTCGTGGTTTTATGTTTTTTGGATACAATCCGGGTTAGCACCCGAACATCCCTTTCAGACAGCTTCCTCTTGCGTCCACAGTTAATCCTGTTGGATGTGGTTCATCCTTCTTGGTGGTATGCTGACATTACCCTGGATACCGTGGCTCTTGATACATCACAAAGACTTGCTGTCTTGGTCACAGATGCGCCAGAAGACGTGCACCAACAATTTGTCCTCTTTTGGACTCTGGTATGTCACCCATAATGTTGTGTGCATTTCAATATTTTGAGCAAAACTGTGCTCTTACCCTGCTAATTGAACCTTCACACTCTGCTCTTACTGGTGCAATGTGCAATCCATGAAGCCTGGCTACCAGGCTGGTCCAATTTAGCCATGAAACCTCCCACACTAAAATGACAGGTGTTTCAGTTTCATTGTCTACCCCTGTATTTCAACCCTGTGTTTTTGCAATATCATAATTATGGCTAACAGATAATAAAAAGCCTAAATTCAGTTTCAGAAATTTTTTATATTAAATTACAACAAATATAAACAATATTTTGTAATGTATAATGGGAGCCCAGGTGACTTTTATAGCGACTTTCAGGTCATCTGTATGGTTACTTCAGTTGTCCCTCATCTTTCTCTTGACAAAACAACTTCGATTTTTAGGTAGGCTTAGGTCGGGCCAGTTTTCTGGCCAATCAAGCACAGCAACACTGTGGTCATCGGACTAGCTTTTGGCAGTGAGAGCTGGTACGAAGTCCTGTGGGAAAGTAACATATCGTACTAGATTGCTGACTGGACTTCAGAAAGCACAGTGGACCAGAACAGGCAGATGTCACGGGACCCTAAACCATTATTGACTGGAAACTTCACATTGGCCTCCTAGCAATAGGGATTCCACTCTTCCTCCAGACTCTGGGAGCTTAAAAGGAAATGCTAATTTAATGTTTATATGAAAAGATGATTTTAGACGGTAGACCAGTTCATATTCTCATGCATAGTTAGTAAACTGTTGTTTTGGCCTTAGCACTGGTGTTTAGTTGTATTATAAAAGGAATTACTTTTTTACCACTGCTCTAATTCCTTCTTTGTAAGCCTCATATTAAGAAGAGCATATTAAAATCAGCATTGAATGAAATGACCTTTTTACTTTCAATTATCAAAAAAGTGGCCTGCTTTGGTAAAACTCTTACTGTTGAATTTGGGCAGTCACAATAAGTCATTAACTAAATAATTAATGAGCAATAAAGAGTTAATAGTCCAAAAATATGTAGCCTACTAATTGACAGCTACGGGTTAGTTTGTGTTTTATAAAATAAAATGTTACTGAAAACATTTATAGGAAAATACAATTTCTTAGCACTACTGCCAGCTAACATTTTTCAATTATATCATAATGTCTTATTCAGCTCTGTGACAACTGGCTCATTCACACAAGTCTATTTGCCATATAAATTATGAAGAGCACTGATATTCTTAGAAACCTATAGTACTCCTGATTTCCTGTCAATTAGGATGACCTAAGATATGGATGAAAGCAATAGTTAATTTTCCTTTTTTTTTTTTGCTTGTTATTGTAATGTTAATTCTGACTTTTGAAAACAATCCTTCTTTCATGTACATAGATGATATGCCTGACGGAACTGAGGATGGCACCAAATTATCCTCACAAGAAGGTAAAATGTTCACATAATAAAGAAAGAGATTAAACAAAAAAGGGCCACTTTTATCTGAATTAAACACATTTTACAACCTGAGTTCTATATACAAACGTGGACAAAATTTTTGGTACCCCTCGGTTAATGAAAGAAAAACCCGCAAAGGTCACAGAAATAACTTAAGTCTGTCAAAGGTAATAATGAATAAATATTCTATGAAAATGAACACATGAAAGTCAGACACTGCTTTTCAAACATGCTTCAACAGAATTATTTAAAAAAAATAAACTCATGAAACAGGCCTGGACAAAAATGATGGGACCCTAACTTAATATTTTGTTGCACAACCTTTTGAGGCAATCACTGCAATCAAACGATTCCTATTACTGTCAATGAGACTTCTGCACCTCTCAGCAGGTATTTTGGCCCACTGCTCATGAGCAAACTGCTCCAGTTGTATCAGGTTTGAAGGGTGCCTTTTCCAAATGGCATGTTTCAGCTCCTTCCAAAGATGCTTTATAGGATTTAGGTCAGGGCTCATAGAAGGTCACTTCAGAATAGTCCAATGGTTTCCTCTATCTGTGTTTTTTGGGTTATTATCCTGTTGCAAGACCCATGACCTGCAACTGAGACCAAGCTTTCTGACACTGGGCAGCACATTTCTCTCTAGAATCCCCTGATAATCTTGAGATTTCTTTATACCCTGCACAGATTCAAAACACCCTGTGCCAGATGCAGCAAAGTAGCCCCAGAACATAACAGAGTCCTCCATATTTCACAGTAGGGACAGTGTTCTTTTCTTCATATGCTTAATTTTTCCGTCTAAGAACTCAGAGCTGATGTGCCTTGCCAAAAAGTAACATTTTTGTCTCATTTGTCTATAGGACGTTCTCCCAGAAGCTTTGTGGCTTGTCAACATGTAGTTTGGCAAATTCCAGTCTGGCTTTTTTCTGATTTTTTTTCAACAATGTTGTTCTCCTTGGTCGTCTCCCATTAATTCCACTTTGCCTCAAACAACGTCGGATGGTGCGATCTGACACTGATGTTCCTTGAGCTTGAAGTTCACCTTTAATCTCTTTAGAAGTTTTACTTGGCTCTTTTGTTACCATTTGTATCATCCGTCTCTTTGTTTTGTCATCAATTTTCCTCCTGTGGCCACGTCCAGGGAGGTTGGCTACAGTCCCATGGATCTTAAATTTCTGAATAATATGTGCAACTGTAGTCACAGGAACATGAAGCTGCTTGGAGATGGTCTTTACCTTTACCTTTAACATTCTTGTCTATAATTTTCTTTCTAATCTCCTGAGACAACTGTTTCCTTCGCTTCCTCTGGTCCATGTTGAGTGTGGTACACACCATGTCACCAAACAGCACAGTGAATACCTGCAGCCCTATATATAGGCTTACTGACTGATTACAAGAACGTAGACACCTGTGATGCTAATTAATGGACACACCTTGATTTAACACGTCCCTTTGGTCACATTATTTTTAGGGGTACCATCATTTTTGTCCAGGCCTGTTTCATGAGTTTATTTTTTTAAATAATTCTGTTGAAGCATGTTTGAAAAGCAATGTCTGACTTTCATTTGTTAATTTTCATAGAATTTTTATTCATTATGACCTTTGACAGATTTAAGTTATTTCTGTGACCATTGTGGGTTTTTCTTTCATTAACTGAGAGGTCCACATGTGTACATGAAATGTTAAAGTACTGTAGATCATTGAAAGTTTAAACTGTTTTTTTATGTTCCTAAAATCAATATTTCAGAAGAGCCAGAAGCTTCTGGAGAGACACCTTATATCCCCACATCCAGGGGCTCAAGTCAGGAAAACTTAACCAAAAAGAAAGGTGAGCTTGTAAAACTGCAGTTTGGGGTCAGTACTCTTCATCATTGATTTTTATTCATTTTTTTAATACCACCACTTTTAACTAATTTAAATATTACAAGTCCATTACATTTATATCTGATCCTGTCTGGTATTTACTAAAATCCAAATTTGATTCAAAGAAGATTGGTTCTACAGGACATGATTGTAATAAATAACTCTTTATGAGTACAAGTGTAGAAAGAAAGTTTTTTTTTCTTTAATTTGCTGTTGATATCTATGCCCTTGATCAGCGTGTTTGCTGTCCTAATAAGATGAGTTTAACCTGTTCTTTTCTGTACTTCAAAGTCACAAATTCAGATGGGCTGATGTCAGAAGTCATCGAAGTGACCTCTTCTACCCCCATCTCTAGCGGCCAAAGTAACGAAAGGTCTGCCAAAAAGAGAGGTGAGTTTGGAGTAATCCTCTTCAATATATAACTTCATCATGGTTGCTTTTAAATGATCCAATTATTACTACTGTATAAATACTGCTGACTAAGATTTAGATGACCGTAGCAAGATATATTTAACACCACTTGACTTTTTTTCCTTAGACATGTCGGGTCTAAACTTTTGAATTTTGTCCTAAAATGCAAATTAATGCGCCCCTTCTCAGGTGGGTTTCAGGTCATTGTTAAATTGGAGATGTTTGTTTCCATCTATTATTAAATAGGGGTGATGTACATGACGCATCTACCTCAAGACAGAAAAAAATCTTTGCATCAGATTTACCTGTTGGCAAATTTGCATATCGATGATGTGTTCTCCTGGTGGAGTTTGACTGCCTGTACCAGCAGTGACACTGAGCCTGGTCAAATGCAAAACTGCTTAAAAGTAGTGATGAAAATGAGAGAAACCTCTCTTTCCACCACCTCCAACATGGGGTCATTCTAATGTTCTGTAATCCATTTTTAATTTTGTTAATATTAAAACCGCCGACACCGAAGACCACCTAGCAACTTAACTGACCAGATTAATATCCCAGACATAAACTGATTTACTTGTTTGTTTACTTTAGGCTCATTACTATTGACAAAGATAGTTGAATTATTAAAACATCTCATTTAAATTATATTGTGGAATTATTGTACATAAAGTGAATGTATCCTCTATGCAGTTTTGTTCTGATGAAGTTATAAACTAAAAGGTGCTCTTTTTATGCCCTTAGGTAAAGAAAAAGTTGTGAAAAGAAGCTGGACCCCAGAGGAATGTGCTGCTGTAAATAAACATTTAAGGAAGTACATATTGACAAATCAGGTTCCTGGTAAGCTTGACTGTGAGAGATGCATTGCTGCAGAACCACAAGCACTGAGTAAAAGAGACTGGAGAGCAGTTAAGTACTTTGTTAAAAACAGAATAACCACCATGAGGAGAAAATATGAGTGACAGAGCTTCCCTGAACAGAGGTAGAAACACATGGCTGGTCCTGTTTCACCATTTATTTACTATTTGTTTGTAATTGTTATGGACAAAGTTAAAACAAAGTATATTTGAGTTTGTTGATAAATGTTCTGAGGAAGAAAGATGGGCAAATGTTCAAATGGCACATTCAGTGCTAAAATGTTGAAATAAAATATGTGCAGCTCAAAATAAAGTTCCTTTATTTAATGGCTACATTTGTAATGTGTCCATTTTAAATTTTAACTCAAGCAGTTAATGATTAATAGTAAATCCTGTGTACTTTATAGTTGGCTAAAATGAAGATTGTAAATATTATATTAAAATGTACCAGTATGCCTAAACAAATGGAAGAATATTAAGGCTGTGACTAGGAAAAATGCACCAGAATCAAATAAAGACAGATGTACTTAAGAATGCACATTTCAATGTATACCTAGTCTATTAAGCCAGATGAAAGGATTAATAACACTAACAAAATTTTAAGGTTTTCTCCCATTAAACGATCAAGTCTAGACAAATGCATGTTTGGGTTAGATTAGGGTTGAATTTGATGGATCCTAATTTAAAGATAAAGGAAATCTTTATGAAAGCAGGCCTAACAAGAGTTAAATGTTAAAGGCAAGCCCCATAACTGGCAAAAAAATCATGTGTGTAAAGATGGACCTCTTCATGTTCGAATATTAAAAGCAAGCCCCATAACTGACTAAAAATCGGATGTGTGTGAAGGTGGGTCCTGCAAAGCATGAATGTTAGAGACAGGCCCCACATGTGACTGAAAAACAAACATGTAAAATAAAGTTTGAAATTTTTGGTGATTGAAAGTGACTTTTAGTATGTAGATTTTTTTTGGGACTTGCCTGATTTTTTCATGGTCTAGGACCACTAGAAAGGGTGACCCCACCAACCAGTGAACTACTTCGGTCCTGCAGTGGGAGTTAACAAGGAGTGTGTGTGTGTGTGTGTGTGTGTGTGTGTTGTGGTTGTGTGTGTGTGTTGTAGTGTGTGTTGAGTTAGTAGAAGAGTTATAATGATTGAGGAAATTCAAGTCAGAGGAATAAAGATGGAAGATAAGTGGATTATCCTCATCCTTCCTCCTACAGAACAACCCAGATGTGGAGAATAAGCATTTGCAAAAGTGGGCACACCCTTAAACTGAAGCCTAGAAGAAAATATTTTAAAACCTTGTGTGGTCTAATGAAACCCAAGTTGAACATTTGGACTGCAATTCCAAAAAGGTACGTTTGACACAAACATAACACTCAAATTCACCAAAAGAACAGTATATTCTCAGTGAAATGTGGTCCTGGCAGCATCATGCTATAGGGTTACTGAAATGGGAGTTATTTAGCAATTAATGTAATTATGAACAGTTTCAAAAAAACTATTTTGCTTCAAAACCTTTGGGTGACTACAAGAAAGCTGAAGATGAAGAGTGATTTCGGTTTGTCAGCATGGCAACATACTTTCAACAAATGAATGATCTTTCAGAGTGGGCAAATATTGCTGTTTAACAATATGCCGAATGCTGAAAATGAATTAAAAGGTTCCACAAAGTATATGTTTAAGGGTACAGCCATGCAACAAAGTATCTACAACCTCTCTCATCTTAAAATAATTAATTTCATTGCTTTTTTAATTTTTACAAAACCTGAAATTTTTTTTCAGGGGCGTGAATACTTTTGAGATCAGTTGTATGGACTTAAAAAACAGAGACAAAATAATAAAGAAATATTGGTTTTGCATCTCTGTGGGACAACACATTCTATTGACTAGATGACAGCATGAAAGTACAATAATGACCTCTGAGCCCATCAGACACCCTGCTTTACTCCACTGCTTACTGAGAAGATGACACCTGACTTCTCAGGTAGGTTGTTCTAGTAGTTGGTGCTGAAAGGTGGAAGAGAAGACCATCTTTTATGGGAGGAGTTTTTGCACCAAACTCTAGATCACTTTATAATATGATGAATGGGCCGTGACCATTGGACTTCTTCATGCGTAAATGGTGACCAATGAGGGGTCTGTTAGATTGCAAGAACTCTATGCTCTATTACACCTGGAGTTGAAAACTGTGACAAATCATCCTTATTCACTTCCACCTTTCTCTGCTGTTCTTCCAGTCAGAGGTTTTAAGCACTTTGGGGCTACAAAGAGAGCTCTCTTAAAGGAAAAACTAAAAAATATTGATCCTTGACCATGCAGTCACGCATAGAAACAAGGACCCTGCATGAGCTGTTAGGGTGTCTTACAAACCGTTAAATGTAAATCAATGAGACACTGTAGACCTAATCAGAAGAAGGTCTTCTTGAGAGACATGTAACAGGTGATAAGCAAGTAAGTACTTGGCTCCACTGGTCAGAATGTATAAAAATAAAATTACCTTGATTGCAGTAGTATAATCACACTGCAAAATGTAAAAAAATCCAACCTTTAATTTGAGCAGATGATCTTTACATTACTCAGTGTTTGGTTCACTAGTTAGAGTTTTAAAATCACTGGCAAAAAAGTTGCGTCTACTGTCATGATTTGTGGATGTTTTTGGATTATTATTATTATTATTGACAGATTTTGTATAATGCTTCTGGTCATTCTTTAGTTTTTGTCTTCTTGTTCATTTTTTGTCAAGTTAGGTTTTTTGGATCTGGTTATGCTTTAGTTTTATGTTTTTCTAGTTGTATTTCTGTTAGTTTGTATCCTTGGATTTCCGTTCCGCTCAAGCCATGTTTTGTCCTGTCAATCAACTTTATTCGGTTCACTAGCACCTAGCTAATCTGTCTTCTTGCTTCACCTGGTTCACGCTCCATAAATACACACCTGTTCTGTCATTCTGTGCGGAAACATTTTCTGGACCATGCTCATGTCTTGTTTTTCAGATCATGTCACCTGTGTCCTGTTGATCATGCCAAGCCTGTCTTGCCAGCCTGCCCATGTCTGTTTTTGCCTGTCTTGCCTGCCCGTTTATTGTTTTGTTCCTGCCACCATATTCTGTTTTGTTAATTAAATAATTTCATTCACCGTCATGCTGCCTGCTTGTCTGCATTCTGGGGTCCTACGCTGCACTCACCCTAACAGAATGTTTCCGCCAAACATGGACCTCACAGACGGTAGGCAGGAGAGTGCCAGGGATCGCTGCGTTCAGCAGCAGATGGAGGAGCAAATGAAATATCTTCCGTCCTTCTGCCCTCTCCACTGCTGCTGGACCAGATGGAGTGTGAGGTGGTTCAGCTCCTTACTCCGCCTGCTTCCCTGGTTGCACACCAAGATCCGGCAGCAAAGCGGATGTCCTCCTCCCGCCACAAGAAGCGTCGGCGTGGAGCACCTTCCTGTGTTTCAGCCGGCGTAGAGCACCTTCCTGTGTTTCAGCTGGCGAGGAGTATCCCATGGCCGTTGCTGTGACGTCTGGAGCGGTGGTTTCCCTCTCAGCGGACGTTAGGGCTACAGCAAGTAAGCCCGCGTCTTCTTCTGCCACAGCATTGTCTCCCAGGCTCGCTGCAGCTCCGCCCATGCCGTCTTCAGCCCGGTGTTCTGAGGCAACACCTGAGGAGATGGAGGAGCGTTTAAGGTTTTATGGACGCCAGCTTAAACCTTCAGAAGGACCCGTGTCCTGTATTCCTCTCCTGAACTTTGGGAGAGAATCAGACAGATGGAGGAGGATTATGAGACGGCAGTAAGGCAGTTTTACTGCCGTCCACCTTCACCCACGCCAAGCCACCAGAGCGCAGCAGATGAGCAGTCTAAACCAGGTCTCCAGAGTGGTGCTGCAGCTCAGTCCACGTCAGGTCTCCAGGGAGCTGGTACTGAGCAGCCCTCGTCAGGTCTTCAGAGCGCTGCTGCAGTCCAGCCCACGTCAGATCTTCAGAGCGCTGCTGCCGCTCAGCCTACATCATGTCTCCTTAGTGCGGCCATTATACAGCCCAAGTCTGTCTCAACCTCCTCCACACGCTGCAGAGAACGCCGTAAGAGGGACACCTCAGCTCCTGCTCACGTCACTGAGGGTCTCGGCGACGCCTCAGCTCCTGCTCACGCCACTGAGGGTCTCGGCGACACCTCAGCTCCTGCTCACGCCACTGAGGGTCTCGGCGACGCCTCAGCACCTGCTCACGCCACTGAGGGTCTTGGGTCTTGGGTCTCGGCAATGCCTCAGCTTCTGCGCACGCCACTGAGGGTCTCGGCGACGCCTCAGCTCCTGCGCACGCCACTGAGGGTCTCGGCGACGCCTCAGCTCCTGTGCACGCCACTGAGGGTCTCGGCGACACCTCAGCTCCTGCTCACGCCACTGAGGGTCTCGGCGACGCCTCAGCTCCTGCTCATGCCACTGAGGGTCTTGGGTCTCGGCGACGCCTCAGCTTCTGCGCACCCCACTGAGGGTCTCAGCGACGCCTTAGCTCCTGTGCACGCCACTGAGGGTCTCGGGGACGCCTCAGCTCCTGCTCACGCCACTGAGGGTCTTGGGTCTCGGCGACGCCTCAGCTCCTGCGCACGCCACTGAAGGTCTCGTCGACGCCTCAGCTCCTGCGCACACCACTGAGGGTCTCAGTGATGCCTCAGCTTCTGCTTACGCCACTGAGGGTCTCGGCGATGCCTCAGCTCCTGCTCACACCACTGAGAGTCTCGGCGACGCCTTAGCTCCTGCGCACGCCACTGAGGGCCTCTGCGATGCCTCAGCTTCTGCGCACGCCACTGAGGGTCTCGGCGACATCTCAGCTGCTGCTCCTAGTCTGCAGGCCTTCCAGGGGTTCAGTGGGGAACTGGTCCCCGTCCTGGTTCCTGAACCCTGTGACGAAGGGTTCGAGGAGTAAGCGCCGCAGGATCCTGTCTTTGAGGGGTTCAAGGAGCAGCTTGTCCTCGTTCTGGCCTCTGAACCCAGAGACGAGGGGTTCAAGGAGGAAACGCTGCCGAATCCTGTCTCTGAGGAGTTCAAGGTGCAGCTTGTCCTCGTTCTGGCCTCCGAGGGTCCCCCAGATGCCTCATCGTTTTCCGAGGGTCCCGTCAGCTCTGCTTCAGCCTCTGAGGGTTTGCCAGGCTCTGCTTCAGCCTCTGAGGGTTCACCAGGTCATGTTCCGGAGAAGCCCATGGGCGGGCTGCCTCCACGTCCTGGTTCTGAGCACTTCCTAGGTTTCCTCTGGGGGGTGTTCATGGAACTGAAGCCTGACTCCTGGGCGCCGCCTGGCTCCAAGCCTGGCTCCAAGCCTCCAGAGTTCCATGAGGGGTTCAAGGATGAACCGCCTCCCATCCAAGTTCCAGAGTTCAGAGAGGGGTTCAGGGATGAACCGCCTCCCATCCAAGTTCCAGAGTTCAGAGAGGGGTTCAGGGATGAACCACCTCCCATCCAAGTTCCAGAGTGCAAAGAGGGGTTCAGGGATGAACCGCCTCCCATCCAAGTTCCTGAGTTCAGAGAGGGGTTCAAGAATGAACCGCCTTTAGTCCATGTTCCAGAGTTTCAAGAGGGGTTCGAGGCCGAACCGCCTCTAATCCATGTTCCTGATTTTCGAGAGGGGTTCGAGGACAGACCGCCTCTACTTCCTATTCCAGGGGGGTTCGAGGACGAACCACCTCTACTGCGTGTGCCAGAGGGGTCCATGAGTGGACTGCCTATGACCATAGCTCCAAGGCCCAGTGACTGTGTTCCAGACCTGACTGACACTGCTCCTGAGCTGACTTACTGTGTTCCCGAGCTGACTTACTGTGCTCCCGAGCTGACTTACTGTGCTCCTGAGCCGACTGACTGTGTTCCTGACCCAGGGTCCCCTGCTCGGCGCGGCCGACCTCCTGACCGAGGGTCCTCTACTCGGCGCGGCCTCTATCGGCCTCCACATCTTGGCCGCCAGCCTCCACGTCTTCGTTACCAACCACCCAGGACTCTGTGTTGCAGATCCTGGCGCCCGCCTGAACTTTGTGCCTGCTCGGGACGGCCTCCTGGTCGCCCGCCTGAACTTTGTGCCTGCTCGGGACGACCTCCTGGTCGCCAGCCTGAACCTGGAATCTTCCCTATGCCTGAACCTTTTCACATTTTGTCACTCTACAACCACTAACTTCAATGTACACTGCTCAAAAAAATAAAGGGAACACTCAATAAAACATCCTAGATCTGAATGAATGAAATATTCTCATTGAATACTTTGTTCTGTACAAAGTTGAATGTCCTGACAAAATCACACAAAAATCATCAATGGAAATCAAATTTATTAACCAATGGAGGCCTGGATTTGTAGTCACACACAAAATTAAAGTGGAGAAACACACTACAGGCTGACCCAACTTTGATGTAATGTCCTTAAAACAAGTCAAAATGAGGCTCAGTATTGTGTGTGGCCTCCACGTGCCTGTATGACCTCCCTACAACACCTGGGCATGCTCCTAAGAAGCCACGGATGGTCTCCTGAGGGATCTCCTCCCAGACCTGGACTAAAGCATCCGCCAACTCCTGGACAGTCTGTGGTGCAACGTGATGTTGGTGGATGGAGTGAGACATGATGTCCCAGATGTGCTCAATCGGATTCAGGTCTGGGGAACGGGCGGGCCAGTCCATAGCTTCAATGTCTTCATCTTTCAGGAATTGCTGACATACTCCAGCCACGTGAGGACTAGCCTGTCCTGCATTGGAAGGAACCCAAGGCCAAACGCACCAGCATATGGTCGCACAAGGGGTCTGAGGATCTCATATCGGTACCTAATGGCAGTCAGGCTACCTCTGGACCCTCCAAAGAAATGCCACCCCACACCATTACTGACCCACTGCCAAACCAGTCATGCTGAAGGATGTTGCAGGCAGCAGATCGCTCTCCACGGTGTCTCCAGACTCTGTCACTTCTGTCACATGTGCTCAGTGTGAACCTGCTTTCATCTGTGAAGAGCACAGGGCGCCAGTGGCGAAATTGCCAATCCTGGTGTTCTCTGGCAAATGCCAAGCGTCCTGCACGGTGTTTGGCTGTGAGCACAACCCCCATTTGTGGACGCCTCATTCCATCCTCATGGAGTCGGTTTCTAACCATTTGTGCAGACACATGCACATTTGTGGCCTGCTGGAGGTCATTTTGCAGGACCCTGGCAGTGCTCCTCCTGTTCCTCCTTGCACAAAGGCGGAGGTAGCGGTCCTGCTGCTGGGTTGTTGCCCTCCTATTGCCTCCTCCACGTCTCCTGGTGTACTGGCCTGTCTCCTGGTAGCGCCTCCAGGCTCTGGACACTAAGCTGACCGACACAGCAAACCTTCTTGCCACAGCTTGCATTGATGTGCCATCCTGGATGAGCTGCACTACCTGAGCCACTTGTGTGGATTGTAGAGTCCGTCTCATGCTACCACGAGTGTGAAAGCACCACCAACATTTAGAAGTGACCAAAACAACAGCCAGAAAGCATAGGTACTGAGAAGTGGTCTGTGGTCCCCAACTGCAGAACCACTCCTTTATTGAGTGTGTCTTGCTAATCGCAAAAGATTTCCCCCTGTTGTCTATTTCATTTGCACAACAGTATGTGAAATTGATTGTCAATCAGTGATTCTCAACACAAAGTGGTGCATAAATATGAACGTGAAAGTGGTTCTTCACAGTATTGACTCAAGGGGGCTAAATAAAACTACACACTGCACTTTTTCAAGGATTTTCATATATAAAACACCATTTTATTTCTAAAAACCATGCAACATCTTCCTTTCACTTCACAATTATGCACCGCTTTGTGTCTAAGGCTTGAAATTCCATTAAAATGTATGTAAGTTTGTAGTTTGTGACAAAATTTTCTAAAAGTTTTGGGGCTTGGATACTTTTACAAAGCATAACAATATTGTGTATCTTATGCCCTTCTTTCCTGGTCAAGAATAGACACAGTGGAAAGTAAACCTATTGGCACGAATCAGGGTCAGTGAGTAAAAATCAATAGAAGACGTGCAGTGAGCTAGGCCAACATCCTGCTTTGTCCCTCAAAGGACAGTATGAGACATTAACGGTCTCTTTAGAGATCCAGTAAAGCTCATCACAGCTGACTTTGTACACTGAATGTTCCAGATTACCTGGTGTATAGAACACTATCCTAATTGTGCTAAAAGCTTAGAAAATGTCTTGGCTGCATTTTTTCCCCCCAAAAAACACCACTTTATAGATGTCACAATTAAAACCCTGAAATAGCTGTTTTATTCAAACTATTGTAAGTCAAAAAACAAACAAACAATAGGAGAGAAAAATGAACAATTGGAATACCTACAAACTAAAAGGAGAACACGTTAAGCCTGAGGCTTCGAATATACCATAGGGAAGGTACTCCGGCTCTGTTATGGTTGAGGTGCAAACACACCCTCCATTTCTGCTACCTGTATGACCCTTATCTTTTCCAATGGTTATAATCAGTCTGACAGAGAGAGTTATCCCAATCCTTGTGGTTTTTAGTATAACAATGACCATCAGTGGGACCCTTTGTGGGGTCCCTTGAGAAGACATTGTTGTAAATAAGCGCCGTCTAACTAAATAATCTGAACTGAAACTATCTGTGTAGTTATGCTGCTATAGGCTTAGGCTGCTGGAGGACATAATGACCACTTTCACCCTCTTCGCTACATTCTCACACTACTCTCCAATTTTGCATTATTTGCTGTTATTTCAGCTTTTAACTTTGTTCTCTCTTTTCTCTTCCTAAAAGCTACACCTGGCCTGGCACTGTGTCTACCTGTGACACCTTTCTGGAGAGGGGAATCGTCCGAGCCTCTGCTGGCAACAACTTAATGCTCACCCTCTACCAATTATCCACATGGCCCTGTCTTTTAGTGTTTAACCCTTTCTCTCTCCTCGACATGGCTACTGGCTGAGCTTTTATTGTGACTAACTCTATGTGCTCTCTTTCAGACTCTAACCTTGAAAACTGGCTCAGAGTTTATCTGTTCTTTCTTTCTAGATGAAACGACTAAAGGAGCTACATCCATTAACATTTACTTTTCCTTCCCATAGAAAGTACTCCTGGATCAGTGCTTCTTTGTTCTCTTTGAGTCTCTGCTCTGTTCTCTCTAACCCCCAGTCGGTCGTGGCAGATGGCCGCTCACACTGAGCCTGGTTCTGCTAGAGGTTTCTTCCTGTTAAAAGGGAGTTTTTCCTCTCCACTGTCGCTACATGCATGCTCAGTATGAGGGATTGCTGCAAAGTCAACGCCAGTGACTGTCCACTGTCTCTACATGCTCATCCGGGAGGAGTGAATGCTGCAAGTCACTGACTGGATGCAATCTGCTGGGTTTCGTTTCCTTAGACAGAAAAACTTTTTATCCAATTTGAATAAATAACTGAATCTGACTGCACTGTTCAATGATTAGGATTAATTGTAATGTATGTACCTGACTTTTGTGAAGTGCCTTGAGACAACATGTGTTGTGAACTGGCGCTATATAAATAAAACTGAATTGAATTGAATTGAATACTTTAGGTACACCATTAATGCATGGCTCACATCCACCATGAGCCAGTTGGGAAACGTAGTCTCTTTTTTTTGCATTTGGTAGAGGATGCCTGAGGAGTGCAATTGAGAGGAATCGCTGAAGGAACATGGAAAACATGAAAAATGAAGACGGAAAAAGATGGACAGCCTGGCTGCAAAATCCTGAAACCTTTAGCTCTGCCTGACTGACCTGAGGCAACTTGGGACTTCAAACAAAGCTGTTTGTTTTTTTCAAACTCACTTACTTCATCCTGATGAAAAATGACCAGCTTCTGACCTCCCAGGGCAGCCATTTCACACCTTTACTCAATTCATTACTGCTCTAAAGATAGCTGCATTCAAACAATAGCACACCTTTAGGAGGGTAATGGTACGAAAATGGAGATGTTTTTTACTGAATAAGAAGGAATATGTAATAAAGAATAGATTTCTTTCCAGAATAATCTCTGTCAATGGGATTAGCACCAGGTAAACTTGGAGTAATGCAGCGACACATCTCATTTTAGGAATAAATGGTAATTCCCGAAGGGATTACAGCCATCCATCATCCTTTGCTTAATCAAGGTCAGGTTGTGGAGATAACAGCTCCAGGAGGAGAGCCTGGAAATCCAGTTCATCAGAGGTACTTTTCCTCTTCTAATGGGGGATTGAAAGAATTGCTAGGTACAGTGGGGAGAACAAGTATTTGATACACTTGCTGATTTTGCAGGTTTTCCCACTTGCAAAAAATGTCTTTAACATGTCTTTAATTTGTATGATAGGTACTCTTCAACTGTGAGTGACGGAATCTAAAACAAAAATCCAGAAAATCACATTGTGTGATTCTTAAGTACTTAATTTGCATTTTATTGCATGACACAAGTATTTGATCACCAAACAACCAGTAAGAATCCCGGCTTCCACAGGCTTGTTAGTTCTTCTTTAAGAAGCCTGTTCTCCACTCATTATCTGTATGAACTGCACCTGTTTGAACTCGTTATATGTATAAAAGACACCTGTCCACACACTCAACCAAACAAGCTCCTACCTCTCCACAATGGTTAAGACAAGAGAGCTGTGTAAGGGCATCAGGGATAAAATAGTATACCTGCACAAGGCTGGGCTACAGGAAAATACCCAAGTAGCTTGGTTAGGAGACAACAGCTGTTGGCACAATTATAAGAAAATGGAAGAAGTTCAAGGTGACGGTCAATCTCCCCCGGCCTGGCAAGAGCTCACCTCGTAGGGCATCAATGATCATGAGGAAGGTGAGGGATCAGCCCAGAACTACATGGCAGGACCTAGTTAATGACCTGAAGAGAGCTGGGACCACAGTATCAAAGAAGACCATTAGTAACACCCTACCCCGCCATGGATTAAAATCCTGCAGCGCACGCAATGTACCCCTGCTCAAGCCAGCGCATGGCCAGGCCCGTCTGAAGTTTGCCAGTGACCATCTGGATGATCCAAAGAATGAATGGAAGAAGGTCATGTGGTCTGATGAGACAAAAATGTAGCTTATTGGTTTAAACTCCACTTGCCATTTTTGGAGGAAGAAGAAGGATGAGTACAACCCCAAGAACACAATCCCTACCGTGAAGCATGGAGGTGGAAACATCATTCTTTGGGGATGCTTCTCTGCAAAGGGGACAGGACGACTGCACCCTATTGAGGGGAGGATGGATGGGGACATTTATCAGGAGATCTTAGCCAACAACCTCCTTCCCTCAGTAAGGGCATTGAAGATGGGTCGTGGCTGGGTCTTCCAGCATGACAACAACCTGAAGCACACAGCCAGGGCTACCAAGGAGTAGCTCCGTAAGAACCATCTCAAGGTCCTGGAGTGGCCCAGCCAGTCTCCAGACCTGACCCCAAGTGCAAGTGGGAAAACATGCAAAATCAACAGTGTATCAAATACTTGTTCTCCCCACTGTAGGTGAGGATATTTACTCAAAGGTCATTTTATCAGGCAAACCTTGAAAATAGTAGACTGGACCATATTTTGCCTTCAGAACTGCCCAAATTCTACATAGCACAGATGCAACAAGGTGTCGGATGTATCAGAAGATGGGTATATTCTTATCATAAAGGGATGGAAAACAATACTCAGACTGTTTTTGCATGTAAACAAAGCCCTTTAGTACAAAGGGGCTTAAAGAAAATGCCCTTTGTACCATTACACCACCAGTACCAACGAGTTCTGGTTCTGCCTGGAAATCCTTCAATGTGAGGGGACCAAGAGGTAGCCAATTTAGATACCTGAACTACATCAGCAAAGCCTTCTTCATGTGTAGGAACAGAGCCTCCATTGCAAGGCCCCCTCTTCCTCCTATCTCCAAGATTGCGCAATGAAACCATGCAGAAGGAGCTCATTTCAGCTGTGTGTTGTTATGGTCATGATCCATATCCTATAGCTATTAATCTGGGTTGGAAAATAGATCAACCAGTAAATCAAGAATGTTTGGCTCAGCTCCTTCATCACCCTGACAGATCAGAGTGACACCATTATCACTGCAGCCATTCTGCCTATACAGGCTCCGGTGTCCTTAATGACAACACATATGAACTCCTCTTCTTAAGGGGAATTGCCCACCCACGGCCTGGAAGGAACATTATAATGTCTTCTGGTGGAGAACCATGGAAGGAGACCTACAGGTGACCTACATGTTTGCTTTGGTGAAACTTTAAAGGATAAGAAGGGATTATATGGGAGAAAACGATGGCACAAACAAAGATAGCACAAACATGATAGTATATGTTTGCCAAAAAAATGGTATGATAAAATAGCCTTTGAATGAAAGACAATAACAATGGTCCTAGCTAAATTAAGTCATTAAAGAGGAAGTAAACCCCAAATTAAGTTTTTTGGCAGATAAATGGTATAAAGTGGGCTTTAAGTGTGTTATATTTATGTTACTGTGATATTTTTTAAGTTTCATGTAAACTTGTTTAATTCTGCAATATTTGTCCTAGAACCATCTTTGTGCTGCCCTCTTTGGGTTGAAGGGTGGCTACTGCAGTTGAATTTTCCTACTGGTTCAAACGGTACACCTTGGTACATGTCTACGTCACAGCTGTGTTCAGGTGTAAAACCATCTCACTCAGACACACGCCCATATAGCCAGTCAAAAGTTAGAATTACTCCTCCACTGCCTCGGCTGCACAGCTTCAGGCATCGCAGAGTCAGCACATTGAGCCAGCGGATCGAACTGATGAGGCTCATGCCTGCTGGGCTACATTAAGCCTCTCTTAACCTCCAATGATGATGGGGATAAAAAATCCTCAAAAGATCTATCCATGGCAAAACTACCAGCATTGCTCTGCTCACTGTCCATGTTTCGATATACCATATTAAGCTTGCTGCCACCTTTCCTCGTCCTCCTTACCACGCCCTCACTTAACCGTCTCCGGAACCCTTAGAGATTAACTGAAGTTAAGAGATTTAGAAATATTCCCGCGGGCAGGCGGCAGAGAAGGAAGTTGAAATCAACCCACAATCTTCCAATGGAAAGATCTCTAATCATATGATAATCATGGGTCAAGAATGAAAAGACATTTCCAACTGATTACCAAACACTACTTTCATGTGATGCCATTGTTTCCATTGACCTATAAAACAAACAAAGGGTAAATGCTGCCAGAGTAGGATTCAACACATAATGATTCTGATTTAAATAGAAAGGTCAGAGAGTGAATTTAGAAGCTGCTGACAGATTAAGTCAGGCAGTCAGACTGGTGTGAGGACAGAAGTGTTATTTTCATGTAGCACTTTGTACTTGGCACAAGTACACAATGGCTGAAAAAGGGTTTGTATCAGAGCACTTTGGCCGTCTCTGTGGCTGTACCGGTGTCAGGAACCTGTAACCTATCCTGTCCCAGACCTAAACTATAAACATAGCCCTTCTGCACTTCTTGATATAGAAAATCGAACTGAACTGACCTCTGAGATTGTTCCCAGAGTTTGATTTTACGTGAAATATCTCCTGCTTGTAAAAAGTTAACCCTATTGCTATGCAAAACAGCGGGGGCATAGTACGTGTTAAAGGACCAGTAACCAAATTTTATATCTGTGAAAAAGATTGGGCAGGAACTCATAAACTTCAATTCAAAAGCATAAACACCCCTTCAACTTTGCTAGTTTTGATATTTTATATCCACAAACATAGTTTTCTAAATCCGTGCTAACAATTGACTTAAAATGTGGAATGCAGTTTTATTAAGCCCTTTGAGTCAATTCTCTGTAGACTAACCAGGCACACAAATTATAGCTGTAAATCTTTTCTTGCATGTCTCTACCAGCTTTGAACATGTAGAGAAGGAAAGTTAGCCCATCTTCTTAACAAAATAGTTTACACACAGTCAGATTTGATGGAGAGCATTTGTGAACATTAATTTTATGACTGGGTCATTCTAGCATACAGATGCCTTGACCTAAACCATTCCATTGTTGCTCTGGCTGCATGTTTGTTGTCATAAACCGTTGCCCGATTCTGCAATTTTTTGCAACTTCTAACAAGTTTTCCTCCAAGATTGCCCTGTATTTAACTCCAACCATCTTCCAACCAACTCTGACCATTTTCCTTTAGCGTCCTAAAGAAAATCCTTCCTAGAGCATGATGCTACCACCTTGTTTCACTATAAGGATGGCACTTTCAGGGTGAGGGCCAGAAGGTTCCATATGAGTCTCACTTGACCAGAGCATTGAACCTTCAATGGGATTTTTGATGTCATTCTTTCAACAATGACTTTATTCTTGCCACTCATCTTAAAAGGGCACTTGAGCGGTGGATCTCTCCAGCTCCTTCAGAGTTACTATGGGCTGCTTGGCTGCTTTTTCTGATTTCCTGCTGCTTCTTGTCAGTTTAGGTTGACAGCCATGTCTTGATAGGTTTGCTGTTGTGTCATAATCTTCCATTTTCAGCTAATGGTATTGATCTTTAAAACGTCTTGCCAATTATGTACTACTTTGTGTTGGTCTATCACATAAAATCCTATTAAAATCCATCGCCAAATAATGACAAAATGTGAAAATATTCAAGGGATGTGAGTACCTTGAATGGGTTCGAAGGTTAGACACTTATCTGTGATGATGGAAATATGAAAATGATTTCCACAAAAAGTTGATTTCAGATTTTCACTCTAAACTTGATCCAAGAAAAACAAAAACAGTAGTTTAGATTTCTTGCTGGTGCTGAAAAATAATCATTGTTGGCTGCCCAAATGCCAGACAGGTCTGTCGCAGTGCAAACAAAGCAAGGACACACTGGTATGAGTTTCTGCTTGCAGCCATATCAGATAACAGCAGGTTGGAACAGGTGCAGCACTCCATCATCATGCTATATCAAATGTCGACTGCACATTGAAATATTGCTGCCTATCGTCATGTTCGTGATTGTCACAAGGCAGAAAAAGGTTGTGTGATTATTGTTATCTGACTATGAGGTGGGAAGGCAACAAAATGCTTTGTGGTAAGACATAAGGTCACAAAATCACCTTTGCTGGGAGGGGTTAAACAAAGGGGGAAATATATGTGGCCTTTTTCCACGTAGTTATCACTTCTTTAGGAGCGCGACTTCCCTTCCCAATGTTTTATTTGTCCCATCTGACATTATTACCTGGGTTAAGGGGCACCAAACACACACCAGTAAAGACAAGAACCATGCAGCAAAGAAACAAAAGATGAGCACTGCATCCTTATACATTGTTAGTCTTGCTATCAGGAATAAAGTGAAAGATGTGACACAGTATCAACCATGTAATTCAGTTAGTTTTGATTTGTTAGAGAGAATTAGTAAGCACAGAGCCTCAAAAAATATATATTGCAAGCTTTGAACGTCTCACAGAGAAGTGTTCAACACATTGTCTTAAACTGGAAAGACTATGGCATAACTGTTAACTTACCAAGACGCGTTTGTCCACCTGAACAGAAAAACTGGAAAAGGAGGCTATTAATCTGCAAAGCAACCAACATGCTCATGGTAACTCAGGAGGAGTTCGCATGAGACCTAACTGAAACATTTTAGCATATATGCAAAACATATGGGCCTGATCTTCAAAAGGTTTGCGTGTACAAAACCCCACACAAACCTGTTTGCGATCGAAAAGCTGGTCTACAACTCAGGTGCTAATCGGACTGCATGTGTAAAATAAGCGGATCAGCAGATGCAAAGTTTTTAGCGTGTTTTCCTTCATGAATATCCAAAACTAATGATAATGACCCAAACGCGCAAATATATGGGAGGAGGATTTGCAAATGTAATCCTTTACCATCTGCAACACGATTTACCAAACCTGAAACGGATTGCGCTTGCTGTTTTTGCATCTAGATTTAGCACCTTTGAAATGCAGGTTCTCACTGGGACGCAAAAATGTCTGCTCTCACTTTGAGATTTGGATTGTCAAAAATTTAAAAAAAATAAAATAGAGGAGAATAGAGGATTCTATGTAGGATTATCTAAAGTCTGATTTGGAGCCAATCACAGACAGAAGCTGTGACATACAGGGGTTGGACAATGAAACTGAAACACCTGGTTTTAGACCACAATAATTTATTAGTATGGTGTAGGGCCTCCTTTTGTGGCCAATACAGCGTCAATTCGTCTTGGGAATGACATATACAAGTCCTGCACAGTGGTCAGAGGGATTTTAAGCCATTCTTCTTGCAGGATAGTGGCCAGGTCACTACGTGATACTGGTGGAGGAAAACGTTTCCTGACTCGCTCCTCCAAAACACCCCAAAGTGGCTCAATAATATTTAGATCTGGTGACTGTGCAGGCCATGGGAGATGTTCAGCTTCATTTTCATGTTCATCAAACCAATCTTTCACCAGTCTTGCTGTGTGTATTGGTGCATTGTCATCCTGATACACGGCACCGCCTTTGGATGCACATGGTCCTCGAGAATGGTTCGGTAGTCCTTGGCATTGACGCGCCCATCTAGCACAAGTATTGGGCCAAGGGAATGCCATGATATGGCAGCCCAAACCATCACTGATCCACCCCCATGCTTCACTCTGGGCATGCAACAGTCTGGATGGTACGCTTCTTTGGGGCTTCTCCACACCGTAACTCTCCCGGATGTGGGGAAAACAGTAAAGGTGGACTCATCAGAGAACAATACATGTTTCACATTGTCCACAGCCCCAGATTTGCGCTCCTTGCACCATTGAAACCGACGTTTGGCATTGGCAGGAGTGACCAAAGGTTTGGCTATAGCAGCCCGGCCGTGTATATTGACCCTGTGGAGCTCCCGACGGACAGTTCTGGTGGAAACAGGAGAGTTGAGGTGCACATTTAATTCTGCCGTGATTTGGGCAGCCGTGGTTTTATGTTTTTTGGATACAATCCGGGTTAGCACCCGAACATCCCTTTCAGACAGCTTCCTCTTGCGTCTACAGTTAATCCTGTTGGATCTGGTTCGTCCTTCTTGGTGGTATGCTGACATTACCCTGGATACCGTGGCTCTTGATACATCACAAAGACTTGCTGTCTTGGTCACAGATGTGCCAGCAAGACGTGCACCAACAATTTGTCCTCTTTTGAAATCTGGTATGTCACCCATAATGTTGTGTGCATTTCAATATTTTGAGCAAAACTGTGCTCTTACCCTGCTAATTGAACCTTCACACTCTGCTCTTACTGGTGCAATGTGCAATCAACGAAGACTGGCTACCAGGCTGGTCCAATTTAGCCACGAAACCTCCCAGACTAAAATGACAGGTGTTTCAGTTTCATTGTCCAACCCCTGTATTTTCTATGATAAAACTCCCTCTTTGAACCGCCACCTTAACGTAATGGAAGGTTCTGAGTGCTCGAATGATCCTAGAAGTTATGTTGTCCGGGGCTTAAAGGTCCCTGGTAGGGTCTCCCATGGCAAACAGCGTCGGTCAGACAAAGAGCGGTTAAGACACCTTCTTGAGGACCATTACATAGAGGTACAAAGGAGCCGTACCAGGCGATATCCCGGGCTTACAAGCTGTGTGTGCTCCTATGGTGCATACGATGCACCAATGGCCCGATGACGGAGGCCGCGCACCACTCTGGACACAGCTATGCCCTCCTGCACAATGGCCTGTGATCCATCATTCTGAATAAAGGCAAAGCAGGATGTAGTATTTGCTTCTGTAATGGAACATTCTTTTAAAGTGCTCTGACCTCTGTGTTTTATTACTTAGAGGTGACCTTCCATTTACCTTTCTCCTCTGACCTCTGTGTTTTATTACTTAAGGATATTAGGGAACAAACGGACCCGTCCAATACGCTTGTTTGCGCGCGTCCCCATAGGCCCGCATTGGCCGCGGCCCCCTTTTTCCCTTACGGCCCGGGGAAGCGGGAGCGGCCCGCGGGGCGCGCCGGCGCGTGCGTCCCGGCCCCCCCGGGACACCGTGGAGGCCGGGCCCGCGCGTCCCGTCCGCACGGTGCGCCCCGGAAAAAATCCCCAAAGCCGCCGCGGTTCCGCCCTCGGCCACCAGGGGGAGCAAGGGAGCGCGCAGCCCGTGGCCCTCTCATACACCTGGTGTCCCCTTGTTTCCCTTACGGCGGCCGGCCGCGTCCCTCGTATACACCGGCGTCCCCAGTTTCCCTTAAGGGCGGCCGGCCCTCCCTCTTATACACCCGGTGTCCCCCCTCGTTTCCTTAAGGGTGCCGGCCCGGTCCTCTCATACACCCGGTGTTCCCTCGTTTCCCTTAAGGCGGGGTGGTCCGTGGCCCTCGTATACAACCCGGGTGTCCCCAGTTTCCCTTACGGGTGCCGGCCGCGTCCCTCTTATACACCCGGTGTCCCTCGTTTCCCTTACGGGTGCCGGCCGCGTCCCTCTTATAACACCGGTGTCCCCCCGTTTCCCTTAACCGCCGCCGATCGGGAGGCGACGACCGCGGAGGGACGCGGGGGTGTGGGGGGAATGTGCGGGACGCGTACCTCGTACGCACCTGTGTCCCCCCCCCCCCCGAGTTTCCCTCGACAGGCCGCCGAGTGAAGCGACGACCGCGGAGGGAGGCGGGGGGGGGGACGCTTTGGGCCGCGTCCCTCGTGTACACCCGGTGTCACGGAGGGAGGCGGGGGGGACGCGTGGGCCGAGTCCCTCGTATACACCGGGTGGCCCAGGCCAAGTGAATCCTCGCCTGCACCGAAGCAAAGTATTCAACTTGGCACCGTCGTCCACTCGGTGGGCCCTGAGGGAAAACGTGGGGACGCCAGGTGATAGCAAGGGAAGAGAGCCAGCACACCTCACTGTTCCTTTCCCAAGCCGAGTGGTTTCGCCTTAGCACTTTCACCCGCTTGGTGGGTCATAAGGGAAAAAACGGGGACCACCAGGTGTATACGAGGGACACGGCCAGTACAAGTCAATGGGCCATAGGATAGTATTGGCCGTGCCCTCCCATGCACCTGGTGGCCATAAGGAAACCAGGGACACCAGGTGTATACGAGGGACACGGCCAGTACAAGTCAATGGGCCATAGGATAGTATTGGCCGGTGGCCTCCCATGCACCTGGTGGCCCTGAAGGAAAAACCAGGGACACCAGGTGTATACGAGGGAACACGGCCAGTACAAGTCAATGGGCCATAGGATTAGTATTGCCCTTTGGCCCTCCCATGCACCTGGTGGCCCATAAGGGAAAACCAGGGACACCAGGTGCATACGAGGGACACGGCCAGTACAAGTCAATGGGCCATAGGATAGTATTGGCCGTGGCCCTCACATGCACCTGGTGGCCCATAAGGGAAAACCAGGGACACCAGGTGCATACGAGGGACACGGCCAGTACAAGTCAATGGGCCATAGGATAGTATTGGCCGTGGCCCTCCCATGCACCTGGTGGCCCATAAGGGAAAACCAGGGACACCAGGTGTATACGAGGGACACGGCCAGTACAAGTCCAATGGGGACCATAGGATAGTAATTGGCCGGTTGGGCACTCACATGCACCTGGTGGCCCATAAGGGAAAAACCAGGGACCCCAGGTGTATACGAGGGACACGGCCAGTACAAGTCAATGGGCCATAGGATAGTATTGGCCGTGGCCCCCCATGCACCTGGTGGCCCATAAGGGAAAACCAGGACACCAGGTGTATACGAGGGACACGGCCAGTACAAGGTCAATGAATGGCCCTAAAAAAATGGCAAAAGTGTGGTATGGAGGGGATACATGCACAAAGGGTTGTCCATCCAAGTGTACCCATGTTTCAGGCACCTGTCCCTGGGTAACCTTGGGCTTTTTGTCTGACACTCTCCCCAATGTTAATGTAGGGCAAGTGTCCCAAAACTCAACGAGTCATGAGGATCAGATTTTGGCTGTGGACTTTCAAAGATCAGCATATGTGCTGATGACAACCAAATCTGAACATGAGGTTTTGGGACACTTGCCCTACATTATCATTGGGGAAAATGTAAGGCAAATGTCCCAAATATAGGTTCGTTTTGGGACACCTTGGCATAGGCAAAAGTCAATGGAGCACTTGGAACCAGGGGTGGAGGCCCCAGGGGTTGTCCGGCCCGAGTGTACCCAGGAATCAGGCACCTTCCCTGGGGTAAACTCAGAGGACTCTCTGGGGCTGACGGATTTCCTCAACGTTGGCCTATCGGGCTGATTTTCACACAGCTCATTCTGGGGGGGGGGGGGGTCGTACAGAGCGTTGGAAAACGTCGATCCCGTGTGTCGGTCGGACGTTCCTGCTGGAAACGGCGAGGAAGGAAATTTGGCTCGCTCAGCACATTTGACGCTTCCGCAACTCGGCAACGCTTTGTCCGATCTGGCCCAAACTTGCAGCCCCTGCATCCCATTCAGAGCTCTACCAGTGTGTGAAGACACAGCTGTTCCTAGGCCCTTCTGCTAGCTACTTCCTTTCAGGTGCATCGCAGGCAACTGAGGTCAACAGATTTTTTGATCAGCAAATAGTAAAAGATGCGCACTGTGCAATCCAAGTGGAGAAATGCTGATACCCAGAAAATGAGAGCCAAAAAATCAAATTTAAGCAAAAAGCTTTCCCTTATGATTTCCTATACAAACGTATTGGCCGTGGCACTCCCATGCACCTGGTGGGCCCATAAGGGAAAACCAGGGACACCAGGTGTATACGAGGGACACGGCCAGTACAAGTCAATGGGCCATAGGATAGTATTGGCCGTGGCACTTCTCCCATGCACCTGGTGGCCCCATAAGGGAAAACCAGGGACACCAGGTGTATACGAGGGACACGGCCAGTACAAGTCAATGGGGCCATAGGATAGTATTGGCCGTGGCCCTCCCATGCACCTGGTGGCCCATAAGGAAAACACAGGGACCCCAGGTGTATACGAGGGACACGGCCAGTACAAGTCAATGGGCCATAGGATAGTATTGGCCGTGGCCCTCACATGCACCTGGTGGCCCATAAGGAAAACCAGGGACACCAGGTGTATACGAGGGACACGATCGGCCATTTAGTACATGTCAATGGGTCCATAGGATATAGTTTGGCCGGTGGCCCTCACATGCACCTGGTGGCCCATAAGGGAAAACCAGGGACCACAGGTGTATACGAGGGACACGGCGCCAGTACAAGTCAATGGGCCATAGGATAGTATTGGCCGTGGCCCTCCACTGCACCTGGTGGCCCATAAGGGAAAACCAGGGACACCAGGTGTATACGAGGGACACGGCCAGTACAAGTCCAATGAATGGGCCCGAAAAATGGCAAAGTGTGGTATGGAAGGGGATACCCCCATGCACAAAGGGTGTTCCATCCAAGTGTACCCATGTTTCAGGCACCTGTCCCCTGGGTAACCTGGGCTGTGTGCTGACACTCTCCCCAATGTTAATGTAGGGCAAGTGTCCAAAACTCAACGAGTCGTTGAGGATCAGATTTGCTGTGGACTTTCAAGTATCAGCATATGTGCTGAATACACCCAAATCTGAACATGAGGTTTGGGACACTTGCCTACATTAACATTTGGGAGAGTGTAAGGTAATAGCCCATTGACTTTTGCCTGACAATTAGGGTGTTTTGGGACACTTTGTTGAGGTTCAGATTTGGCTGTGGATTTTCAAGAATCAGCATATGTGCTGATGACAACCAAAATCTGAACATGAGGTTTGGGACACTTTGTAAAGTGTAAGGCAAATGTCCCAAAATTAGGGTGTTTTTGGGACACTTGGCACACATTATCAGTGGGGGAAACTGTAAGGCAAAAGTCAATGGAGAACTTGGGAACCAGGGGTGGAGCCCAAGGGGGTGTCCCGGGCCGAGTGTACCAGGAAATCAGGCACCTTCCTGGGGTAAACTCCGGGCCATTTGCCTGACAGCTTCCATAATGGTTAATATGTGCCAAATGTCCCAAAATTATGAGTTTTTTGGGACACTTGCCCTACATTAACATTGGGGAGAGTGTAAGGCAAATAGCCCATTGGGGACTTTTGCCTGACAATTAGGGTGTTTTTGGGACACTTTGTTGAGGTTCAGATTTGGCTGGCTGTGGATTTTTCAAGAATCAGCATAATTGGCTGATGACAACCAAATCTGAACATGAGCTTTGGGACACTTGTAAAGTGTAAGGCAAATGTCCCAAAATTAGGTCTTTTTGGGACACTTGGCATAGGTTTATCATTAAAGCAAGTTAAGGCAAAAGTCAATGGAGCACTTGGAACCAGGGGTGGAGCCCAAGGGGTTGTCCGGCCGAGTGTACCCAGGAATCAGGCACCTTCCCTGGGGTAAACTCAGAGGACTCTCTGGGGCTGACGGATTTCCTCAACGTTTGGCCTTATCGGGCTGATTTTCACACAGCTCATTCGGCGGGGTCGTACAGAGCGTGAAAACGTCGATCCCGTGTCGGTCGGACGTTCCTGCTTGGAAAACGGCGAGGAGGAATTTTGGCTCGCTCTTTTCAAGCACATTTGACGCTCCGCAACTCGGCAACGCTTTGTCCGATCTGGCCCCAAACTTGCAGCCCTGCATCCCATTCCAGAGCCTCTACCAGTGTGTGAAGAGCACAACGCTTCCTAGGACCTTCTTCTGCTAGCTACTTCCTTTCAGGTGCATCGCAGGCAACTGAGGTCAACAGATTTTTTTGATCAGAAATAGTAAAAGATGCACACTGTGCAATCCAAGTGGAGAAAATGCTGATACCCAGAAAATGAGAGCCAAAAGACTCAAATTTTAAGCAAAAGCTTTTCCCCTTATGATTTCCTATACAAACGTATTGGCCGTGGCACTCCCATGCACCTGGTGGCCCATAAGGGAAAACCAGGGACACCAGGTGTATACGAGGGACACGGCCAGTACAAGTCAATGGGCCATAGGATAGTATTGGCCGTGGCCCTTCCCATGCACCTGGTGGCCCATAAGGGAAACCAGGGACAAAACCAGGTGTATACGAGGGACACGGCCAGTACAAGTCAATGGGCCATGAGATAATTTGGCCGTTGGCCCTCTCACATGCACCTGGTGGCCCATAAGGGAAACCAAGGGACACCAGGTGTATACGAGGGACACGGCCAGTACAAGTCAATGGGCCATAGATTAGTATTGGCCGTGGCCCTCACATGCACCTTGGTGGCCCATAAGGAAAACCCCAGGGACACCAGGTGTATACGAGGGGACACGGCCAGTACAAGTCAATGGGCCATAGGATAGTATTGGCCGTGGCGCCCTCCCCATGCACCTGGTGGCCCATAAGGGAAAACCGGGACACCAGGTGTATACGAGGGACACGGCCAGTACAAGTCAATGGGCCATAGGATAGTATTTTGGCCGTGGCCCTCACATGCACCTGGTGGGCCCATAAGGGAAAACCAGGGACACCAGGTGTATACGAGGGACACGGCCAGTACAAGTCAATGGGCCATAAGGATAGTATTGGCCGTGGCCCTCACATGCACCTGGTGGCCCATAAGGAAAACAGGGACACCAGGTGTATACGAGAGGACAACGGCAGTACAAGTCAAATTATGGCCCGAAAAAAATGGCAAAGTGTGGTATGGGGGGGATACATGCACAAGAGGGTTGTCCATCCAAGTGTACCCCCATGTTTCAGGCACCTGTCCCCTGGGTAACCTTGGGCTGTTTGTCTAGACACTCTACCCCAATGTTAATGTAGGGCAAGTGTCCCAAAACCTCAACGAGTCGTTTGAGGATCAGATTTGGCTGTGGACTTTCAAGTATCAGCATATGTGCTGATGACACCAAATCTTGAACATGAGGTTTTGGGACACTTGTCCCTACATTAACATTTGGGGAGAGTGTAAGGTGAAATAGCCCATTGACTTTTGCCTGACAATTAGGGTGTTTTGGGACACTTTGTTGAGGTTCAGTTTGCTGTGGACTTTCAAGAATCAGCATATGTGCTGATGACAACCAAATCTGAACATGAAGGTTTTGGGGACACTTGTAAAAGTGTAAGGCAAATGTCCCAAAATTAGGGTGTTTTTGGGACACTTGGCACACATTATAGTGGGGGAAACTGTAAGGCAAAAGTCAATGGAGAACTTGGAACCAGGGTGGAGCCCAAGGGTGTCCGGCGCCGAGTGTACCCCAGGAATCAGGCACCTTCCTGGGGTAAACTCGGGACATTTGCCTGACAGCTTCCATAATGTTAATATGTGCCAAATGTCCCAAAATTTAGGGTGTTTTGGGACACTTGGCACACATTTATCAGTGGGAAACTATAAGGCAAAAGTCAATGGAGAACTTTGGAAAACAGGTGGTGGAGCCCAAGGGGGTGGGCCCGCCGAGTGTACCCAGGAATCAGGCACCTTCCCTGGGTAACTTGGGACATTATGCCTGACAGCTTCCATAATGTTTAATATGTGCGCAAATGTCCCAAAATTAGGGTGTTTTTTGGACACTTGGCATACATTATCATGTGGGAAAACTGTAAGGCAAAAGTCAATGGAGAACTTTGGAACAGGGGTGGAGCCCAAAGGGGTGGTCCCGGCCGAGTGTACCCGGAATCAGGCACCTTCCTGGGGTAAACTCAGAGGACTCTCTGGGGCTGACGGATTTCCTCAACGTTGGCCTATCGGGCTGATTTTCACACAGCCCTTCGGGGGGTCGTACAGAGCGTGAAAACGTCGATCCCAGTGTCGGTCGGGACGTTCCTGCTGGAAACGGCGAGGAGGAAATTTGGCTCGCTCAGCACGTTTGACGCGCGCAACTCCGCAACGCTTTGTCCGATCCTGCCCAACTCGCAGCTCTGCATCCCATTGCCAGCCTCTACCATGTGTGTGAATGCACAGATGCCTAGCACCTTTCCGCTAGCTATTTTTCCTTTTTCAGGTGCATCGCAGGCGACTGAGGTCAACAGATTTTTGATCAGAACAAGTAAAAGATGCGCACTGTGCTATCCAAGTGGAGAAAATGCTGATACCCCAAAATGAGAGCCAAAAGACTCAAATTTTTCTTCAATGCTTTCCCTTATGATTCCCCTATTCACAAGTATTGCACATGTCCCTCACTATCACCTTGTGTCCCCCCCAAACAACCTGACCTGCGGATCTTTTGAGGCTTTTTGTGGGAGATAGCAGTGGTTTATGAAGACATGGATGGTCTAGTTTTTAATCGTCTGAGTCTAACCCTTCCAACGGTACCAAGCATGTGCAGAACAAACACTCCTACGCGAAGCCAGGGCCCCCAAACACACTGCATGAGGGCCACGCACAATACACATGCATTGTGCGTGTCCCTGCCAATTAAGGCCATAATTTCAAACTCGCCTCCCCCGCCCTGAAGTGGCTAGAGACAACCAAAATCACAGAATGCGTCACCAGTGCGGCCAGGAACATGTGTGTTAAAATTTGGTAGCCGTGCATTAAAAAGTTTTCGAAAACTCTCTCTCCCTCCAATCCACCTGTGGAGCAGTCCTCTGTTGCCCTACGAACCTCAGAGGACTCTCTGGGGTTGACGGATTTCCTTCAACGTTGGCCTATTGGGCTGATGTTTCACACAGCTCATTCGGGGGGGCTCGTACAGAGCGTGAAAACGTCGATCCCGTGTCGGTCGGAGTTTCCTGCTGGAAACGGCGAGGAGGAAATTTGGCTCGCCTCAGCACGTTTGACGCTCCGCAACTCGGCAACGCTTTGTCCGATCTTGGCCCAAACTCGCAGCTCTGCATCTCATTGCCAGCCTCTACCAGTGTGTGAATGCACAGATGCCTAGCCCTTTTCCGCTAGCTATTTCCTTTCAGGTGCAAGGCAGGGCGACTGAGGTCAACCATTTTTTGATCAGAACAAGTAAAAGATGCGCACTGTGCAATCCAAGTGGAGAAAATGCTGATACCCAGAAACAAATGAGAGCCAAAAAGATTCAATTTTCCTTCATGCTTTTCCCTTATGATTCCCTATTCACAAGTATTGCACATGTCTCCCCACTATCACCTTGTGTCCCCCCCAAAACGAACCTGCGGACCTTTGTTGAGGCTTTTTTGTGGGAGATAGCAGTGGTTTATGAAGACATGGATGGTCTAGTTTTTAATCGTCTGACTCTACCCCTTTCCAACGGGGGGTAACCAAGCATGTGCAGAACAAACACTCCTACGCGAAGCCAGGGCCCAAAACACACTCTACCTAAGATGGAGGATTTTCCCTTATGATTTCCCTATTCAAAAGGTATTGCACATGTCCCTCACTATCACCTTGTGTCCCCCCCAAACGAACCTGCGGACCTTTTGAGGCTTTTTTGTGGGAGATAGCAGTGGTTTATGAAGACATGGATGGTCTAGTTTTTAATCGTCTGACTCTACCTTTCCACGGTAAAAACCAAGCATGTGCCAGAACAAACACTCCTACGCGAAGCCAGGGCCCAAAACACACTCTACCTAAGATGGAGGATTTTTCCCTAAAAAAAAAAAAAGTATGATTCCCTTTTCACAAGTATTGCACATGTCCCCACTATATCACCTGTGTCTCCCCCCCAAACGGAACGACCTGCGGACCTTTTTGTTGCTTTTTGTGGGAGATAGCAGTGGTTTATGAAGACATGGATGGTCTAGTTTTTAAAATCGTCTGACTCTACCCTTTCCAACGGTACCAAAAGCATGTGCAGAACAAACACTCCTACGCGAAGCCAGGGACCCCAAACACACTGCACGAGGGCCACGCACAATACACATGCATTGTGCGTGTCCCTGCCAATTAAGGCCATAATTTCAAACTCGCCTCCCCCGGCCCCTGAAGTGGCTAGAGACCCACAAATCACAGAATGCGTCACCAGTGCGGCCAGGAACATGTGTGTAAAATTTGTGTCCGTGCGTTAAAGTTTCCGAAACTCTCTCCTCCAATTCAACTGTGAGCAGTCCTCTGTTTGCCTACGAACCTCAGAGGACTTTCTGGGGTTGACGGATTTCCTCAACGTTGGCCTATCGGGCTGATTTTCACACAGTTGATTCGGGGGGTCGTACAGAGCGTGAAAACGTCGATCCGTGTCGGTCGGACGGTTCCTGCTTGAAACGGCGAGGAGGAATTTGGTTCGCTTCAGCACGTTTGACGCTCCGCCGCACTCGGCAACGCCTTTGTCCGATCTGGCCCAAACTCGCAGCTCTGCATCCCATTGCCAGCCCTCACCAGTGTGTGAAAGCACAGCTTCCTTAGACCTTCCGCTAGCTATTCCTTTCAGGTGCATCGCAGGCGACTGAGGTCAACAGATTTTTGATCAGAAATAGTAAAAGATGCGCACTGTGCAATCCAAGTGGAGAAAATGCTGATACCCAGAAAATGAGAGCCAAAAGAACTCAAAATTTAAGCAAAGATTTTTCCCTTATGATTTCCTATACAAATGTATTGCTCGTGCCACCAGCTTCCACTTTGTGGCCCCCATTCAAGATGGGCTGCAAGTGCTTTTGGGGGTTTTGGGGGGCCCAGGAGTGGGCTACGTAGGCACGGGTGGGCTCGTTTCGATCGTGTCAGTCTGTGCCTTTCCGACGGTAACCATGCTCATCCACCTTACATGTTCCTGAGCAAAATGAGAAAAAAAAAGACACTCGCTTGGGGAAGGCCGAGGTGAAGGCCCAAGGTTTCCCTTATGGTTCCCCATCCAGATGCATTGGGCCTGTTCCTCCCATGCACTTTGTGTCCCTAATTTGCGATTCCGTTAGGGGGGCATCGGTAGACGTGGGAGCGGGATACAGTGGCGTGGGGGGGCTCGTTGCGATCGGGCTAGTCCGTGCTACCTAGACACGTGTGCGGCGAAAGCTGACCTAGGACGAGGTCCGTGCGCAAAACACCTTCCAAGGAGGCCGAGCCTCGGATATGTCGTTCGGGCCTCGCACCGAGAAGAACGAGCCCCCCGTTGCGTCCGCGGGACCTCGGACCCCGCAACGAGAGGGGTAAATGTGGATCACGTTTTTTCCCTTGCTAATTCCCATCCAGATGCATTGGCCGTGTCCCTCCCTTACACTTTGTGTCCCATATTGCGATTCCGTTAGGGGGGCATCGTGAGACGTGGGAGCGGGATACAGGGGCGTGGGGGGGCTCGTTGCGATCGGGCCAGTCCGTGCTACGAGACCCGTGCGGCGAAAGCTGGCCTAGGACGAGGTCGTGCGCAAAACACCTTCCAGGAGGCTGAGCCTCGGATATGTCGTTCGGGGGCGCCTCGCACCGAGAAGAACGAGCCCCCCGTTGCGTCCCGTGGACCTCGGACCACCCGAACGGCGGCGGGGTGAACGCGGACAAAACCGATTTTTTCCCTTGCGACTCCCATCCGGATGCATTGGCCGTGTCCTCTCATGCACTTTGTGTCCCATAATTGCGATTCCGTTAGGGGGGCATCGTGAGACGTGGGAGCGGGATACAGGGCGTGGGGGGGCTCGTTGCGATCGGGGCCAGTCCGTGCTACGCGAACCTTGCGGCGAAAGCTGACCTAGGACGAGGTCGTGCGCAAAACACCTTCCAGGAGGCTGAGGCTCGGATATGTCGTTCGGGGCCTCGCACCGAGAAGAACGGCGCCCCCGTTGCGTCCCTGAATTCCGTGGGACCTCGGACCCCCGAACGGCGGCGGGGTGAACGCGGACCCCGATTTTTCCCTTGCGACTCCCCATCCGGATGCATTGGCCGTGTCCCTCTCATGCGCTTCGTGTCCCCATTTCCCCCCCCCCCCTGGGATTTCGACGCGTCCTAACTCCGGAACGCCTCGTCCGACCGAGCCAAACTCGGCAGGCCTCATCCCCCCTGGGGTACCTGCGAGCCTGCAAAAGCGGAGCCCCGTGGTGCAGTTTCCATTTTTGACAGGTTGGTGGCGCTATAACGGGGGCGAGAGCATATGGTGTCAGAGGTGTGGAGTGGAACAGGACCCCAAAAAACCCCCACTTTTCAAAATTTGTTGCAGTACCACTTTTGACAGGTTGGGTTGGCGCTCTAAGGGGCGAGAGCACACTGTTTTCAGAGGTGTGGAGTTGACAGGGACCCCAAAACCCCACTTTTCAAAATTGTTGCAGTACCACCTTCCACAGGTTGGTGGCGCTATACTGTGTGGGCCTATCTGAGGTTGGGAGAGACACTGACCCCAAAAAACCTATTTGTCAAAATTGTGGTAGTACCGCTCACGACAGGACTTTGCGCTATAGAGCGCAGGCTGGGTGGGGGGGGTGGAAAGGAGAAGCTCAAAAGCTGAAAAATGAGCTGAAAATCGAAACGTGGTCAGCAGTCGCCACCCTCAGTATTTCTCGGGGTCGGTACGTAAAGGCCACCAGGGTGAAGTACACGGGCAATACCCACGCATTGCACGTGTTCGTCTTATAACTTAAGGACAAGCGCAAGTCATTCGTGTGTAAGTAAGGGCCACCGGCCTATCTCCGCGGCTTGGCCGTGCCCCCATTTCCTTCCACCTGGTGGCCCTTTTCCCCTAAGAGGAGATGGACTCTAAATTCAAATTGCTGGAGAGTTTTATGGTTAACACTCCCTGAAGTGTATATTTCAAGGGAGGGTAGATGGGTGCCCTCATAAATAACTTTGTTACCTCTGACCCTGGGAGGGTCTGGGGGCCATATTTCTAAACTCTTTTAAGTTGAGATAACACCCTCATTTTTGGTATAAATACTGTGAATTCTGTTCGTTGCTCTGCTTCTCTGACTTGCTCAGTGCTTAGTGAGTCTTCAAACGCTGAATGCCTTTGAATAAACTTATAAAGACAAAGTCCGGTCTTTATCTTGTTAATGAGTTGTCTTCTCTCCCACTTTGATAAGAAAATCCATAACCGTTCACTGGGCCCGTCGGGACCACAAACATCAAGCTCACCATCCCCACAGTCAAGCATGATGGTGGCAGCATCATTGTGTATGGGTGTTTTCCTTAAACTGGGACTCTGAAGCTATTTTTGATCGATGGTAAGGAGCTAAATAAAGGGAGGGTAATCTATGTAGAAAAAAATGGAGAGTACAAAAGACTTGAGACTAGGGCAGAGGTTTACCCTACACCTGGACATTGCCTCTAATGGTTACAGCTAGAGCTTCACTGGGACAGCTTAAATTAAAGCATACTGATGTGGTAGAATGGCTCAGTCAAAGTCCAGACCTGAGTCCAACTTAGATTCTGTGGCAAAACATAAAAATTTATGTTCACAGACACTCCCCAACCAATTTGATTGAGCTTATGCTGTTTTGCAAAGAAGATTGAGCAAAATTGTAGTATTTAGACATGCAATGCTCTCAAGACATACTTCAAAAGACCTACAGTTGTAACTGCAGCAGAAAGGTGGTTTCACAAAGTATCAACTTCACAATTACATACTACTTTGCAATGCTCTATGACATAAAATCCCAATAACAAAACATTAAAGACTGTAGTTGTAACGTGACAAAATATGAGAAAAATGAAAGGGGAGTAAAATATTTAGCAAAGCCTTGCATTTGGAAGTATTGGCACAAAATCTGCTTTATCATAGGCTTTCAGGTTTTACTCATTTGTAAAGCACATTGAATGTCTTGCTGCTGAAATGTGCTACATAAATAAACTTGCCTTGCCTTGATCCCATTCCATGATGAAAATACAGCACCCCAAATCAGCCAAAAATAAAAAGACAATATCCAAAATGTAAACACATTTTTGCCAATAAGAAAACAAGACATATGGCATAAAACTAATAGAATGGAAAATATGCTGCATAGGAAAATGCCTTTTAATCGCACTGACAGCATTTGAGCTGTCTCCTTGCATTACTTTACGATAACCTTTTAAATCCCAAAATAACCTCTTTATAAATAACCCCCCCTCCATGCACGGAAATACACATATCTGTGACCAACCGCATTTTATTCCACCGTCCTGCCCCAACGACATCTTGCCCCAAGGACAAAAAAAAGTTCTCTTTACTCTCTTGTGAATTTAGTACAGCTGTTGTGCTCTCTGTTAAACCAGTAAGCAGCACAACCTAGCACTGACCCTGGCTGACAGCCTAACGGTGGGCGTGTAGAACATCGTTGTGCGTAAAACACACAAAAACTAAATGGGTTACCACCATTCCAATGTATCCAAGAATAGCTGAAATGGTAAAGAATTACTCAATAATGAGCTCCAGGCTGTTTATAGAAGATCAAAGTTACCTATGAGTAGTGTAACAATTTAAAAGACACATTTGAAGCTTAGCTATCAGCAAGAATGCTTCACAAAGTTCCACTGTTAAAAATAGACATGCTAAAGAGGAAACTTGCCAAAATTGCCAAAGAACACTTTGAATAACCAAAAGTACAAAATGGCACAACTTTTATGGACTAATAAAAGTATGGTTGCTTTTTTGCTGACTTTGGGCTGCAGACAGTTTTTCAAATGACCATGAAACACTGATGCATGGTGGCAAAGCCATCATGCTCTAGGGGTATTCTCTCAAATGACGGTTTCAGTTCTGTTTGTCTCACAGCAAGGCATATGGATCTGTTTGACTACATCAACATATTTGGAGATCATTTTGGTTCCACAAAATGGACGCTCGACAAAACAATGACCTCAAACATCAGTAAGCGAGCAGCATCTTAGTTCCAGACAAGCAACATTTTTCTTACGGGACGACCAGCCCAATCCTAGGACCTTAATGCAATACAAATCCAAAAAAATCAAGTACTATAGAGGAACTATGGAATATGGATCCTGGAATACCTGCTGTCAGGTGCAACAAGTTGGTTGATTCTAACCAACACACATGTGAAGCATGTGAAGCATTCAAAACAGTAGTTTTTCAACTAAATATTAATTCTATGGATTTTTCAGTAATAACCTAATATTTCTTTTTACTCACTTTCTGTACAAGGAAATCTATTTTGATCACTTTTTCTTCATGTTTTGGTTTGGAATTGGGTGAAAGATGTTCCCAATGCATTTATGTTCGAAGAAAAAAGGCTACTATAAGGATACAAGTATTTCCAGCTTTACTCAATTTTTAAAAACACATAAATGAAGGATTACATTGCCTGTAGGGCTTTCTGGTTGTCAGACCCTGAGTGGGATATAAGGGTTTAAAACTGTTGTTCAACTTCCATACATCGTTTTCTGCTGAGTGGGTGGCCTGATGGCTCTTTAGATTGCTCCAAGCATTTCATCTCACCACTTTCTTCTAAGTAACTTTACATGTCACAACCAGTAAAAAACTCCATTAAAATATTTCAAAGAGCCCTGGCTGTTTTGGTGATGCTCTGCTCTAGGACGGCTGTAACTAAAATTAAATAGATACGTATTTAAAAACTTAGCAGGACTTTTTATGTGTCTATCCACCAGCTGAGCTTGGTGACTGTGAGGTGTAAATTTCATCCTCTACCCGTACTTAGGATTTCCGTGCTGTGATCAAACAAGGAGTAAGAGCAGAAACACATAGAAAAGTTCAGGTTTTAAGAGTTCAGAGAGTGTGGTGTTTACATGTGACCGTCTGCTCTTTGTCACAGTTTGAGAGCGAAAGCAGACTGGACTGATGCTAACACTCACAGCAAGAAGGGCAACAAAGTCACAGTTCGTCACAACTGAAAGCCTGTCAAATATGGTCATTATAATAAACTAGCAATGTTTCTCAAGTAACAGAATGATGCAAAACAATGGAAACATTTTACCAGGGCCAAATTTTAAGTCATTACAAAGACTGCCATATTTGGAAGCAGGGTAGTTGCACACAGTAGCTCCATGAGCTGCAGCTTATACAAGCTGCTGGATCTGGGAAGATTTCAGTTGATCTCTGTATTTTAGATATCAGATCCAAAAGAGACTGACTTTTGGATCTGACTAACTCCCGAAAGATTTGAGGCAGCTTTTCCGTATGTTTGCAGATGTCACATCTTGGAAGTGGAATCCATTACAATCCAGCCCCATCATATATCGGAGATCTGATTCTTCCATTTGCTCAAAAAAGAAAACTGAAGGTTCATTGGTGGTTCATAGAGTTTTTCCTCCTCTCCTCTCCTCTCCTCTCCTCTCCTCTCCTCTCCTCTCCTCTCCTCTCCTCTCCTCTCCTCTCCTCTCCTTATAAACCAGCTCTCAGATTCAGTCCATGAGGCACCCTGTCTACTTTTAAGACTAGGCTTAAAACTTACCTTTTTGATAAATATTAAGTGGTTCGAGTTATCCTCAGATATCTCAATAGTTATTCTGCTACAGGCTTAGGCTACTGGAGGACATACTGAGCACTTTTCATCATGCTATTTTCTCCTACTACTCTCCAGTTATGCATTATTTGCAGTTATTGCTGACCTTAACTTTATGTCCTTTCTCTGTTTTTATCTTTATAGAAGTTACACCTGTCCTGGCTTTTCTGTTTAGCTATGACACCTTCCTGGAGGGGGGCATCAGCTGAGCTATTACTGCCAAAAACTTCCTGTTCTCTTTCTATAGACAGTACACTTGACTCTGTCTTTCTGTGTTTAAACTTGTCTCTCTCCAAGACAAAGTAACTGAAGGAGGTATTGCTGCCACTAACAGATTTGACAACTAGCTCAGAGCTTATATGTTTTGCTGTGTTCTTCTCCTACATGAAGCCACTGACGCAGTTCCCGCTGCTATTAACTCCTTATTTTACCCTCTTTTTTTGGCGTTTTAGCTAGCTAACTAAAAATGACGAAATTCTGGTGTGCTTGGTGCATTCAGTCTATATTTGGATATGTAGGTTTTCTGTAGTAAGACAATGTTTGTTTTATGTTTTTTTTTGCTGACCTATGATTTTGTGCTTTTTAATATTATTTCCAATTCCATGTAGATTCCACGTGACAAATCGTCTTGGATTTATATAACTAAGTTTGAGGTCTAAATTAAGTTTGCATTGTAAGCGTCTTCCTGTGTGCATGTGTGTATGAGAGAAAGAGGGAGAGAGTGTGCTTGTCTATGAGGAAGTGAAAGAAAAGAAAACCAGGGGGACTTGGGAGACTCACACATGAAAATTGAGCTGCACACTTTAAAGTTATTAAATGCCAATAAAACTGACTCAGCACATCCTGCTCTCCATAAAGACTTTCTATCTTTAAACACGAAGATATAAAGCAAGATTGTTGAGCTGCTCAAGCAAGGTATATCACAGGGATCCATCACCCTCAACCCAAATGAAAGCATTTACCGATGCTTACTGCACCCCTATAACGATGGGATGGCATAAGGGCTAAATAAAAAAGAAGCCTTTAAAGGCAAGGTCTCTTGTCATGTCACTTTTGCATTTTGCAAGTGGGAACCTAACAATGGAAATTGAAAGGTGAAGGAACATTTTATTCTCTGGTGAAAAAGAAAATATCTAGTTGGTCCTGATAGCTTCCAGTATTACTGGCACAACAAGAAGATCCCACTGGGGATATTTTCTACATGCCACAGTGGGGGAGCCACTATAATGATCTGGGAATCTAGACACAGGGTCCTAGTCTCTACAGTCTTTCAATAGGACACTGCTGCAGTCTGAACTCATTCGAGAATAAACTTACCTCTTTTGAACCACCCTGCATGTTCTCCTGATCTATATTCCATTGAAAAGTTCTAGGGAGGATGGTAAAGTAGGTTTAAAAAGTGGACATCAGTTTCAGATCTTAAATGCTGTTCATGAAGCCCCCATACTACATGAAGCAACATTCCCATCATCCTGCTGGAAACAAGGCTGCACAATATGTTGCAAATGTTGCAAATGTATCGTTATCATGATATCACTGTACTCAATATGCATATCGTTAATAGCTGCCTCTTTTTAAATAGATGTTAGGTAATTACATAAGTACCATGCATTTAGGCTGTCTATACATGTAATATATTTAGTGACACTTGTTTAATGCACCATAAAACATTTTATATGGTCAAGAAGGTGTGAGGTTGTGAAATCATTAAGAAACTGCAACTAAGTTGTGTCTTTACCTAAACAACAGAAGCAACTTTTTCGATAAAATCTTGATGTTTAGATGGAAAAAAATTAATATTATTATTTTTCTAGTAGCTGGATAGACTCCTCATTATCTGGGGTCTATAAACCCAAGTCATGCACCATCATGGATGATGCAGTTAACTTGACTATAACAGGATCCTGTTTGTAGACTTCAGCTTGGCCTTCAATACCATCAACCCAGACATCCACCAGAAGCTCACCCAGCTCAAAGTGCTGGCCTCCAGAATGGCCTCCAGAATGGTGGCACATAGTCTACTGATAAACACTGAGGGCGGGTACATCCCTTGCAAAGAAATGCCAGACATAAAAACCATGTGTGATCTCCTTTCGGGGCTGCTTCGTCACTTCAATCACTGAGTGGGTTAAGGACGGGATCCATCAGGTGATCTCTGTAGCCATTCCTCTGCCTTATTTAGAATAAAAGTGTTGAAAGTATAGAACACTTTGAGAGTCATTCCTTTAAGAGACAGTGTTGGAAACAGTGGTGTCTCTTCTGGGGAAAAGGATTTGGGGGAGCTCCAAGGCGTCTAATCGCCAGCTCGGACATTCTATTGAGTATTTTTTTTTTAAATATAGAAAATACCTTTCAAAAAGCTTACATTTCTGTATTAAGATTTTTTTTTTATTGGTCTGATGTAATATTCTAATCTTAAATGTAAGCAGAAAATCATAAAAAATAAAGGCTTGAAAACGTCAGTGTGCAGTTAATCTATATAATGTGTTTCACTTAATGAGCTAAGTTATTGAAATAAATAAACTATAAACAATATTTTAATTTAATGAATGGTTGGCAAATAAAGCTGATTCTGATTCATGTCGCTATTGCAACATATTATAGCATATCACATGTTTTTTCCAGTGAAAGCACTAAACGCAGTTTTGAAGTTCAACAATAGCAGTGAGGTTTCTCACTATATAGCCCTTTTCTTGACACTTTTAGTTTGTTTTAAGTTTTTTGATGATCTTAAAATTTTAATCTGCTAACAAAAAGCCTATTTTAGTTTAAATATTGTTTTCCATTAATTGCCCACTCTATTTGTTTGATCTCTTCCTTTTTTCTTTTTTGCATTATGAAGGTCAACTTACAACCCTATTACAATCTACAGGGGTTAGACAATGAAACTGAAACACCTGTCATTTTAGTGTCGGAGGTTTCATGGCTAAATTGGACCAGCCTGGTAGCCAGTCTTCATTGATTGCATATTGCACCAGTAAGAGCAGAGTGTGAAGGTTCAGTTAGCAGGGTAAGAGCACAGTTTTGCTCAAAATATTGAAATGCACACAACATTATGGGTGACATACCAGAGTTCAAAAGAGGACAAATTGTTGGTGCATGTCTTGCTGGCGCATCTGTGACCAAGACAGCAAGTCTTTGTGATGTATCAAGAGCCATGGTATCCAGGGTAATGTCAGCATACCACCAAGAAGGACGAACCACATCCAACAGGATTAACTGTGGACGCAAGAGGAAGCTGTCTGAAAGGGATGTTCGGGTGCTAACCCGGATTGTATCCAAAAAACATAAAACCACGGCTGCCCAAATCATGGCAGAATTAAATGTGCACCTCAACTCTCCTGTTTCCACCAGAACTGTCCATCGGGAGCTCCACAGGGTCAATATACACGTCCGGGCTGCTATAGCCAAACCTTTGGTCACTCATGCCAATGCCAAACGTCGGTTTCAACGGTGCAAGGAGCGCAAATCTTGGGCTGTGGACAATGTGAAACATGTATTGTTCTCTGATGAGTCCACCTTTACTGTTTTCCCCACATCCGGGAGAGTTACGGTGTGGAGAAGCCCCAAGAAGCGTACCACCCAGACTGTTGCATGCCCAGAGTGAAGCATTGGGGTAGATCAGTGATGGTTTGGGCTGGCATATCATGGCATTCCCTTGGCCCAATACTTGTGCTAGATGGGCGCATCACTGCCAATGACTACCGAACCATTCTTGAGGACCATGAGCCTCCAGTGGTTCAAACATTGTATCCTGAAGGCGGTGCCGAGTATCAGGATGACAATGCACCAATACACACAGCAAGACTGGTGAAAAATTGGTTTGATGAACATGAAAGTGAAGTTGAACATCTCCCATGGCCTGCACAGTCACCAGATCTAAATATTATTGAGCCACTTTGGGGTGTTTTGGAGGAGCGAGTCAGGAAACGTTTTCCTCCACCAGTGTCACGTAGTGACCTGGCCACTATCCTGCAAGAAGAATGGCTTAAAATCCCTCTGACCACTGTGCAGGACTTGTATTCGTCATTCCCAAGACGAATTGACGCTGTGTTGGCCGCAAAAGGAGTCCCTACACCATACTAATAAATTATTGTGGTCTAAAACCAGGTGTTTCAGTTTTATTGTCCAACCCCTGTAGATGCACAAAAAGCAAATACTTATAACTTTTCCCCCCATTCTTAGAGTACACTATAAAATGTAAAGGCCACAGAACAGACCTAAACAACTCCTTGGATCTGGTGCATTACTGATAAAATTTTTAGAAAACTACTGCAAGACAGGGTTATAGATGGTAGACCTACTAGAACTGGTGTCGTTTTCAGTATCATTTCTGGAAAGTTTTAGGTACTACATCTCTACCATTACTGTGCTCATTCACACTGAAAGTTGGATTAAGTAAGAGCATCTGCCAAGCTCTGTTCATTAATGCAACATATATTTTCTGCAAATACGAGCCTGTTGCTGCAGGCAATGCAATGACGCCAGCATCGGCATGTGACGGAGAAGCATAGCGGCGCAGATGGTGTCAAGGCAGGAGTTCCTCTAGTGTCACAGCCCCCCTACTGCCACAGCATACAGATCGGGGACAAGAGATCAAAAGAGGGAGCTGAGACACTCCAGTGAGCTTGTAAACACATTCATTTCCAAGCCTGATCTCTGGAAAACAGGGTCAGTGATGTAGAATCAATGAGGTATTTTTTTAAACAAATTCATTCCTTTTTATGTTGCATATACAGTGTCTTTCATAAATGGTCCCATCCTAGAAGCAAAATTGTAAGCTGACAACATCTGAAAAGGTTTAGGGGGATTTTAACATTCGTCAAGGGTTTCAAAAGTACCCCACTTAAAGTTTGTGTATGTGTGCCCGCCTCTGAAAGTGAGACCCTATCTGCAAATCCACAAGCCTCCTCCAACTCGCAGCTTAAGTGACTTCTAATGGGAAGAGAGTCATGGTTCGAGGCAGAGCCTGGCAGAGACTGAATAGTATAATTGCCTCTGTTCGAGAAGGGTGGGAATACAAGAGTGCTACCGGGGAAGAGAGGGTTATATTTACACGCTGGGCTGTGAGCACGAGCAGATACACCCTGGCATTTAAATCTGACACAGTGGCGCTTCATTGTTTTTCCTCGCAGAAATGCTTGCTGCATAAATAACTGGATGACAAAGCACTGACTGGGACACGTTTTGTGTGTAGCACAGTAAAAGAGGAATAAATAAGAATATGTAGAGGACCATTCTATTCAGATCTTTAGATAAAAAACTGAATAATAAGAATAATAATAGGAATAGTAATAAGAATAAGATTACATTTATTAATAACAAACTTTGAAAAAAGTGCGTATAGACCAGACCGATAATGAGATAAAATCAATCCAAATAATTATAAAGATAATCTAAGATAAAAACCATAAAAATAAAAATATTAATTGATGAACATAAAGATAAAAAAACTCCAAAAATGCCAAAAAAAAAAAAAGAGCAGAGGGTGTGCAGGTGTAAAGAGGATCATTGGTTTTAACAAACACAGCAGAGCAAGGCCATTTACAATTTCATATGCTGAAAGTAACAAAAATCTCTGCAGGCCTCTTGTGGAAGCCAGTGCAGAAAGGTCAGCACTGGACTGATAGAGTGCTGTGAAAAAGTAGAACATATTTGTTGCTGTTGCCTTAAACCCTGCAAAGGTAGCCAGTCCATCACACCATACACTCACAGACACATACCTAAGGGCAACTTACAGAGACCAATTAGTCTAACAGTGATTCTTTTTGGACAGCGGGAGGAAGCCAGAGTACCTGGAGTGGACCCATGCATGCATGGAAGAAGATCTAAAGAGCAAGGTGTGCTTTAAGGTATCATAACAACCTATTAAAAAGGAACAAACAGCGATATGGACCTGGATTTGGCAAGACTGTACACTTTATATGTTAGTGTGACCCCAAAACTTATGTTTTCTACCCTTTCATGAAAATACAATGAAGATTCCTGTGTAAACAGATAAGCGTTACTGATCCCCAGATCAGTAACGCCCAGATCAGATGGTTTGACTAAAAAACAGCTTGATATTGGTCTTATTATTGCTGTAATATGCACCTTTGGCAGCTGACATTGTTGACTCAAAGGTGATCAGATTGTTTTTCATTGTACCAAGAGCAGTCTGTAACAACGGTATGTACATTCATGTTTTCTGCAGCTCCTTTTAAATGTTGCTTTAAGTTTGAAAAGCTTGAGAAGTCACAGGAGAAGGTAGATACACACTGCTGCTTCTTAAGAGGGAAAGTACAGCAGCCAGGTGCTGCTAATCAAAGAAAATTTGATCATCAGCAAACGTGACCACCTCTTTAAAACTAGGAGTTTCAGCAGTTTGCTAGACGTGTGGAAAAGGATGAATGCCAAGGATGTGAAACTTACTGCAGTTCTCTTTGCAAACAGTAGGCGTCACTACTGACAAAACACTGCCAGAAGAATAAATGCAGGTGGTAAAATATTTTGAAACACAAATCTTTCCACTGAGCAGATCCATTTTCACCGACACAAACAAGGAAAAACCGATACATCTGGATTCCATATGAAACCTGGAAGTAGTCACAGGTGCTCTTACTATGCCCTCACACTGTCCAATCGCTCATCTGAATCAGTACAAACGAGATGATCCGCACATCCTAAGAGAAATTGTTGCAAAGTTGCTTTTGAAATGAGACCAGACTAGATATGTTTGCAGGGTCGTGATGGTGAAAATAAAACACAGCATCTCAAGACTTTATACCAACTCTGCAGCATGGTGGTGGAGGGGTGATGGTGTTCAGTCACTGATACAGACATTTCCTCCTATGAATCAGACCCTCTTTGGTGAAGGAATGGCCTCTTAAAACCACTGGAAACAATTCCAGGATTGGATAACTTGCATACGACATTCTGAGCTGAATATAATCAGCTTTGCCTGGAAGTCTGTGTGATTATTGTTAACTAGAAATATACTGCAATGCTTAATAACTACTTAAAATACCTGTGGCAAAATGTCTGTGCTGAAAAGATTGAGTCTGAATTTAATAAATGGGCTGTAAATATAAATAGTATTTTATTCCTCTAAAATGACACCAATGATAAGATCTTGTGTGACCTTGAATGTAATATATCCATCTTTCTCTACAATATGATGCATTACTAAATATTTTAGAAACAATGTGTCTCAGTGGTTATAACTGAAGAAGCCTCAGTCCAACATTTTTGCCTTTTTGCTTCTGCAAGCATGAAATCGTGCCCAGTTCTCCATGAGACTGATCGTGAAAGTGATATGTGAAATTATTCAGTCTTTTTTTTTCTTACCATAGCCGCTCTCCCTCCTTTTATCTCCTCCTGACTCTCACTTTCTTTTTCCAGCACTCATTAAAAAACCAGGAAGTTTTTTAAGAGTGGTTCCTCATAAGCAACCCTGCTCTTAGGTGCCTCGGTTCAGGAAATATACTCCTGAGAAAGATGGAAGCTATGGCTGATGGATCACCAAGGCAACAGGAGACAGGATCTATTGCATCTGAGACAAAATTTCTTGTTCTTTCCGACGCATCTCAGATTTGAGAAGAATAAGAGTTTGATCTAATTAATAATAATATTACTAACAGTTCTGATACCACTGTTTTTGCCTAATTTTATAGTAGGAGTTGTAGCTGTAGGTTAAGGTGATTTATGGCCACCTCAAAAGATCTTAGGTAATCAGGTTATATAAACTTTGAACATTGTCTGTGGAGAAGAACTGAAGGTGAATTAAATATACATTAAGCTCTAGTGCCTTAAACCACAAGCCTATGAGGATGTTAAGATCGGGGGTAAGGCAGAGAGATTAGATTAAACGGAATGTGGTTTTAACATAAGTGGAATGTTTTCCTCATCTTGCAAAGGAGGCGGATTCTCACACGTCATGAAAGCTTCAATCAGATAATTTATCTTCATCAGCCAGAAATAAAATTTGTTTCTCAGGAAGAAAAAACAAAATGGTTAAGCTCAACGTTTTCAGAAAGTTGATCATGCTCTTTTGCATGTGTTCATGCACTGGAGATATCACATGCCAAGGTTCTTCACGACTGCTGCACATCAGCATCAGCATGAATCTTCACAGACATCATCTTCTCTAAATAAGTTTGAAAGGGATCCAGTCGTCCATCAATTGTAATGCACGAAATCACGCAGCACTCCACTAAGGCTGTTAAAATTCCTTCTTGGCCTGAAGGAGCAGCTGTGCATGAGCGGAGTCATTTTGTTTCACACCACAGTTAGTCCACAGAATAGCAAAGAACTGGTGGGAGGGCTCGGACTGGAAGTGGGCTACATGCTGGCACGTGTGAGGCATGAATTGATCAATAGCTATGTGTACACAAACAGGAACTATTGCTGCTGTAAGCTGCAATATCTTTATATTTGTATTTTTTGGTGAACAAGCAGGATGTACAAAATACATTGTACTGTATACAATAAGTTTACAGAGTATTTCTTGATTTGAGACAGTAGCTGTGTTTCCATTACAAATGTACACAAAACTTTGTTGATATTCTGCCAATGTCGAAAAAACACAATTTTGCAATTGCGGTGTTATCATTAAATAAGAAATACAATTAAAATCACATGTGAATAGTTTGTTCACGCGATAACTCATTAGAAAACATTGCGGCAATGGATAGCCGCTTCAAGATCTTGGTAAATGCTCGCATTCCTTTGCTTTTTGGAATCTAAAATGCTGGTAATGCCCCTGTAGCAAACTAAATTTAAAAACTGCTGTGTCTCCTGCTGAAACCAAACATGCAGTGCCATCATCCTCCTACTACGTCCTGTTGTCTTCTTCTTCTTTTTCACCAGTAGTCCCATCCGGTTGCTGATCACGTGATCAAAAAAGTTTCCATAGCAGTTTTGCGAAATACACCAATTTCCATACGGCCAAAAAAACCACCTCATCCTAGCCCAAAAACTTTTTATCGAAATCAATATTGTAAATATGATTATTAATATTACTAATAATGATAGCATCAGTAATGTTCGTAAAATCATTCATACAATCAAAATCGTTAAAAACATAAGGATAAATATGATAAAAAAAATATATATGTGTGTGTGAAAAGAGTGCTTATTATTGTGTTTATCATTGCAGTGAGGGAACCTGAAATTAAATGTCATATTTTAGCTAGAATAACGTTAAATGCATATCTGAGTCCCTGAAGTGTAGCCATAGTGCCAGTTAGCCCTTCCTAAAGTGATACAATTTTCATTCCTAAAGTTGTAAACTTGCATATGTTTAGCTCTGACTGGCTGAGATGCATGCCTACTATGACTTTCAGAGTCACTGAGCAAATTCAGTGGTCATACTCTCATCCCTGCTTAATTTGTGAGTAAGCAACAATCAAGTGTGTGAGTAAATCAGCTTCACACTTTCACCATCAAACAAAGAAAACTTAGTCTCTAAACGGATTTGTTTTTTTTTTTGTTATGAGGGAGGCATGTACATTTCTGACACTGCTTTTTTCTGTTCATGGCCATGGGTGGGCAGGAGCCTGTTTCAGCAGTTAACGACGGGCAACACTAATCCACTCAGGACCAATCCAGTCAGAATCTGCCAAAGGAAAGTATGAGTAGTGCAGCCCTACAAATCTGGCCTCTATGCAAGAGTGGTAAGAAGAAAACCCATTCCTAAGAGAAAGCCATAAGTAGCACTGTTTTCCAAAGCCATGTAGGAAGGACAGTAAACATATGGAATAAGGTGATCTGGTTAGAAGAGTTTCACTTTTTGGCCTACATGCAAAATGCTTTGTGTGATGAAAAACGAACACTGGTCATCCTGAACAACCCATTCGCTTCCTGACACATGGTTGGTGGCAGCATCATGCTATGGGGATGCTTCTCCTTGGCAGGGACAAGGAAGCTGGTCAGATTTAGAAACATGGATGAGACTAAATACAGGACAGTTCTGGAAGTAAACCTGTTAGAGGCTCCAAAAGGCTTTAGGTGGAGGTTCACCTTAATGCACAACAAAATGTTTTACATTCTTCTTTACAATCATACACTAATGTGTTTGGGTCTTTTAGATAAAATCTCTAGATCTCTAGGTCTCTGGATTTTGCGGATGCAAAATCTCGGCTAGGGATATGCACGACTTTTGCGTTGCCTCTCTGGGCAATGAGCATGCCCATGCAGCATTTACTTCAGCGGGCCCATGTGAGCACTGCACATTCTTCACTTTAAAGAGCCTCCGCTACAGACTAGAGCACATACTGTAGCTAGTCTGATATTCTTTTCACAACTACGGCTACCTGTAACTATGCTGATGTGGCCACTCCAGGCATCAGCCATTATTACACAAAGGGTCTGATCTTCAAAGATCCCAGCGGGTGCTAATTTACGTGTACTATAAATAAATTGCAATAGGGCAGACTGCCCTATTTAAATGATGAAATTGCGTGTGCTACTGCCTGGAACAAGAGGAAAAGTAAACAGATCCTCTGCTGTGTTGCTAGAAATATGCAGGGATTGTTACTCTGCATGAATATAAATGATCCAGTTGCTGATTTTTTCCTTCCATTCCGTTCGGCCCTTGCTTTTCTGGACTGTTGCAGTTAGTTAACTTTTGTTGTGCTACTCACAGCAGGTTTGTCATCTGCCCTGACGATATTATTTCTCTCATCTTGCTCGACATAACTCTCAAAAAAATTGGCCAATAAATATTAACAATATAAAAGACAAATATGTCTTTTAATTCATTTGTCTCCCTTGATCTTTTAATTGTTTTCCGAGACTCACCGGATTCTATTGTTTTTTGACAGTACATGTTTGAAGAGTTCAGAGTTTATCGTAAACAGCCACAATATTTAAGCCTGAACGTAATATTAGCAACATAAAAATAGATTGTTGTAGGAGTTGGCAATCTGTATGTTATAGCTTTGCTAATTTTAAACATAGTGTCACATAACTGTCCTGCAAAAAAGTTAATTAATTTTGTTTGTTTTGCCAATGTTTTAAATGATATACAACATGTTTGATTGTTTAAAAATTGTTTTTTGGTCACACAAAATAATTTTTTACTGTATAAACAAAACCCTCCCCTGCCATACGTTCACATTTAAACAACATAATCAAACTGATCCAGCTCCGATTGCCCTGCAATGACATAACGTTACTGTCAATAATGCAATGTGTTTAGTTTAGTGACAAGGTTAAAGCATACACTGTATTTGTCACCACATGGAAAAGCTGCCTTAAATGGTTCAGCATCCAGTTTTGCAAGTTAAGGATTTAATCTGCCTTATAATGTCTTTAGTTATTTCTTAATAATTATATTATCAACAGCAAAGCACAGTGGGTCTTTTGCATGATGTGTGATTACAGGCTGTGCGAGCTTGATCAGTTCTGTGCGCATTTAGCAGATGATCTCACTGACAGCAATGTTACGCTGGAATGATGTTGAATAAAATGTTGCAAGGAGTTTTAGCATTGGAGAAATCTCATGGCTTTTCTTAGTGATTAACTCCAAATTAGGGCTTAGATAATCCTACATAGAATCCTCTATTCTCATCTTTTTTTAATATTTTTATTTTTGACAACCCAAATCTGTTGGCACATGTACAGAAGATTCTCTCTCCGTGTCATCTGTCATTCTATCTGTGCCTCCCTCTGGCCAAAGTGACAGCAGACATTGTTGCGTCCCAGTTAGCACCTGCATTTCAAATGTGCTAAATCCACAAACCGTTTCAGGCTTTGAAAGTCACTTTGCGGGTGGTAAGGGATGACGTTTTGCGGGGTTGGGTCATTATCATATGTTTTGCATATTCATGAAGGCAGACCAGCTAAAAAGGTCCGCTGGCAGTTCTGCTAATTTAGCACATGCAATCCGATTACCACCTCGTTTGTAGATCAGCTTTGCTGACGCAAACAGGTTTGCGTGTGGTTTTGTACACGCAGACCTTTTGAAGATCAGGCCCCAACAGTATTATACAGGAGTTGTAACAATATAAAAAATAACATTATCAACAATTATCTTTTAAATATTTAGGAATACTATATTTTTACACTTTTTGTAAGCCCCTATTTACTCCGCCTAATCCATCCTGTCAGTAAATTCAACCAATAACAGCTTTCACAATGTCTTTCACTCAGACCTTTCTAGTGTGTGTATTTGTACTTTTTATGTTACCTGTTTAGGACCTTTTCTGGCATAATCACTTACCTTCTGAAGATCGATAGGCCTTGTGGAAACTAACATCCGGTCTTAATGCGGCAGAATATCGTCTTTTGGGTAATGGGTTAGGGCTCAGGTTAAAGCAAGTGTCATAGTGTGGCACAAATGGGGTTACTTCAATTAAAAGAGGCTTTATAGGAGTCAAAGTTACCTAAAAAACAATCTGCAGTTTAAACAGCTGTCATCTGATAATGTGTATGCCAGCACCTGCTGCAATAGCATAATTTCTGTGGCTGTAAGATATCAAAATTAGGTTTTTTAAATTAAAAAATGTATTTTTATAAATAACAGATCAAAAAGTTTATTTTGTTTCTGATATAGGGTATATTTCATGTAGTTCAAAGGATTAAACTGTTTTGAAAATAAAACTCTGAAGCATCTATTGAAAGGTTATCCATCCACTCAGAATACTAGATATATCATCTAAACAGAAAGACATGCAGGAGAAACAAAATCAATGGAAATTTTGTTTACTGAAGTTTTTTTCATCAAATATTAGACATAAAAGAACAAAACATATGTTCAAGTGTCTGCTTTAAACAGCTTTAGAAATTGTGGCAAACACACAATAAAAGGAGAGATCTCAACGAGCAGCAGGCCTTTAACCTCTTCCTTCAGAGATGTGACTCTGTGTTTGTACTGCCAAACCCCTTGTGGTTTTTACTAAAGAGCGAACGCAGTCATGCGTGAAAATCTTCAGTCTGTGAGCCCGGAGAAGAAGAATGTACTGAAAGTGCGGAGGGCATCTCCGGGTCCCCAGAGGGCTGGATCCAGTAGAGAATTACTAATAGGACTGGGTCTGCCAGGTTTGTATCAGTGAGTCATAGAAGACAACTTAGATAAAGGATCCTGCACTGCAACAGTGGGGATGAGGTCAGCTCGCTTTTACTTCACTTGCTACAGAAAGCTGATTCTACACAACAAGGCATTATCTTCTTCGTCATTCTGAGTCATCCAATATGAATCTGGCACTGAGGCGAGCTTCTCCGTCTGCATTCAAATTAAAGCCATCCTTAAACAATTACAGGGTCTTGCTGAAAGTAACATCTAATTGACTAAATAGTGAAGTGCATTTTGAATCACACTTTGGCTCCTGCATGGATGGTGATAGCCATTGATAAGTTATGACAGTTCCATGTTTTTTTCCAACTTACACAAAGCTAAGAAATTAGGTCTGCAAATCTAACGCCCCTTTGATGCCAACAGCATTGGCCACTACTGATTAAGACATTCTGGTAATGTCCTAGACCGCTGGGACCTTCATGCACTCTTAAGTTAAGATCTCAGGATCCCAGAGCAATACATTTAATCTGTATTTGGCTAGTTTAGAGACATATCTGTCTCTTTGTTGTTTTACTCTCTGCTGTTTCTTTGAGCACTTCCTAAAGAGTCTTCATCTCTATTTGTGGTATGAGTGCTGTTTTGTATGTGGGACTTCTAATTGGTCAGGAAAGATGGTTTAGCAAGGTAATGACCGAAGGTATAATAAATAAATTCCAGTGTGCAGGTCTTCTTCCAAGAGATTAGATTTGTCAGGTGTTTTAAGAAATACTGATTAAAGACCGTTAGGCACCCAAACGTTATATTTGAACGAAGGTTGCTACTAACGTAGACCAGGAATGTGTATGTCACTCCAAGTAATTTAATTTAATCCTTGTTGGCAGAATAATTTGCTTTTCCTGTGAACTGCTATGGCTACAACCAAAACAATTTCATCAAACAGCTGAAATGAACAATCTTTCTAATAAATAAATAAGGAGGAATAATCAGGCTACTTGGACACACAGATCAGTACACAGTGAGCCTGCCATGGAATAGTGGTCCCAGCCTGGGAGAAACACACACACACACACACCTCCAAATTCAGCATACAGGCTGATGTCTGAGAGACAGAGGACAATTTGGAGGTTTTCAGGTTGCATTCCCTAGCATGGCTTGCTCTGCTAGAACCCCCATCCAACCTCTCACGCCCCCTGCATTCCCTCATGCTACAGACAAGCTGCTGAATTTACAGTTGAAACGCACAGTAGAGGCACAGACACCTTCCATAGAGAAAATAAAAAGAGGGAAGAAATAAAGTTTTCCAAATTTGCTGTGATCCAACAATATTTGAATGGTTTGGAGGTTTGGGAAACCATGGAGCGGTCTTAACTGGCGTAAAGGAAACCTCAGACTAAGCCGCAGTTTAAAAATCAAACCAAGTGATTTTTTTGTTTCCCTTTTATTGTAAATGGCTTCAGAATGTGGGAATGAAACCAGAAAAAATAAATTTCAATCAATGCACTGACCTTGAGAAGTGTTGAATCTTCTCAAGTTAATGGATCTTCATTAATTATTCAGCACCAAGCCTAAACATTTAGCTGCAGTGTACAGGCAACAGAAGCAGCACACCTTTAACATGCATGCCGTTACTGTTACAGGGCCATGCTCTTTACCTTTTATGACCCATTAAACCACGTCTTATTAATGTGAAATCTTTTTCAGGCCATTCTTCTGGTAGATTGGGAAATAAAACACAATGTCTCAGTCATTTCATTACTTTCTTAAAATGTAAATGATAGATTACATCTTATACATTTACTAAGGACACATGTTTGTCTTTAATAAAGAGAAAACTAACATTCTTTGGGAACTATTCCACTAAATGTCGGTTTTTCAGTGCTGTGAAAAAGTATTTGCCCACAGTCAGATTTCTGATGTTTTGGCTTTTTCGTCACAGTTAAATGTTTCAGATCAAGCTCATTTTAATATCAGATAAAGATGATGTCAACAAGAGCACTAGGGAGAATGTTTGACCAAAACATCTTTGCAAAATTGCATTCATTCAGCCACACTGGAGGGTTTTTGAGAATGAACATTATAGAGGTTATGTCACAGCATCTGAATTGGGTTTAAGTTCACTTTGACTAGGCCCTTCCAAATCACTTGTTTTTTTAGCCAATCAGAGGGGGTCTTGCTGGTGTACTTTGGATCATTGTTTTGCTGAATAACCTAGGTCACATGGGTTTTAAGTCACACACTTATAAAAAGACATTCTCCTTTAAGATTTTCAAATAGAGAGCAGAATTCTTGTTTCAATAAATTACAATAAGATATCCAGGATATGAAGAAGCAAAGTACCACTACCATGTGGTCACTGTCTGCTCTTTTTCTGAAATGCTGTCAGTTTTACACTAAATAAAACAGGATGCATACCTTTCAAAAAGTTCCACTTCGTCTCAGAAATCCACAGAATATTTCCAAAGATGTTTGGTAAATGTGAGAAGGGGCTTTACATTCTTTTTGTCCAGCTGTGATTTTGACCTTGGAACTCTCCCACTGATGACCTTTTTCCCCAGCCTCTTTCTTTTTGTTGAATCATGAACACTGACCTCAACTAAGGCAGGTAAGGCCTGAAGTACTTCAGATGGTGTCCTGGGTTCTATTGTGACCTCCTAGATGAGTTGTTGATGTGACTTGTAGTAATTTTGGTAGATTGGTTTCAATAATTCCACACATGATTAGGTTGGATGAATAGCGTTTTGTCCCTTAATAAATGAAATCATCTGGAAAACTGCATTTTTCATTCATTGACATTTTTCTAAAATTTGTAAAATCTGTAAGGTGCAGACTTTTTTAATGTCCATGTAAATTTTGGACACGTATGCACTGTCTAAATATTATAATTGTACTTTTTATGTATTTCAGCTTTTTCTTTCTACCATACACCTCTTGAAAGCAGCAGGAAAAGAGTTTGAAGTGGGCAGCAGCAGCCTCAAAATATCCAGCACTCGTATGAGATGCTGCAGTGAATTAACCCTCTGCAAATTCTTTTAAAAGGACAAAGAGGAGCACTGCTGAACATCTCAGTAAAGGTCAAACATGCACTTTTCCTTTCATGCTGCAAAATGCTTCATTCATAGTTAAATGCACATCATGCTGCCGATAGTTGGTGTGTTTTTTTTTTTATTTAATGGAGAAACAAAAGTTGCTTTTCTCCTTTGTGGCAGCTATTTCAATAAAAAAAAGGACTTTACAAAACAGCCATTACCCATAATCCATCACTTATTCATTTGTCACGGTGTAAAAGAATATGTATAAACATTTTTTGTTTAAAATTAGTCACATTGACGAATGTGATAAAACAGCTGTTAAGACAGCGCCGTCATTCTTTTAAAATGCATTCCTAATTGCCCTATGAATATTCAAGGACTGTTACAAAGGCCTGACAAAGTGAAGGAATCAGTCATGGAGCCCCAGTTTAGGGCCTCAGAGTAACAGCATCATTGCTTATGCTTGAATCTGGGACTTTAATCTGCTTCCTAATAATTTAAAAGTTCTTTCACGAGCGAGGAAGAGCGTGAGAGCATTCGTCATTCTGCTTTGGGAGCATGCGGCTGTATGTGAAAGAAGAGAACAGACAGACAGATAGAGTGAGCATGGCCTGATGGGATGCTGTTTATAGCAAGCAGCGGAAGTGCGAGCTAGGTTAAGGTTCAGTCATGCATACTGAAAGTCTCCCTTATTAACAATCCAACAAGCCTCTTGGTGTCTTTTCTTTTGTATGCACATCAACACATCTCTTCTATCTATCCTTTCTTTGCTGGTGGATGTTAACTTGATTATAAACCAATTGACAAATATAACCAGGTAGAGGGGAATATTACAGTTGCTCTTTGTGGAACATGCTAACTTTATAGACTATATTACAGTACAGATGTTATGCCTTACAATCAAACATTCTACATGTACACAATAAGAGATTGTCACAAAACAAACTCATAATCACTTGGGCTTTGTGTAAGCAAAACAAGCCCAAATCATTACCTCTACCACCAAGCTTGACAGATTGGACAAGGTGTAATAATAACTCTTAAATTTTATGTCCAAATAGAGATATTTTTCCTTAAGTGCTGTGGTTGATTCACATGACACTTTTCAAAGTACTTCATGCTGCCATATTGTTTGTTTCAGAGAGAAGAGGCTTTCTCTTTCTACCCTTCCAAGCACACCATACTTGTTTAGTCTTCCTCTGCTTGTCCTGTCATTTAATATGCTGAGACCTGTAGCATCTACTTTGCAGTACCCTGTATGTAACATTCTCTATAGTCTTCATCAATAGTCTCAAGGCAAACCTCACATTTGTAGTCCTCCTTAGCATGAAGCCACACTGCTGCTCACTGATAGTCAACTCTCTTTGCGTAAACAAGCCTTTATGGCTCATTGATTTTATGTTTCTGTGGTTACTACAGTTCTGCACTTCTACAATTCTCTTATCTTTGTGTCTGAGTCAAATATTGTCTTAGCAAGATTAATCAACGTAACAAAAAGGCAAAAGGCAAAAATATGTTTTCTAGAGTTGCCTGTTGGTCACTGATTCATACTAAAATGTTGTCTCCATTTTTAATTTATAAAACAGATTTCTCCCTTTAGTCCTAAGCATTATTGTGTGTCCACAACCTTTGAGCTATTTGCCAGATAAATGAAAGCAGATTGAAGAAAATTGTGCCCAACTGGATTGTCATATCAGTGCACCCAATGCCATACTCCTTCATGTATTAGTCTTTACTAGGATGTGAAGATTACCTGAATATCAGATAAGTCTGACCCATTCAGTGGAAAGATCAACTGTTTGAAAGTTTGCCAAAATAAACACAGCTAGATTGTTTAAGGTCCTTGAGGTTCAGCATAGTTTGCTTCACCCTGATCATGTGGATCATATGTTATTCCAAAATAAACACCTTTTGGTGTTGCATGTGGGTTAATTCACTCCTGACCCGTCTCCAGTTTTATGTTCACTATTCTGATTGCCCCTGAGGTTTTTTTTAACTAAACTATTTGAAGCTATTTATGCTCTGAAGCCAAAAGCTACATAAGTTATGGTTTTTACCAAATACTGGGCTGTGTTTTAAGGCCAGGCTTTGGATATTCAGTCTTCTTTAACTTGCATGTCATGAACTTTTCAATACAATATCGCAACTGATGCCTGTAGAGTCTGAGATGGAGCTCCAGGGGTTTTGCAGCACAACTACTACGAACCTCTATCCTTCTATATCAACACTCTTAAAGCTACTGGTTCCATCTGTAGTTTTATTACCAAACCAAAGGGCTGCTTATCGATTGTCTCCTCTCTTCTGAAACAAATTTCAACAACTCTTACCAATATCTTCAAGACTTTTGTGCTGGTGAGAGTTTCCTGGTTTTTTCACTTTGCCACTTTTAACAGTGTTGATACAAATTGGTTATTTTCTCAAAATGATTTCTCCCACTACGACCCAAGCAGGATTTTGTATCCTTCATACGTTTTACTCAAACAGTATGTGGTAGAAGTATTCACAGCCATTGAAAAGTTTCACACTTTATGATATCACAACACCAAACTTTAGTGTATTTTATTGGGATTTTATGTGACATACCAACACAAAGTAGTGAATACTTGTGGAAGTGGAAAAAAGGATGCATGGTTTTCAAACTTTATAGAAAAAGAAATCTGAAAAGTGTTGCATTCTTCACCCTTAACCCTGAATAAAATCCAGTGCAATAGAGTCCACCTGTGTGTAATTTAACCTCAGTATAAATCCAGTGGTTCTTTGAAAGCGTCAGACCTTCGTTAACAAACAGCACCATCAAACCAAAGAACACAGCAGACAGGTCAGGGAGAAAGTTATGGACAAGATTAAAGTAGGATTAGATTGTAAAACAGTATCCTAGAACAGTGCAAAGAAGGAATTATTCAGAGAAGTGGCCAAGATACACTCCAGCTCTCCAAAACTCCAAATCACCCTGAAAACACCATGCTCATGGTGACACATGGTAGTGGCAGCATCATGCTGTGAGGACACTTTTCTTCAGTGGGGGCAGTGGAGCTGGTCAGACTTGAAGAAAAGATGCAGGGCAAATTTTTCTGATTTGTTTTTAGCTTAAAAGCATGTTTAGCTGTCCCTTCTTTTTTTTACTATTATGCACTCCTCTGTTCTGATCTATCACATAAAATCCCAGTAAAACACACGGACGTTTGAGGTTGTAACATTACAAAATGTCAAAAAGGTTCAAGGGTTATAAATTCCTGTGCAAAACAATGGACATGCAGGCAATTTCTAATGTCAACATATATTCTTATGACTACATCAGGTAGTCCGTTTGTTCCGGTTAACTTTCCAAGCACAACAGATAACATTACGAACACCAAACAGGGACTGGACAAGCTCAAACTGCATGAAAACTTTTGTGATAAGGTGTTAGCATCAAATCCACCACCAAACTCTGTGTTCCTACCAAAACATCAACTCTGAACACTCGCCATAACCCCCACACACAGAGCTTTCACAGTAAAAGTAAATCTGTGCAGGCCTGTGACTGGCGGATCAGATTAACATGACTGACAGTGGTCCCAAACATGCCCGGCGGTATGCCGTCAATGCCCACACTTGGGCAGCCATTTGCCCTGTTCTCCTACTCGGAGTCAGCTCTGGTGCTGTTTACCTGTCAGAGTCTATTTACTCAGCAAGACCCAGTCGACTGTTTGCAGGAAATCATCTGCATTTCCCGATCGGTGGCCTCAGACGCTCTGCAAAAACAGTCAGCCAGCCTTCGCTACGGTGCACCTGTCAGCTGATGCACACCTGTGGATGTGATTAGATCTAAATGTGAGGTCGCTATGCATCACCCCTATCAGCAAGAGGAAAGCGGTCAAAAGACACACACAACTGGATTAGTTATCTTAGCGAAACTTCAGCGCATTTGGTTTTGTTGCATCACTGATCCAAAACTAACAGCCCAGCAAAGAAGGCGTCACTTAGCAATAAGGGTTTACGCTCGAGCAGGTTCCTGAAATCAGTTTCACGGACAGGTCGGATATCAATGAAAACAGGCTGTGGTGATGAGTGATGATGTTGCCATGACAACAGGCAGGCTGAGCGTGCAGCCTGGCTTTGGTATCTTCAGGCATGCGGCAGGCAGCACCCAGACGGTTTGAGTTTTTAACCTCTTAAGTGGCATAAAGCAAGCTGCAGTCTCAGACGGGATCATGGGATGAGGGTTAAGGGTGTGTGTGAGTGTGTGTGTGTGTGTGTAATATAGGTGGTTGAGGGTGAAGGATGTTTGTCTTTGTTTACGGGAAGGATTTAAAGTCAGGCATCAGTTAAGGCTCTGCTTCAGAGGGCAGATATGAGAATGAGAAAGGTGGTTGTTATTTCTTGCTTTTTTTTGTTGTTGTTACCATCCAGATCCAGAAAAGGCCAACTACAGAGATATGAGAGGGACAAACAAACAGATTAACACATGGAAGCATAGACACAGGCAGAAACAGAAAACAGTCAGAAACACAGCTAAGCTAAACATTTTCCCTCTGTTTCACAAAATCCTACATTGACAAATTGAAATTAAAGTGGCATTATTACGGGTTTAAGAAGAGGAGCTGGTTATAACAATAGAAGTAGAACCAGAAATTATTCCAAAAAGAGATGTCAGCCCAGAAGATTCTACTAAGATTCTCCTTGGATGTTCAGCCCTGATTTTCATGACCGCACTGACTGGGCATGGCAACAGCAACACTAAAACCTCATTCAAAGGGTGGCGTTAAACATTCAGCAAACAAAAGAATAGGATGAAGAAGAAGAAGAATAAAAATAACAAAGCTTATTTTTAAGAAAACAAGTGTCGTCCCTATTTGGATAATTTATCCCTGAGGAACCAAAAGTATATAAAATTGCATTAGTTCCCTGGAATGAATTAATATTTGTTCTATTTCCCCCCCCCCTTCTTCTCCTTCTTCTCTTTGAAGAAAACAGTGCACAAATTACCGCCCCCTATATGGTTGTAGTGAAAACTGCATATCTCTGTCAGACACTCAGGCCTTTAGGGTTAGATTCTAGAAGTGGACAACAGGGGAAACAATAAACAGCTGATCTCAGATGGAAGTTAATTACTGACCTAGCTTTCATGTGCTCCTATGCTAAAGGGCTATTTATCAGTTTTTTAGATCTAGAAATGCACTCGATCATCTTTAGCTTAAATTCTTTAAGAATTAGATTTTCTAAACTGATTTTAGATTATTTAAAAACTAATTTGTGGTTGATTAAACCTTTACATAAATTTAAACAATAAAGGGAGACTTTTAGTTTTCCCCAATATATTTTTTAACTCAAATTCTATTTTTTCTGAAATTCTTAAAAATGTCTCATATGACGGTTCTTGAACCTTATAATTCTTTCAAACAAGAGAATGGAAAACACCTTTTGTACAATTAGACCAAAATCCTTGTTTGAACTTCCTTCTTTTTTGGATTTAGGACAAGAGGTGAATTTTCCTTACTTGCTATAGAGCAGAAATTGGCTTTAAGTGCTTAAACACAACAAAAAATGAAATCACTTCTGCTAGATTTAGGCAATAATTTCAATGAAGTTTCAGCTGCAACAAAACATCTCCTAGCGGTCTTGAATCTCTTGGAAAGGTAACAATCATATGACAATAAATATCCATTAGCGCAGATAAAATCCACCCATCTTTTGATGGTGCTACAACATCATGTTTTCAGGTAGTCACAGCTGTAGTTTCCCATGGAGGATAACTCCACATTACTCAACCACAGCACTTTGTCAGTGAGCTGGTTCAGGGCCCCAAGGGGGGTTTTAACACAAACACAAGCTTTCATTAAGCCTTGTTTGCCTCAGTCAAACATTTTTTGTGTGTGTGTCAGAGAACATGATTACGTTCTGTACTGACAGATGTACATGTGTTTTAAACAAGCATTATGCTTCATCATCTCTCTACGGTCAGAAATGTTTTGCTGAAACCAGACACAATATTTGTCAGTGTTAAACCCTTGCTTATTTCTAATCAGTACAGTAAATGGCCAGAAAAAGATCCCAAATAATTAGTATGGTGGATATAAACGATAATAAGGAACAGAGCAATACCATTTTTATTTGGTTAAATGTAATTTCCAGGTAACAACTTTGGTTTAGCTATGGAGCTGACTTACAATGCAAAGAGATACATAGAAGTATTTATATGGCTAATAGTGGATATTGGCCAGGTAACTGTTCAAGGTATACCAAAGTTTCAAAAACTTGTCTTGAAAACAACAACAATTTCCTATCACACAGTTTCTGAATTTTAAACTCCTTTTAAAGGAAGTTTGCTGCTTTGTCATTTTGCCAATAAAAAAAGAACATATTTATGACTAAAATAGCAGAGGAATTACACCTTATATTATGATCAAGTTGACACTGTTTTGAAACACGGATTGGAAACAAGCTACAGGAGTTATCGCACCTGTGGGTAAAATAAACTACCCATTGGAAGCTTCCTGCGGAAATAGAAAACATGGCTTATTAACTAGCTAACTAACTTGTGGGGCTACCAGATTCACCTAGATAAATATTATTAATGGCATGATTAAAGATTTAAAAAGGATAAAAAACCTGTCAAGATCCATAACATAATTTTAGAAGCACTAACTGGGGATATAACAAGATTTTGTGATAATAAAACACCACAAAATGTCTTGTCGCAGTGAGATCTCTCACAATCTAGCTAGCCAGCTAACAAAGATGCAGTGGAGCAGCACTTGGTTAAAAAAACACAGACAAAGCCCCTATTACTCAGAAATTGTTTATTTGGCTACATTCTGGGTATTTGGAAGAAAAATTAAACAGTGAGAGAGAACAGCGAGGTTAGCTAACTGACTTTTTAACAAGTCTGGACTACATTTTATCTGTGGTTTAAAAATAATTAATACTAGTAATTTCAAACTGGGTAGAGATGCTTGATTTGTGAAAATTATGTGTTTTTGTGTAAGGACAGCATTAAAATGATACAAGCATAAATACCACAACATGGACTACTCAAACCTGGACCTGAATTCTTTTAAATACAGTTGCATTTAGTTCATGTTTATGGAAAAAAATGGGTATTTTTGGTTTGGCTTCAGATATTGCAAAAATCTCATCTCCTTTTTCTGTGTCATCTCGTCCTGCGAGCTTGATGTATCATTACGACTTAGTACTGATAAAAGTTAAATTTCAATTATCTACACTTTTATTAAAAATTTATCTGTGTTAGGTTCTTACTGTGGAACTGGGCAGCGGGGGGAAAACAATAAAATATTGATCCTACATGCAAGTCACAGTCTGGCTGTACGACTTCGAAATCTGAGGTCACACAGATTCTTCTGATTAATCAAACTGTAAGACAAATAAACATTCAACAAATGTATTGACTTTTGTATACTGATTTCAGCTTCTCAACTGTAATGATTGGAAAAAACACAGTTTGTCCAAAAATAGCATAGAGTTAGATATTGTTTTTGGCTATCTCTTGCTCTTATGTAAACCAACCATACTGCTTTCTTTGTTCAAACATCAACCTCATAGTCTTTATTTGTGGCACCACCTGTAGACAGTGAAGAGGAGGAATGATGTAATCACAGAACATGAAACCAAAGCCATTTCTGCTGTTCTGTTTTTAAACCAACTGAGCCTCCACTGTTTGTTAGAATGATGAGCTTCACAAACACTGACATATTACATGAGACTTTGATCAAGTGATGAACATATATACAAAAAAAATGCATGGCATCACATTTTACGGATGAAGACACTGAGAATGGTAGACGACTGTTATTATTAAAAAAAAAAAAAAAAATCTATCGGCCCAATTGGAAATCTCATAAACTGATCAAAAATGGCACCCAGGTAGGAATTTTTCTTAACCACTCTAACCAACAGTGTGTTGCTTTATCGACACAATGTTGAAACAGTAGTTTCATTTCCAGGTTATGTTCATGAACTACAAAGGCTGGTTTGCTGCTTCTCTTATGACTACTTATTGTTGAGCTCAGATAATGTTTTTACTTCTTTATGGTCTGGAAACAACTATGGTTTGGGTCAAAACCCATTATTTTTAATAATGTTAATGGACCCCTTTTATAATTATATTGTGGTGGTGACAGCCAGAATGTGTTAAGAAAAATCCCTCATAAATGTGAGTTGATAACACCACTTTATTGTAACATTTGTAAATCAAAATTATTTGGGTTAGAGTTACAAATACATGGAGTTACAAAAACATGGCAAAAAATAAAATGTCCAGTCTTTTTCTGATTAGAGAATGGACTGACAATACTCTTCAGTGTGGACACCCTGACTGAGTGAAGAAGTCTCAGTAGCCATTTTAAGTATCAGTGATGTGCTTAAAAATGGGGAAGCATTAAAGATGTAAAAAGTTAATGAAAAGAAATCTGTATTTCTGTCAGCATGTCAGCTTTTCATTCAGGATGCTACAACAGAGAGCTGGACCTATGTCGGAACTGCTAAATTCACTCATTCACCATTTTTTTCTTTTGCAGTTTCTGTTTTGATCAGCCATTTCTCCACAGGAAATCAATTTGTACCTGGATTGTGGATATTTTGTCAAATTACAAAGGGAAAAAACAGACCAACTCCCACAAGTAACAGCAAGGCCAAACGTATTAAGAAATAGCTGCTCCTTTTTATGCTTTTGAACTCTCAACCTCTGTCTATTGTTGAATATGATGGATTTGGAAAGGCTGGCCTCCTTCACAGTTAAAGTTAGCATCTGCATTCTCCGGGGAATACACATGGAGACTGGTGTCTTAGCAAACAACAACTCTTGCACATTTCTTGGTCCAAATCTCATTTCTTAGGGTTATGCATACATATAGCCTACCTCTATAGAATGACATTTATTAAGGTTATGGTCATAGTTTCTACTGCCAAATGGGATTCTTCTTTATCAACAATTCCTAATCAACAGACACGTTAGTAGGCCCATGTATGTCATGCAAACCTGTAGCACACATAAACAAACAAGTTGTTTTTATGCTTTGCAAGGAACTATAAAAATACTACTAAGACTAACATGTCGGAGAACATCAAACTACCCACTGGCCCTTGACATACTTGTTATGACGATTTGAAGCTGGCCTGTCATTGTCCCTACCTACACAAGGAATACTATGCTGAAAATGTAACTTTTTTAGCTTATATATGTTGAAAAAATTTATCCTAAACAAACTCAGCTTGGGTAGCCAAAATATAAATCTCTAACAACTTTTCAACCACATTTTCATGTTGTTTAGGCGCAAGGCAATGTCATGTATTCTATGTCTTTTTAAACTGTTTGCTTCCAGGGTAGATTTTACAGTGGTGTTTGTGTTTTGTTGTTTGTAAAATACACTTTACAGAGAGATACAACTTCATTTTCCTTATTGATTGTTAAGAAAATTTTTTTTTACATTGGTTATAAGTAAAATACATTGGTTTTAATTAATCTAGACTCAAGTGTGCCCCAATCTCTGTGTTTTCAAGTCCCTCACAAATCTTTTGGTGAGCTAATCCCACGATTAAACAGTATATGCAGCTCCATAGGGTCCCCTGCTGGCCCAGGGGCCCTGACAGCAAATAAATGTTTATGGGACAGATTGAAAAATGTGCTAGTTGTAAATAAACTGCGCACATTTTGAAATCACAGTTGTTATAAGATGGTACAAGTCCACTTTACTCTTGGCCCAGCTCATATTACCTTCTAGCTTCAAACTCTGGGAAAACTGTATCTGCTCAAATCAAAGAAATGCTATATTAGATATTTATAAACTAAAATGCTAATTGCTTGTGACCTTTCGGTAGAACCCTATCTTATAAAATCAGAATAATGCCTTGGATAGTGATCCATGGGTGGCTCACTAGTTATTTTAAAACAAGCTGTGGTGAACACATGATGCCAAAACAATTTAAAGATGCATCTTAAATAAATCAATATAATCTAAAAGTAAATTTATTTCAGTAATTTGGCTCTGTGATTTGTAATAATTATATAGTTTTTCAGTTCATTTTGATCATTATGAAAACTATTAACAACCCTAAATTTTCTTTTTCAGAAAATTTGAAAACTACGGCAGACCACTCAAAATGAAAAAGATTTAATACAGAAATGTTGGCCTTTCTGAAAAGTATGTCCATATACGTTCAGTATATGCACTCAAAGCTCCTTTTGCATGAAAAATACATCAATATGTTGTGGCATGGAGGTGAACACCCTGTGGCTCTGCATGTGTGTTACGTAAGTCCAAGTCACTTCAGTGCTGTCCCTCCATTCATTTGCATTGTTGGATCTAGTGTTTCTTATTTTCCTATTGACAGTACCCCATAGAGTCCCTATAGTGTTTGAGTCAGGCCTCTTTGCAGGCCAATCAAGCACATTTTGGCCATGATCATTAAAGCAGGTATCAGTGCTTTTCATAATATAGGGCAGGTGTCAGGTCCTGCTGGAAAATGAAATGGGTGTCTCCATTAATGCTTGTCAGCAAAGGGAGGTGTGCCATGCATTAATGTTTCATGGTAGATGGCTAGGCTGATTTTGGACAATGTAATACAGTAGACCAGCACCCGGAAATGACATGGCTCTCTGGATTATCATTAACAGAGACATGTCTAGATGTCTTCAAATATTAACTCCAGCTATAGCCTACATGTTGTGAATCTTCCACAAACAATTGAATGAGCTCTGCCTGTGCACCTTTTTCTAAACACACTTTTTCTTTCCACTCAACTTTACAATAATATGCAATGATTGTACTATATACCACTATATGGCTACAGCAGAGTACTTCTGTCTTAAAAAAAATTTTATTGGTCTTAATATTAAAATCTTCTGAAACAATACATCTTTGCTTTCCATTAACTGTTAGCTAGTCTTAAAAATAATGGAAATAAACCCTTAAAATATACCGTTCTGTAATATACAACCACATCCCAAAGTCCCAGTCCTTTAGAAATGCTTTATAACCCATCAAGATATATGTCAGTAACTAGCCTTTTAAAATCTTAAAGCCTACTTCATCTTGGCAGACATAGATGGTTTTTATTGTACAGGCCTGACAGAAATCCGATGGAAATTCAAATCTAACTCCCCTTCCTAAAAAATGTGGTCAATTACAGTTTCTTTGTTTCTTCACGTAGGGCCAGCTTGGTCATTGCTGCTTGATATGACATTTGTTTTCATGACATGAATAATCACGAACCAAAAACCAAAAACTGAAGAAATCTTTAAGGAGGCAAATTCTTTGTTGTAGCATTTGATGAGTTTTACTTGAATTATTTAAAGAAACTGACTTTTTGATATTCTAATTTATTGAGATGCACCTGGACAATGAGCATAACCGGAAGTGGGCCCCCAAGTCACACCCTGCCTTGGACCACATGCAACCCTGGACCGCCTCTGGACTTTGTAGTTCTTAAAGTGGGAGTCAACAGAATCCAAAAAAATAACTTTTTAAGAGCCGTGTCTGAGAATACAGTCTTTATAAAGCGTAATACATATACCCCAAAATAAGCAGCAAAATTGCTGACATGTTCAACAAAAACAAGTGTGGGGTTTTACACGCTTTTGGCACACATGATATCCTTTAAATACCCATCCTGGCACTGTGGAACCTTGTTAATTTATTTTAATAGCAGAAATTAGCCACGTGTTAGATCAAATTGTTCATAAGCGAGGGAAAGTATGCATGATTTTAGTTGATCTGTTTCAAACTACAAAGCTGTGCGTTTCTGTGAATGAAAATAGAGGGAGCCGGAGACGCGGCGGTGCGCCCTTACCCGCGCCGCCCTGGACGAGTACGGATCCTCGAATAAGTTCCAGATCACCGGCTGCCATTTCCTCCACCGGCTGACATTCCCGTCCGCGGCCACGTCCTCGATCCCCAGCCTCTTCCCAATCTCGTCGTCCTCCTCGCAGTTGTCCACGTTGAGCTCAAACACGTCCAGTGCCTCTTCCGCGTCCCGGTGCTGCCGGTAGGTCATCCAGCAGCAGGGCTCCACGTCCGTCTCATCGATTCCCCAGAAGGAGAGCTCCTCCTCGAACAGCGGTCCGCACACGTCCGCCGGGCAGTGGAGCTTCCCGGTGCGGTAGTAGTTGAGCACGTAGGCGAAGACGCCCGGATGGCGGTCGAAGAAGTATTCGTTGGTCCGCGCGTTGTACTCGATAAAGCCGGGGACTTGTTGCAGCTGATCCAGCACGGAGTCGATGTCCGAGTCAGAGGCTAGCAGGGCCAGTCGCGTCCCCGGCAGGGTCTTCAGGGTGCTCTTGTAGGTTTCGTGTCTGGTACCCCCGACGTTGAGGATTATCCTCTCGTTGTCGTCGAACTTGCCCATCGCTGTGTTTCAGACATGACTTGATGGGATCTCAGGGAGAGACGCAGAGATGGAGGTCGTCGGTGTGCATCCCACAGTCCGTTCTGACAGCCTGCGATGCCCGAAGGCTGCTGGATGATCCAAACCCAAGCAGACTGTGAAGAGCTGTTGATGCTGATGCTGCGCGTCTCCAGCGTCCCTGCCCTCTCCAAGACGCACAGCCGCTCGTCAGCATCCGGCACGCCGTCTAAAACAGAGGAACGCAACACCTCTCTGAAAGCGATGACGGCATCATTAGAGGCTGTCTGAAAACTAACCCGCTCCTTCTTCTCAGCTGCGCTCCCTCACATCGTTATTTTCCAGAGAAACCGATCCGCGCCTATCTTCACAGCCGGGCTCGGGGTCAGCAGAGTCATCTTTGGAGGGATTTTCCACCCTCAAAAAGTCAGGTTTCTTATATTTAAACCGGGGCGTCAAGTTTAAAGACTAAAAAGAATCAACAGAATCAACAGGTCTTCAGCTCCACGTTGCGTTCAGGGTCGGCCCAAGGTTGAATGGGGCCCTCAGATGCGTTTAATTGCAGGCAAGACCACCGCCCACCCGTGAGCCACCACACCGCCACCCATCTTAAGTGTTTCCAAACGCGCTGCCAGAAATTTCAGAGAGCGGTGGCAAGATTGGGGCCACGGGGTGGCACACCTAAACTGACAGACTTAACAGAATTTCACAGGTTTTACTGGAAAAGTATTGAACAGTCTTCTTTCTTTCCTGTTCTTCCTTCCTAGCAGTTTCCATGTTTAAAGGTTGCCAGCTGTAAAAATATGCAAATGTGTAGGGCTACAGCAGAACATGCAGTGAATGTTGGATTCTGAGAAAAACAAGACAGTGTCAATCCAATGTGTACAAAAATAATTATATTATACATAATATAAATACTAATGTATCACATCATCATAGACGGGATATATATTATATGATGGAACGTTCAGAGCTGGGCTAAGCTTTTAGGGCGTAAAAAATTATTTTATTTGGGGGCCCAATTCATGCAGAGACCCCTAATTTCTCTTTTTATATCATCCTTCCCCAGTTCCCTAGTTTAAAAGTTGGATAGTAAGCAAAAAATAAATTCCTAAACAGGCTGTACACCCAAATGGAATTTATTTAAAGGTTACTCTGTCATGCTGAGATTTAAGGTAGGACCCAATGCAGGATGAATGGAGTTGGTGAAAAGGTTTAATAGAAAACAAACTTACAGCTGACCAAGCACAGGAACTCAGGCAGGTGAAAAACATAAGCCACATGAAAGTCAGGCAACTGACAAGGAAGGCAAACTGGACTGGACCAGTGCAAAGACACAGGGTAGGTAATGGGGTGTTAACAAAAGGAACCAGAGGAGAACAATGCAAACCAGAGAGTTTATAAACTGAGGGAAGTGAAGAGAGAACCAATGAACTGGGAGAGAAGCTAATCAGGAGCAATATGGCGCAGGTGTGACATACACAATTTTTTTTATATATATATAGTCTATTTATTTTAACTGTTAGGTGTGCACTCCACAAATCTGGTCTATGTGGAAGAGTGGGAAAAAACCTGTTTGCCATATATTGCAAGCCATTTAGAAAACATCACAGGGAGGAACTCTGATCAGATGGGAACAAAACAGAACAATTTGGCTTACATGCAAAGCCCTGCAAAAAAAAAACAACAACAATAAGTTTGCTGTGGGTGTGCCACATTTCTGCCAACAACATAGCATCACGAGATGAGATCTGATCAGCACATCATAGAGATTCAACAGACAGCTGGCATACTATAACTCCTTTTACAAATTAATTTATTGAGTTGGTCTAAAAAAAAAGTTATTCTGGAAATGGTCAAAATATTAAACTATACTACAGTGGATTACAAATTAAAAAGGCTGTACACATCATTTCAAATTTACAAAAGTTACAGTATAAAACATCCATACAATTCCACTTCCACACATAAAAAAAAATATTGAAATAAAAAAGAAACACCAAACCACAAACATCCTGGTAAATTAAAGCCAGTAGCTTAATTCAAATGCACACAGGAGTACTGAGAAGGTGTGATGAGTGACATGAAAACTAGCTGAGTACCAGCAACAGAACAGCTGGGGAAGAATCTAAGCAGGAAAGGATGAATAAAGGGTACAGGAAAAACTGAATGGAAACACAGAGGATCTAACTAATCAAAATCTTATGAATAGTACCAACATGAGAGACTAAACCAATATGTACAGAACAGGCATGTGCAGAGGGGGGAACAAAAGTGCCCTTTTGATCAAAAGATTTTATTTATTTATTTATTCATTCATTCACATAAGCCCTTCTCTGACACCTATTGAAAACATGTATTAATATTGCTATTTAATGTTATTTTGTAAGAGAGATGTCATGACCAAGCCCCCCTGTTACCCTGTTACCTTTAACCTTTAGCCCCTGTGACGCGAGCAATAGCTGCCCCTCGCGCAGTGAGTTAGAGAAGCAGAGCCCAATATATGTCGCTTTTCATCCAGATTCCAGAACATTTGTTGGTCAATAGACCGGTAAGTGAGTGAATAAAAAAAAACCCGAAACTTAGCAAGATGACAACTTTGTATCATCTCTGCCTTATCACAGACGGGGGAGCAGTGTGAGCAGAGAGGGGCTGAAACAGTTCAATTCAATTCAATTCAGTTTTATTTATATAGCGCCAATTCACAACACATGTTGTCTCAAGGCAATTCACAAAACTCAGGTACATACATTCCAATTAGTCCTAACCATTGAACAGTGCAGTCAAAGTTAGTTATTTATTCAAATTGGATAAAAAGTTTTTCTGTCTAAGGAAACCCAGCAGATTGCATCCAGTCAGTGACTTGCAGCATTCACTCCTGGATGAGCATGTAGAGACAGTGGACAGTCACTGGCGTTGACTTTGCAGCAATCCCTCATACTGAGCATGCATGTAGCGACAGTGGAGAGGAAAAACTCCCTTTTAACAGGAAGAAACCTCCAGCAAAACCACGCTCAGTGTGAGCGGCCATCTGCCACAACCGACTGGGGGTTAGAGAGAACAGAGCAGAGACACAAAGAGAACGAAGAAGCACTGATCCAGGAGTACTTTCTTTGGGAAGGAAAAGTAAATGTTAATGGATGTAGCTCCTTTAGTCGTTTCACCTAGAAAGAAGGACAGATAAACTCTGAGCCAGTTTTCAATGTTAGAGTCTGAAGAGAGCACATTAGAGTTAGTTACAGTAAAAGCTCAGTCAATCGCCATGTCTAGGAGAGAGAAAGGGTTAAACACTAAAAGACAGGGCCATGTGGATCATCGGTAGAGGGTGAGCATTAAGTTGTTGCCAGCAGGAGCTCGGACGATGCCCCTCTCCAGAAAGGTGTCACAGGTAGACACAGAGTCAGGTCAGATGTAGCTTCTAGGAAGAGAAAAGAGAGAGAATAAAGTTAAAAGCTGAAATAACAGCAAATAATGCAAAATTGGAGAGTAGTGTGAGAATGTAGCGAAGAGGGTGAAAGTGGTCATTATGTCGTCCAGCAGCCTAAGCCTATAGCAGCATAACTGCACAGAAAGTTTCAGTTTATTATTTTTATTATTTAGTTAAGCGGCGCTTATTTTCAACAGTGTCGTTTCAAGGCACCCCACAAAGGGTCCCACTGATGGTCATTGTTATACTAAAAACCACAAGGATTGGGATACCTCTCTCTGTCAGACTGATTATAACCATTGGAAAAGAGAAGGGTCATACAGGTAGCGGAAATGGAGGGTGTGTTTGCACCTCAATCATAACTGAGAAGGTTTAGGCCAAACCTGACTCACCCTTACTCCATCCAACAGGGAGGGAGGAAGGCTCCCTCCCTGATAAACTAAGCCACTCTAACTATAAGCTTTATCAAAAGAAAAGTTTTAAGCCTAGCCTTAAAAGTAGACAGGGTGTCCGCCTCACGGACCAACACCGGGAGCTGGTTCCACAGGAGAGGAGCCTGATAACTAAAGGATCTGCCTCCCATTCTACTTCTAGAGACTCTAGGAACCACCAGTAAACCTGCAGTCTGAGAACAAAGTGCCCTGTCAGGAACATATGGAACAATCAGATCTCTGATGTATGATGGAGCAAGATCATTAAGGGCTTTATATGTGAGGAGAATTTTAAATTGTATTCTGGATTTAACAGGGAGCCAATGAAGGGAAGCTAAAATAGGAGAAATATGATCTCTCTTTTTAATTTTCATCAGACACACAACACACACGCAGGGGGAGAAAGGAGCTTTCACTTTCACTCAGCAGTATTACGCTAATATTCTTAGAAAAGATGTGTGATGATGAGATGCATTAGTGCTGCAATTTATATGTTTAACCTTTTTGGGAGCCAATGAAAATGCAGTTATTCATCTATCAGTCAGTTGCTTTAGAGGGTAGAATGAAGTAAATAGTCTGTAACTAACAAATCATTTTATAGATTATATCACATTTCTGTCAAAATTCGTCTCCCCAGCTAATAAAATGTTTTTTTTTTGTTTATGTTTTTATGTTTATTTATAATGACTCATTTCAAGGAACTTGATTGGATAGTAGTGGGTGAATTTTAAGTAGTGCATTTTAAAATACTTTTTAGATAATTCATAATGTGTTTGTTTTAGTTCAAAGATGCCTTGTAAAGAAAGATGTCTGAAACAAACCAGGAAGGAGCTGCTTGAAGCAGCCAAATGTAGAGGATTGTTAACCAACTGGGTTAGGAGAACAACAGGTAGGAACAAAAAAAACTAAGATTTTATATAGTCAACATATAGATGTTTGTTGTGCACTTATGTTGAACTTTATAAGCAACAAGTTTAAGGGTTATTAATGATTTTCAGATGTACTGTAGTTGAGAGTAGATTAATTGATTACTAATTTCTTGCCTGTAGAAGGAAAGTGATAGATCAGATGAGATGGAGACAGAAATACATATAACAAGAGACACTGAGCTACAGTCAACACAGGGAGGATGACAATGAGGAAAAAGAGAGAGTAGACTTAGAAAAAAAGAGGGAAAGAAGAACATGTACATAAGTAATCACAAATCATAAACACAAAAAATACAAGAGGTCTAACCCAAAGTTTGATGGTCAGTTAGCAGTGTTAATGGGCTTTATGTTTTCTTGTGGTGGCATGTAACACAAAGGTTCCATGTTAAAGTTTGATACACCTGTGCTGTTCTGAATGGACCATCTTCACCTCCACTGTAACGACAGAACATCCAGACTGCTTTATTTATTTTTAGGGCCTTTATTACAGTGCACGAAAAGATTATATTGTGCCCCTCTGTTTATATTTTCCGACAGTGTAATTGTGTAAAAACAAAATATGTCTGGTGGCCTAGTTCTCTAATAAAATATTTAATACATAAAGAACTGGTGTTGCATTCTAAATTATAATTTTTGTCAGAGTCTGAGTCTGTATGTGTGTGTGTGTGTGTGTGTGTGTGTTTAGTGTACTTGGCTACATAATCATTCAGTGTTTCTCAGTTGGTGCTGGAGTTCTCAGGTGCGCCGGATGACAGGTGTCTCCTATCTGCTGATTGCTTGTAGGAGTACTTAAGCGGGAGGCTGCCAGCACTTTGATGTCAAAGTGTTTGCCTTAGTGGTAACAAGCTCAGCCTCTACTGATTTTTTGCTTCAAGTAACTTTGTATTTTGTTCCCACGCAGGTTTTTACCTGAGGCTTGTTTACCTTGCTGAGTTCCGACTTTGTTCCAGAGTTTCTCTGAGCATCTGGATTCTCAACTACTGAGTTAAGGATCTATCTTCTTGTGGATTTCTCTCACTACCGTCTGTACCTTTCGGACACGGACCAAGCTGGCGGCTCCCCATTTCCTCCAACTCCAGGACCCAGGCATCAGCGTACCCTGTTCCTTCCTCCATCTCAAACATCGGCACCTGAGCTCCATTTGGCTGGCATCAAGATCACAACAAAGAAGACAACTGAACGATCTTCCTTCGCAAGTTAAGACTCTGAATCTCTCTACCCCTGGTGGTTCAAGCTTCAACAATTTAGTAAGCCATTTCTCAGATCTAAGAAATCAGTTACTTCATATCATTTCGTTTGTTCACCAGTCCATTCTTCTTCCTTCCCGTACAGTTGGTGTTTCCAATCCTCATCCCAGATTACTTTGCTGACAATAAAATCCGTAAAACTTTCGCTTCTGAGTGTTCTCTGTATGTGGGTCAGATCTATACTGAAAATGACAGAACACTCTGGCCAACAAGACCCTGCAGAAACACTCAGAAGAAAACTTTCAGAACATGCAAGTCAGCTTCATTCTCGTGATTCATCTCTCCATTTTCTTACAGAGCAGCAGCATCAAACTAACCAGCAGTTAGTGCAGATCACCTCCATTCTACAGCAGACCCGCAGTACCCAGTCCACCACACAGGTAGATGGCGCTGCTGCATCCCCGGTAACTCCACAGCCGCCTCACTCTTGTGACGTCATTTCCCCTAACCCTGATAAGTTTTCTGGAGAGGTGGGTAATTGTAGAGGGTTTTTACTCCAATGTGCCCTAGTTTTCAACCGCTCTCCAAGTTCCTTCCCGCATGATGATGTTAAAATTTCATACATCATTGGTTTATTGACTGGCAAGGCTTTGCAATGGGCTGAGGCCCGATTTTCAGCTTCTTGTATTTTTGGTTGTACCTTTTGAAGAATTTATTTCAGAATTTAAGCAGACATTTTCCTCAGAATTAAATAAGTCAGACACTGGACGGCAGCTGCGGGCATTAAAGCAATGCAATAGACCCCTCAATGAGTTTTTAATAGAATTTCGTACTTTGGCAGCAGTTTCCGGTTGGAATGATTGTACTTTAAAGTCTGCATTTTTTCATGCCAGGAACTAAAAGACGAGTTAGCTCTGGTTGAGGAACCTACCATATTGGATGGAATAATTTCTTTGGCCACAAGAGTGGATAAAAGAATAAGGGAGAGGAGAACCAGAACAGAAAGATCTAGTATTAGATCACGGATTAACTTTTCACCCATTGCTAAACCCACTCAGCCCTTAGCTACTGGGTCAGAAACTATGTTGATAGGACGCACCCGGTTAACTCCAGAAGAGAGACAGAGACGCAGACAAGCCAAGCAGTGCTTTTACTGTGGTTCTCCTGACCATTTTGTAGCTGACTGTACTGTTTGTCCCGGGCAGTCAAAAGACAGGGTCTGCTAACCAGGAAGGGGGGGTTGGCGGACCATTCATTAAATAGTGAAGCCCATAGACTCAGCTTGCCAACAACTATCAGTTAACCAACAAACTTTGACTATGTTCGCTTTGGTCGATTCCGGAAGTGAACAGAATTTGATTCAGGATAAGTAGCCCAAGCCGGAATTGAGGTTGAACCTCTTGCTTCCCCTCGATCTGTGTTAGCCCTTGATGGGCAGGCTTTACAGCAAATTACACATCAGACCAAACCCACTGACCTTTTGTTATCAGGAAACCATAGAGAAAAGATATCTTTCTTTGTATTTCCAGTATCACAGGGCTCTTTGGCAAAAACATAATCCTCATCTTGATTGGTCGAAAGGTCGTGTTGAATCTTGGTCCATTAGTTGCCACTCATCTTGCCTCCAGTCAGCGCTCTCTCCGAGCTTTCCTGAACAGAGTAGTGAGGAGAACGAGGACATCGATCTATCACATGTACCACCAGAATATCATGACCTCAAGGGAGTTTTTAGTAAGAACAAGGCTTTGTCCTTACCACCCCATAGGCCTTATGACTGCGCTATCGACCTTCTCCCTGGCGCCCCATTACCATCTAGCAGACTATATAATATCTCTCATCCCGAACAGAAATCTATGGAGAATTATATTAAGTCCTTATCTGCAGGAATAATTCGACCATCTTCTTCACCTCTTGGGGCTGGATTTTTTTTTGTAGGGAAAAAGGATGGGTCATTAAGACCATGTATTGACTATAGGGGTCTTAATCAAATCACTGTCAAAAACAAGTATCCTCTTCCAATACTTTCCTCAGCTTTTGAACCGGTTCATGGTGCCACAGTATTTACTAAACTAGATCTGAGAAATGCTTACCATCTTGTTAGGATCCGCCAGGGGGAGGAGTGGAAGACGGCCTTCAAGACTCTACTCGGTCACTTTGAATACCTGGTCATGCCTTTTGGTCTATGCAATGCTCCTGCTATCTTTCACGCCCTTGTTAACGACGTGCTTAGAGATTTTTTGAACGTTTTTGTGTATCTAGACCACATTCTGATCTATTCTAAGAACGTCAAGGAGCATCGTCGCCACGTTCGCCAAGTACTTCAACGTCTTCTGGAAAACTGTCTCTTTGTGAAGAGTGAAAAGTGTGAGTTTCACCAAACCTCTGTCACCTTTTTAGGATACATTCTCGAGGGTGGACAGGTACGATCTGACCCCGAGAAGATTAAGGCAGTCCTGGAGTGGCCTGTACCAGACACCCACAAAGCATTACAGAGATTCCTCGGATTTGCAAACTTTTACAGACGCTTCATAAGAAATTACAGTCAGACAGCTGCACCACTTACTGCCTTAACCTCTTCAAAGGTTTCATTTTCATGGCCACCCGAGGATTGAGGAAGCATTCCAGGCACTAAAGAGGAAGTTCTCTCAAGCTCCCATCCTAATTCACCCTGACTCTTCGAAACCGTTCATTTTAGAGATTGATGCCTCAGACATTGGGGTTGGAGCAGTTTTATCGCAGAACTCTGAGGATGGGAGACTACATCCTTGTGCTTTCTTTTCACACACACTGAACAATGCAGAGAGGAATTATGACGTCGGAGATAGAGAACTACTAGCTATTAAGTTAGCTCTTGAGGAATCGTGCCACTGGCTTGAGGGCGCGGAACATCCAGTTCAAGTCTGGACGGACCATAAGAACATGGCTTACATGCAATCTGCTAAAAGACTGAACTCACGTCAGTCCCGGTGGTCTTTGTTCCTTTCACGTTTTGATCTTTGTATTTCTTTCAGACCTTGAACTAAGAACACTAAACCTGATACACTCTCCAGGCAGTTTGCAGTTGATGATTCTATAAAGGAGCCAGCTCCCATTCTACCGCCCAATTGGACGGTCGGGGCGCTCGAGCTCAACAACAGGAACCTTACCCTGGCACAGGACCACCCAATCATACCTACGTCCCGCTTCAGGTTCGTCATAGACTCATTGATTGGTTGCACACAGCGAAGTTCTCTGCTCATCCCGGAGTGAGCAGAACAATAGCTCTCATACAGAGAAGGTTTTGGTGGCCTTCAGTCCACAAGGATGTTAAAGACTTTGTTCAGGCTTGTTCCACATGTGCCAGAAACAAAACCAGCAATCAACCCCTCGCAGGTCTCCTTCAACCACTCAGTGTCCCTGGTCGCATATTGCTTTGGACTTTGTTACCGGTTTACCCTCATCTTCAGGTATGACCACTATCCTCACAATTGTTGATCGATTCTCTAAAACCTGCCATCTCATTCCACTCAGGAAACTTCCGTCAGCTCTGCAAGCCGCCAAACTTCTCACCAAACATGTTTTTCGTCTACATGGCATACCATATGACATCCTGTCTGACCAAGGTCCGCAATTCATCTCTCAGGTCTGGAAGCAGTTTTGTTTAACTTTGGGAGCTAGAGTTTCACTAACCTCCAGCTATCACCCTCAATCCAACAGCCAAACAGGGACTCAATCAACAACTTGAATCCACTCTACACTGTCTCACTTCTACTAATCCAACAGACTGGTTCTCTTACCTGCCATGGGTTGAATATGCTCTGAACTCTCATGTTTCCTCTGCTACAGGACGTTCCCCCTTCAAAGCATCCCTAGGTTACCAGCCACCTTTGTTTTCTGCCGATGAGACAGACATCACGGTTCCTTCTGTCCACCAACACATCAGTCGCTGCAGAACCATATGGAACTCCACCATCCAAACCCTCCAATGAACCACAGAACAGAACAAACGGTTCGCTGATCGACAACACCGACCTGCCCCGGAATATCAGCCCGGCCAAAAGGTTTGGTTATCAGCACGTGACGTAGCATTGAAGTCTATGTCCCGCAAACCTTCGCCTCGTTTCATCGGACCTTATGAGATTGAGACAGTGAGCAGTCCCTCAGCGGTTCCTCTCCGTCTACCTCCAACCCTTCGCATACTCCCTATGTTTCATGTATCACAGATAAAGCCTTGGATCCCGAAAATGACAGTTTTTCCTAGATTTGATTCAATTGTACATCTCAATGTTTACTATTTTGTAGTACATCATAGTAAATTGAAGTGTAAAAGCTGGGTGAGACAAACAGAGGACAATTGTTTTTTCACATAGCGCCAGGTTGGTTTGATAGAGTAAAATGTCTTTAATTATTTTTATCCTTTTCATCAAACTCCATGTGACTCATCAATCCTCAGTTGTTGCTATAGATAGTAGCTGGTGGTTCCTATCAGTGAGCTAGCCAAGAACTCTGATTCCCAGTCATCAGCTGGCAGAGCTGTAAGGAGCCGTGAAGCAGCCGTCAGCCAGAAGGCCCGTCGTCTGACAGCCGCCACAGTGTGAGAGGAGGGAACTGGAACTGGAACATCTTTGGGGAATCTGAACACAGCTCAATCAACAAGGAGACACTGTGGGTGATTTCCCCATAATTACATGCGTCATTATCCCCTGATGTAAGGCCTGTTTGTAGAACTGCAACCTCTGAGTGACCCAATTTCTCATTGCACAGGAAAGATTGCATGGAGGCAATCTTTCTGCATTTAAACGTCTGACTTCCATATGTCAGAGGTGCAACTAACCCTTGTCTCTGTTCAGCAGTGGGAAAGAGTGCAAACTGGGTTTACCTTCTGCTTTAAAAAAAAAAGTGAACTGGGTTGTAACTGGAAGAAGGAAACAGGTGCAGAATCTATCCATGCATAGTAGATTTAAAAGAGTGTCCCAGTCATACTGACATTAAAATTAATCTATCAACCACGATTAGTGATAATTAGCCTAGAGAGGTCGTTTACTCACTTCACAACATTTAACAGAAAAAAATCCAAAAATCCAAGCAGCATATTTATAGACTTTTCGTAGATGAGAGAAACTTTCTATTTATGCACACTTTTTGCATGGAGGCAACCAGGAATGCATCAGGAAGTTCTGACTTGTTAAACCCTATCAAATAAAAACAAATTGAAAAAAACTTAATAGGACCAAATCAATATTTATTGTCTGCAGATGGCCCTGCAGTTGAAGATAAGAAGTTACAAGACTTTACAGTTTCCTATAAAGTAATAATCCATACAAAAATTATCTTTGGCTAACCTTTGATTGGGTCTCCCACCCTGATCTTGTGGGAGAGATGCACTTTTTTCTGAGAAGCATGATCTCAGAGTTGGAGGAGGTGACTCTCATCCTGGTTGATTCACATCTAAAAGCAAACAAGTCCAATGACTGCTGAAGTATCCTCTGTAAGTCCTAAAGGTTTCCTGCTTTAGCTAGATGGCTTTTGTCCTTGCAGATGTTTACCAAAGCATCTTCCTGTTGCTGCCAGTTCAGGCACCAATAATCAGACCACAGACAGTGGAAGCTACTTTCCCACTATAGACTCTGAACATAAGCCATTTGGGCTCCATGTTCTGAACCTCCCTAAGGATGTGGACATGATTCCTCTGGAATCAACTAATTTCGATTTGCTGGGTCTGTCTTAGGAGTTCCCTCTGCATTGGATCCAACTTCCCACTTGGTGTCACCAAGACATAGAGCCCCAGGCCTGAGCGTACAAGTTCTAAATCAATGCTTGGCACCATATACACTTATGGACCACCTATGCTCAAACATGGTGTTCTATGGAAAGGTCCACACCTAGCAGAGAAATGCAAAAACACAATGGATTTAGATCAAAGAGGTAGTTCCCTTCTAGATAACTCCGTCAATGCTCAAACCGCAGAAAAACTCCATGTGTGTTGCTGAGACCCATTAATGTTTTACAAATAAGGCAATTTATCACAGAACACTGAGGACAACAGTAGTTCCGGACAGTCTTTGCCTATAAACAGCCATCAGCGTTCTAAATGATGCAGACAGCAAATAGCGCCTGGGTTCCTTCTCCCTCTCCATAATATCACGACTAAAAATAGAGCAACCAGATTGCTGATCTTTATCATGAACTGGAAGGCACACAAAAAAGGAAAACGAAGGAAAAGTCTATTGAAAAGTCCTTGCCCAGTCCATTTTGCCTGACAGGATCAATCCCGGAGGGAGATAAAGGCCAGGAGCACAGCCTTGGTTTGTTTCCATAGGGATATTTTTCAGAAATGGGAGATTACTTTAAATGGTCATGTGCAATGGATTCTTGGAGAGAAAAAGCTAGTTTCATTATGTTTCTTTCTGGTGTGCACTGAATAGGAAAAATGAAATCATTTCAGCCAAAACAAAATGTAACCTTCACATGTATTTAAGAAATGCAAATGACATGGTTTTTACGGTTTTTCCTTTTCAAATGAAAATCTAAAAATCCGGTCATGCATATATTTCCTAGCTCTTTTAATCAGATACTCCTGATTAAAAATCCAGAAAGGATTAGATGCAAACATTTTGCAAGTTCATGTAAAAAACACCGAGCAACAAAACAAGAGCGCTAGAATTGGAGAAATGAACACTGGTCCAGAAACAGCAACAGCATGCCTGCACCACATTGTGAGTATTCCTTTTAAAAAAAAGTACAAATGTATTGGTTGAATTATCTGTCTGTTCTGTCAGTACCCTCAATGCTGTTCTGCACACACTTTCTGATTTCCATCTGATGCAGCACATCTCTGCTTTCCTCTGACGGCCCCATCCTGCTGACTCTGAAGACAACTGAGAAACAAAAAGACACTCCTTTGTTTAAAATCTAAAATAAAACCGCTGCAACTTCAGTTGTCTCTTCAAATAAAGACAAGAAAGAGCTTACAAGTGTCTTTTTAACTTTCAGTAAGAGATGCTATTTTTACCACCCTTTGAGAGCGAATCAAAGAAGCTTAAGAGTCTCCAAACAAACAAAAATCAACACAGGACACATATCACATCCAGGTATGACAACTGTCTCTTCATCTAACTAAAGGTTTGTTTGGATGAGTTCTCAACTGTTTCAGTGACAGTTTCAAGATGCCAAGTTTCAAAAGACAATGTTAGAAAATAACCCAGTAGATTTAAACATATTTCATCTTATATCAATCTAAATCGAATCTTCTCCATGAAAAACTGAATATTGAAATTTAAGACTGAATATGCAGGGATTCAGACCTAGTGAGTACTACAGGGTATGAGCACTTCTAGCAACAGCCTATATATATATATATATAATAATATTATATATATATATATATTTGACAGCAAATAGAGCCCTGCTGCTTTAAAATCATTAAGAATGTAAGAAATCTTTTCAGATTGTGGGGACAGGAATAGAAAAAGTCAACAATGCAATGGAGTCCCACACAAAGCAAGAAATGTAATTCAGCAATAAATAAATCATTGAGGGCACAAAAGACAGCTCCAGGCAATTAATAAATTACCTGATAGTTGGGGCCCCTCCTTCTAATGTGTCCCTGGGCAAGAGCCCATACAAAAAACACTGGCTGCAAGTATGCCACAGAAACACTGCATATAAACAAGCTCCTAGCCCTTGTTAACAAATTTCATCTTAACTCCTTTACTTTCAGACTTTCTTTTGTGTTGGTAATCCCATTTGGAGTTCTCACATGTTTGTGAGCGCATCATCGTAGTTTACACTGAAAGCAAAGAGTTAATCAATGGTGGCCAAAGATGCAGTTCCCTGGCAAGTGATGAGCCTCCTATTCATCTCAGTGTAGTATGTGTTGATGGCGTGCTTGCTTTTTATAGATGTCCTTGCATCACCCGTTATACCTCTTTAGGTATGGCTGGTGATGTATTTCCTTGTGTTCCAGATGTTAATCTAAGTTCTTGAACAACTGCAAGGAGAAGCCATATGAAGAGAATATAAATTATGTTGTCTTCAGTACAGTTCCCACCAAAATCACATTGAGTTGTCTAACATACATCATGCGAAACACAAGCATATCTTCAGTGGTTTCTGCTGAAAAGACTAAGTTGGTGAGATTTATCAGTCCCACTTTGAAAGAACATAGAAAAGGAGAGAATAACTTATGATCAAAGCCCACCTGCCCATTTCTTGTCTTGTCCCAAAGGCATGATGACCAAATAAATAAAAAAAACTATCAAGTCAATATCTAGTTGGAAGTCTGGTGATTCATATATTCATCCTAAATCTTTGGCAGACCTGAGCAGGTTCACTGTAAGAATCACTGTGCCTCGCTCCAAAAATATAAAATAAATTTAGGTGCTTTAAACCTTTGACACAAGATTGTACAAATATGTTTGAGTGTGGGAAACTGTGGGCACAGAAGGAGTATTAGTCATGTAAGACTAGCAATCGGTGGGAATGTAAACGGTGCCAATAAACACCACTCTTGCATGGAAACCCTATAAACGCTGCAAAACTCCTGGGATCACTTTGGTGTGTTTAGAAGTTCTACTTGGCCCTGAAGGGAGCATGCTCTGGGAATGAGTTCATCTGCAGTCCGTGGATACCTTGTTCTAAATACCTCCAGTACCCAATCATCACAATAAAGCTCATAAAATATCCGTCTCCTGCTTGCCATGCTTGGATGGAATTAGGAGGGAATCCCAACGGAAGAGAAGTAAGTTGATTAAATGTTGCTCTTCTAATTGAGAGAGCCAAGCTAATTTGCACAAAATCCCTGATCTTTTTCTGGTGCTACGTGAAAGGAAGACAATAACAAACTCAGCATGGTCTAATTATGAGCTATGATTAGAAGATGTGGTTTAATTTGCAAAGATGTTTCAGAGAAGTTTTTCCAAATACCTGCCTTTATTCCTGATGCCCTTTTTTTCCTTAATATGTCTCTTTTTGGCCCATTTGCTATTACTGTAAATAAAAAACTCTGTATTTATTAATCTAATGTTACTCAGAGAAGCAGGCCAAAGCTTCCCAGTAGAAAGTGTTTCTAAGTTCATCTTGTGGCTCCAGCTTTGGGTGAGTTCTGTTGGTGCCATTTGGAGGTTGCTATCATGAATACAGTGCTCTATAACATAGTTGTTTTGCAGAGTTTTGAGGGGAAAATTGTGAAAATTGTTTTTTTTTTTATTTTTGCTCATTTAAATCTCAAAAGTGTGTCCTGCTTTTGTATTTAGTCCTAATCAGTTAAGGAGTCTATGTAGAATCATATTTTACAACAATTGCAGCTGCTAGTCTTTTTGGGATGTCTCTAATAGCTTAATACATGTAGATGGGGAGCATTTTTGAAAACTTTATTGTTCAAATGTTGCCCCAGATTCTTAATTGGATTTTGGCCTTGACTTTGACTAGGCCGTTCTAATACATCAATACGCTGTGATCTAAACTATTCCATTTTAGCTCTGGCTGTATGGTTAGTGTTGTTGTCCTGCTGGAAGGTGAACCTCCCCCCAGCAGCTTCTCAACACCATGATGCTGTTACCATTATTTTTAACCATCGGGAGGGTGTTTTTAGTGTGATGAACAGTGTTAATTTTATGCTACACAAAGCATTTAACATGTATGGAAAGGTGTTTAGTTTTAGACTTATCTGATTGAAGGACAGTTTTTCCTTCACGTTTGCTGGGTCTGCTACACCGCCTTGTTGCGAACTCCAAACTGAACGTCTTGAGACTGTCTTTCATTGATAGCTTTCTTCTTGGCAAGCTTCTACAAAGACCAGATTTGTGGAGTGCAAAACTAATAGTTGTTCTATCAGGAGGCTTCCCTATATGGGCTGAGGATCTCTCTAGCTCCAACAGAGTTAACATGTGCCTGTTGGCTGCTTCTCTGATTCATGGTTTCCCTGCCAGGACCTTTCAGCTTAGGAGGATGTCCATTTCCTAGAAGATTATATCCTAATGCTTATTATTGTAGCATGTAAAAAGGTAATCTAGCCTAAGGTATTTAAATGGGTTCTTGTGTCCTCTTGCAGATGCCTCCGTAGGCAACTGTAGGGCGCAGCAGGACAACGACGGGCCAGGGTGAATGTGCAATCACTGACAAATTTAAGGATAAGCACCAAAAAGAGTTTGTAAATGCATCCTACAATTTGGATACACCTCTCTGATGCACCAAGAACCGCCTGTAACACATCTCAACTCAAAGCCTGCAGAAAACTTGTTGGCACCTTGCAAACAGAATCACAATGGCTATTCCTTCTGGGTTTTTAACTTAGTATTTAACTGTTGTCACCAAGCATAGGAGACGAGAGACAGTGTAAGACTGCCACTTGGTGGATAACCTGAATATTGCCTACTTAAAAGCTGCAGTAAAGAAACAACGTATTAATTTTGCAGTTCAGAAACAATTTAACCACATAGAAAAACTGCTTGATTAAATTACATTTCTTACATCCCCACTGATTTCCAAACTGGTGTCAAGTTATTAGAGACAAACTGTTCTTCAGCTTCTTTGTAAGAGAAAAGTGGCACAAAAAGGTATCGTTATGACAACGGTACAAAGTGGTAAAAACTTTACAGTTGACTGTTTTATAATCTGCTGCAGTATCAAATGCTGATTTCTTCCTGAAATGTAAATAAGATCTGAATTCCACAACACGTGCAGAGTCTAGCAGCCTTTTTCTGACATACTTCACCAGTTTTCTCCTCGTGTTAATATAACACAGACCAACAGTTTGTTTCCCAGTTTTATTTTCTACCGAGGCAAGCTGAGTTTGTTCGCTCAGCCCCAACATGAACACAATCATCACACGCTTGTAACAATGCACACATGGGAAGTAGGTAATGAGAACAGTGACAAAATAAGTTAAGGCAAACTCTTCTTTTCAAGCTGTAACAGATCGACTGCGAGTCTCTTTCTGAACATGCTGCCCAGGGGTGGGAAGAAATGCTTTGGTTTTAATATTGCATTGTAATAAAAATAAAAAAAACAGCTAAACCTGTAATTAGTGTTAGATTCAACACAATCTACCAGATCCTGACACATCTGATTTTAGCAGCATTGTTGCTAAAATCTTTCTCTGACGTAGTGTAACTGACATTACCAATAAAAATAGTCATGCATTTTTTGATTCAGTGTGGCATATTAGTGTATTGTTGTCACAATAATAACAGGAAGCTAAGGCAGAGTGGTAACTGGTGTATATAGCAGGGGTTTATAGGAAAAGGTGACACTGTGTTTGGAGCAGATTAAATGATTGTCGATTCGTGCAGTTACAATGTGCAAACACACAAAAACAAAAGGAAACCCCATGCAGTTTGGATGTAAACCACAACACAAGCTCGAGTTCATATGTTTATAATCTCACAATCTTTTGCATTCTGAACAACAGCATCCATCTCCTTAGGGGAAAAAAGAAAGGAAAAAGTATTTAAAATATGTTATAGCAGAAAATAGAAATGCAGAGATTAGTTTTTTCAAAAGTGAAGGATTCTTCCTTCAGCTAGCTGACTGCCAGTGCACAGCAACATGTGGGAGAGGGTCTACGATGCATTACACTTAATTTTTTTTACATCTTGGTATGCCTCGATGCCATTAACCAACTCACTCCTAGAGGCGACTGTCTGTGTGGTTAGAGTGCTGCTGTTAGCATTGAGGCGTTTAACAAGGCAAGGAAAGACTACACTTCTGCATAACATAGAGCTTTACCATACAGACAGCTCTGAAAAACAGAAGGACAAAAGATAAACATTGGTGTTAAGAACAAAGTGAGTACTGAGAAGTACTGACGGCTCTGTTTGCATGCTTGCACATAGACCAGTGCTGCTCCTTAAATCTTTAAAAGCTCCCTTTGCACATTTAGCCTCCTCCTTTCTTCCTTTTTGTAGAGAAATTGGCCTTTTTGAAGGGGTGTTAATTTACTGATACCATTAAGGAGATAGCTCTTTACCTATTAAAATGATTTATGCTGTATTAAACAAGTGTCAACAAATATCTTACAAGCGACAAGAGCCTTAATGCATAGTCCATGTAGTTCTTTACGATATGCATATTATGTACAGTGATTGGAAAGTTGAGTGAAAGGAAAAACTGTTAAAAAAAAGAAGCACATAACGTAATACGTCTATTCTTTTAATTGGTCTTATGCTTTATTCAAATTTGGTGAGTAGATTTTAGGTTTTCCTTAGCTGCAAGCCTTAATCCTCTAAATAAACAGAAATGGACCATTAAAATGTATCACAATGTTTGTAATAATCAATAAGTTAAAATTTTTTTTAACTGAATTACTGAAATAAATGGTGATTTTGATGATATTCTATTCTGATATAGACCTGTAAGATGAAGACTCTAACCCCTAAGATGTTATTTTATCTTCTATTTAACTCTCATCTCTGCCAATCTTTGCTTGTTGTTTCCCACCAGCAGCTTTCGCTGGCCGCTGCGACAGGAACATGCAAACAGCACCGCCTTAAGTTTCTTATGGTTTATGTCATGACTGCATGAGCTCTGGAAACCTTTCAGATAATAAATATTCCTAGTAAACTTTCACATTTCTTTCTCCTTGCACAGAGCTCATTCAGGCCTGTTGCGTCGCCTGAGGCCGCTTACAGGCTGCTCTGCACAGATCTCCTCAATGTTTGTCTCGCATGATGAAGCAGACTCGAGCTCAGTAGGCTCCAAGCCTTCCATATCGTCTTCTCCTTTATCATTCATCTCCCCTGCCTCTACATCCTCTTCTTCACCAACAGATTTTTCTGGTCGGAGCTCCATCATCTCTTCGCCTTCTGCTGCGACCTTATCTTTGCCATCAGAAGGCTGCTCGTAAACCTTCTCTGGAGCTTCTACAGTCTCAGGGGATGGCTGTGTGTCCGCTGCTGTGGAGGTCTGGCTAGCTCCGATGGACTCAATCAGCTCCTCCAGATTTCGCCCACGTGAAATGTCTGAAAGGAAGAAAAACACAGAACTAAACTTTCAGACGGACCGGCTTTAGTATGCTCCATCTGGTAACCAAACCACCGGCATCAATGTAAATAAGACATGACACAAAGCCCGTGTTCTATCAAATTTGTGCAAATCTCACATTAACCACAGTCAGAAATGTTGCCTCTCATGCAAAACAGATTCCAAGAAAGAAATAACAACGAGGCTGCCTTGGGTGAATTCAAATACTTTGGTCAAGGCGTGCAACGGTGATGTGCAGGTGACGAATGTGTTTCCATGTTGGTTTCCAGCCTCAGTCAGCATTAATGTTGCTGCTACAAGTCTGCAATGACTGGGCTGACATTAACACAGCAGTAAATTATCAAACAACAGTATGATAAAAGCAAGACTGAATGAAGTGGATTAGTTGACTGCAAAATGCCTGGTCATTAAAGACCCACCACTGGGTTACACTGAAAGCTGGACTAGTCTGCAAGGGTCTCCCTGTGGTTGCTCAAGGGATTCAACGCAATAAACATCCCAGGTGACTTCTAAGGATTTTACAGGGAGAGTCTTAAGAGCAGGAGTTTTTCAGGTTCTACATGTGTCTCTGCTTCAGTAAGCTGAATTTCCTCCTCACTATGTCATTAAGTGCTGCAGAGGCCTGGTAAGGACCCAGTCATTTGATTAGTTTGTGTGTTGAACCAGGAGAACGTCAAAACAAACATCACACCAGCTCTTGAAGACTAAAGTTCACAACCCCTGTGACGGACCAACACTATTTAGTGCATATTTGTAAAGTGTAAGGAAATGATTTTTTAAACTGTTTGGGTCATGTATTAGTATTCAGCCCCCAGGGTCAATGCTTTATAGAGTCAGTTTTGTAGAATAGAGTTTTGTGGTCTCTACCAGCATTGCACATTTATAGACTCATTCTATCTTGTAAAATGGCCCCAGGTCAGTCAGACTGGATGGAGATCATCGGTTTTCTAAATTTTTAAGTCTTGATACAGATCCAAAATTAGATTTAGGTCTGGACTTTGACTGGGACATTCCAACACATTCATGTGGAATGATGCAATACTGCAATATGATGATCCTGCTAATGACTTAGTTATGTGATTCATGTGTGCTGATGCAGAGACACCTAAAATCTAAACATTGCAGGACACCAGCCTTCGATTACCCTTTATTTAGATCCACCCATCTTCCCAGCAACACTGATCATCTTCCCTGTCTCTACTGAAGAAAGGGATCCCCATATCACAATGCTGACACCACCATGTTTCCCTATTAGGATAATATATTCAGGATAATGTGCAGAGTTAGTTTCGCCTCCACACAAAGCCTTTCTTATGTTGGCCAAAAAGTTTCATTTTGCTCTCATTTGACCAGAGCACTTCCTCTCAGGTTTTATTTAGGGGTATCAGAGTAAAGGTGGCTGAATACAAATGCACCGGATTTTAACCTGTAAATATTTGCAAAAACCATGCGCCCTTCTTCGACTACGCAATGATGAACTACTTTGCATCAGTCTGTCAAATAAAACCCCAATAAAATACATTTAGTTTTCTAGTAAAATGACACTGTATATCAGTGAATATTTAATTTTTAGACTGTTGGTCCCAAAAGGGATCCTTCAAATCTACCAGCGATAATTACTCAGGAAGGCAGGTTTTCTGAGATATGTACACTGTTTCTGCACCTGGAAAACTCTTAAAGAGAAAGCCTGAATGCATGCAGAAGCTTAGATGTCTGGTTGAAGAATTTAAAAGTGAATTGCAGATAAAAACCTAAGTGGGCTTGCATGTCAAACTGGCAGGGGTGTACAAAATGGAACAACATTTTGTTTCTTTCCCACTTAGATTTCGAGCATGAACTAAAGTCCATTTTAACACCCACTGTGCGGTTCAGGAAAGTTAGTTTCTGGACATGTTTTTGGGGCAAAATGTACAAGTTATTATCCTGAAATACACACACCAACATCAGACAGTGTTATACAAGCGAATTAAATCATATATTCCCTGATAATTGACATGTGCCATCTGGTCTTTGTAGTTGGGTCCAATCTAAATGTGATGCCTATCCATCGCATAGATCTGGACCCAAATAACTGTGTGTGTTATTCTTCATGTAGACCCTACAGTACCCCCCCAGCCCATCCTGTCAGCCCACCGTTGCCGTTCAGCGGAGGACAGTCCATTCCCCTCTTCTTCATCAGGTAGCGGATGGTCTGAAGCTGTGACATGATCTCGTTTTTCTGCTCCTGGGCAACTGATTTCACACTGTGGAGGTAAACAGTACAGAAACTGAGAAAACTACAGTAAGGCTAAATGTTTGGATTTGTACAACATCCAATCCTCTACTCGACGCTGCAAAACTATCGATGGCGTGAAAGCAACTTTACACTCCAGAGACATGATTAATAATTAATTTAGCCCCTTGTTTGCAATTACACACGCACATTTTAAAGCATGAGGACAGGGAAGTAGAACATACCTTTAACAATGGCTTGATTAGAGGGTATTTAAAATGTGAAGAGAGTGTGTATTTACACACCCTTCTAGAAGCACACCACAGCGAGCAGCTGTTTGCGGCCTTATGACAGGAGTATTTCAGAAGGACCTAGCAGGCCGATCTGGACCATGCTACCAGAGCCTGAACTGAGCCATGCCAGCTTTGTTGAATGAAAATATCCACATGTGAGGCAGGATTATTACATTCCCCTTGAATGGAGATGAACTGCTTGGTCCTTCTAATGAACAGCATGGTCTGGAACTGATTACCGCGGGCCAAAATTTGGCAAGTTGAAAATACTCAGGGTCAGGTTTCCCCCCCTGACCCCAGCTTAAAAAGCAAAATAATTTTATTGTGAATGCTTTAATTTTTTACCTCCTCAGTAATAAATTAAACGTGCAATATTTTAATAATACAAACTAGTCTGATTTTTGTTAAAAAGAACATATTTTTGTAGATCCGAAGGTTCCCAGACGTGCGTATTAAGACGTACCATAGTGGTACCATCGAAGTGAGGCGGAAAGGTAACACAATAGATATAATGCATTTTCTTGAACCAGGGGCAGCTGTGTTTGTGGAAAACTGATGTGTGTCACGCCTCACCAGTTAGTGAGTGGGTCCAGCTGGGTGAGGATAGAGTTGAGCATCCTTTCTGTCTGGGCCAGCCTTTGTTCCAACTCATTTAATTGGTTCTCTGTGTAAAACAAACAAACATGAATATAATCCACGGTAACCAAATACGTGTGACCAACACCTAAACACAGGCAAACTGGGAAACACACCTGCCTCCGCTGACTTTTTGGCCCCTTTAGCACATTTGTCCTTTTGTGCTTTGTCATCTGAAGACTTGATCTGTGATAGAAAGGCAAGTCAAGTTTTTGCACCTAGTAATCATGGTTCAGAACTGTAAAATTCATGAGGGTGACTTTGCGATGCAAATGCAACATAGGTGGTTACCTTCAGAAACTTGTAAGCTGCAAACACTCCCACTCCAATGGCATAGAGGGGCATTAGCGTGAATACATAGCCTTTGTTGTAGTTGGACTTGTACTTGTCACTCTTCATCTCCTGCTCCATGCGTTTCTTCATCTGCTGGACGTTGTCAGCGCTCTGATGGGAGCCAGGGGAGTTCACACTACTGGGCTGACCCCTCGATGCACCTAGGCCTGGACCTACAACATCATGAAAAGGGGGACAGGGGATGAGGTTCTAGAGTCGTACCAGCTTGAATCGACTGCTGCTGCTCCTGCTTGGAAAAAGCCAGATAAGAGAATCATCTGGTTTTCTAAGGCAAAAAACTGTATTTTCTGAAACCTCACAGAGTGAGAATGTAAAGCTCCAAATCAGACACCGTGCCAGCATTAAACAGAGCAATATATACAGGAACATATACCTGCAATATATACAGAGCTGTGGACAAAGTATTTACCCCCTGACACATTCTTTTGTTTCGAGATTTTTTTGTCATATCTGAAAAGGAAAACCTGAGTAAATACTAAATGCACTTGTCAAATCATGGTTTCATTAATTAAGGGAAAAACATTATTCAAACCAACCTGGCTCTATGTGATTAAGGATGTTTTCATGTGGATTAACCACAAAAGCCGAATTTAATTTCACTTGCCACACCCAGGTCTGTTAATTTACTGTAAATTTAGGATATCACTTAAATAGAACCTATCTGATAACAGGAAGTAGGCAAGAAAACCTTAAAAAGCAAAAATCCATGTCTGAATTTGGCTCAGTTATATCATAAATGTACATTTCTGAACATATGATTAGATATTGGATCGCGGAAAAATTCCCGGATCTGTTTGTCTTGTGACATTGAGATGACATTTGTTGTGAACAGACACAATGTAAATAAACTGAATTAAACTGAAATAAAAAGTGTTCCTAAACTCCAAACCTCAGTTTTATTGAAAATGTAGAGACTATGCTTAAAGTCTGGACCTGTGCAAATTGACCAACCAGTTTAAATGACCTCTAGAAATTCTGCCAAGAAAAGTGGCCGAATAACTGAACTGGACTACGTCAGAAGCATGTAGATGGCTACTAAAACCATATGGTTTCTGTGCAACGTGGTCAGGGAAATATTAATGTGAGTCTATACATATATTTAAGCCAGTATGTTTATTTTGTCCCGGTATTGATGAGAGGAAATTGGATATGCACCAATCAGTCAGCCACAAACCAGATTTGGACATTTTTCCATTGTTCAGGTCAAATATTGGATCCGATTTTCTTGTTTCTTATTTGGCAAGCCATTAGATTCATCAAAACGAAGACTTGCTAGCATTTTTGGTTTCTACAAGGCTCAACAAACACCTTTTACTATGATACTATGAATTTTGTTACTCAGCTCGGAACAACTCGCCGACTATTTGGGATGATATTTGGAAAAGGAAATGAAAGACTTGGTGAGGTTACTCTAATCCACTGAGCTTAATGGGTTGGTGTCATGAATCTAGGCTCCCTTTCTATACCATCATGCTGGAAGTAGCCATTACAGGACTGTAAGCTGCAGCAATAAAAAACAAGTTCAATGAAACTCCTACAGGTTGCTCACAAACCACAACGGATCCGTGTAAAGAGGGTTAAAGTGTACAAAGAAAACATTCTCATTACAATTAGACAACCACAAGGCTGAGTGCAACAGATTTTTGCTGCTACTGTCAGATTTATTGAATTATTCATCGTGTTTATCGTCCATGTAGCTACCCCACAACTGTCCAAGAGAAGGACATTATGGAGGAGCTTCCCCGCAAATCGTGACTCATCCATTAGTCCGACATGTATGATATCAGATGATGTTTTCTCATCTTACTACAAAACTAATGCGCTTTACTGGGATTTTATGTGACAGACCAACACAAACATGTGTATAACTAAAGTGGAAGGAAAATGATTCATCCTTTTTTTTTGTTTGTTTTTACATTCAAACATCTGAAAAGTGTGGCATGCATTTGTATTTAGCCCCTTTTTAATCTGACACCCATGAATAAAATCCAGCAAAAATAATCGGCAGGCAAGGAGAACATTAATGAGAGAAGCAGCTAAAAGACCTGTGACAACTCTTGAGGTGACACAGCAATCCATAGCTCATGTGGAAGATTCTGTCGACAATACTGGCAACCCTACCCATACTGTGCACCCCTAATCCAATCTGACTGAGCTATGTGTTGTTGAGAACATAAAATAAATAAATACAATGATTTTTGTTGTAGTGACATGAAAAAATGTGAAAAAAGAGAAATATGTTATGGGAAATGCACAGAGCATCTTCCATGACAGTCAAACATGTTTCCTTAAGTTTCCTTAAGACCTGGATGAGGTCTTAACCCCTAACCCATAATTGATGGAACCATGAATTCTGCTCTCTACCAGAACATCCTGCAGGAGAATGCCCAGCCATCAGAACAGGACCTTGGGAGTGGCCTAGACAAAGTCTGGACTTAAATAAATGCTAAGGGTGGTACAACTAGTTATTAGGTTTAGAGGGCAATTACTTTTTCCACATAGGGCTGGGTCTGATTGGATAGCTTTTCTCCCTAAATGAAGGAAATCATTTATTTATTATTTTTATTAGTTTTTGTATTTACTCAAGTTAACCTGAGTAAATAAAAAACCTAATATTTAAATTTATTTGATGATCTCAAACAATTGTGACATAAAAGCAAAAAAAAAGAAGTATGACGGCAAAGCCCTTTCACAGTACTGTATATAAGCGAAGTTGCTTTGAGACTAGCTCCATTGTCGAGATGCATTTCCCCACAAGTTCTGTTCTGTTCTAGCCACGCCACTGCGCTTCAACACAGTGTGGCCACAGGTACACTTCATAAGTTAGATATACTGATAGTTTTACTCAACACTTCCTGAATAGCATCAATGAATATTAGCTTTTGTCGTATATTGGTTGGATGTTGATTATGGTGTAAAATGATCAAATCTGACCAAATCTCCACTCACATCTACAGTAGTTTATTTTATTTTTTTATCCTAAGATAATAAATTAGTTGTCAGAAAAAAAAACAGTCTTGATTAATAGCTAACTAAATGCATTTTCCTTAACTCAAACTATTCTACAGCAGCATCTTTGAATATTTAACCTTTGAGAACAAGGTCATCAGGACCATGGACAGCAGCACCCCGGATTCCAGGTTTGGCAACCCCTCTACATACTGTGTCCGCATAGAAACACCTAATGTTCAACTAGTTTGAAATCCAGTTTACTGAGAACATATATGTTAATTATAATTTTGTTACTTTTTCATTTAGTTTCATCATTCTACTGTGTTTTCTAGTGTTTTTTTTTTTTTTGTGTTCGACTGCTAAGGAACAATGCGACAACTAATGTATGGCGGAGCCTGCATCACACACACGAACACACACACAGGCCACAGACATAGACAGGGCAGCAGCGTCCTGGTGGGAAACTCAAACTAGACATAGCAGAAACTCACCTTTTCTATTGTAGCGAGGGTCAAATTTGGTTTCCTTCGCCGCTGTTCCCCCACCTACTCCGAATAACCTCGGCAGCACGACAAACGTGAAGAGCACCGCCGTGAACGCCAAGGCGACTTGTTGTGATGTTGACAACACCATCCCTGCTGCTGAGAAACAGCCGAGCAGAGGCACCTAACAACGGGAACGAACAGGCAGGATAGCCGCTAACAGAAGCCAAATAAGCTGGGAGAAAATGCACCTGGAATCAAATCTAACCGGAAGCTTTGAGGGCAGTGGGCGACGGAAGCTGCCTGTTACCACTCAAACGCCATGGTTGTTCAGCGCAAAACAGCTGCGCTCTGTTGGAAGCTCACTCAGAGCATTTCCGGAATAGAAACCTTCAAAATAAAATCTACTTCAAAAACAATTATTTGCATCTGGACAGGGTTTCAGATACACAAAGGCAGATTGAGATTTAAATTATTTTCGGTCAACAAGACGTTTTTTTCTGATAGGAAACCAGAAAGGCATCGATTTATTTAAAAACGGTATTTTGAAAATTATCTGTACCCTCTTCAATAATCAATGGAAAAATCTTTATGAGAATTATACCACTTAAACTCTTCTTTATATTGCGTTCTGCATGTTTCCATGATGTTTTTACAATTTGCCTTTGGTAATTTCCAAGTATTTGAGGTTGGAAGGCCTCCTTGCCATCACCCTAATCTTTAGCTCCCTCCACAGATTACCAATCAGATTCAAGTTGACGCTCTGACCGCTCTCCAAACCTTTAATAATACACCTAGTCAGAAGAATCATCTCACTTTAAACCTAAATCTGTGAGAGGTAAACAAAAACAATAATAAATTCTATTTATAATGCACTTTATATTTAAGTAAATCTCCAAGTGCTACATGATAAAACAACTGCTAAAAAATGAAAACACAAGGAGAGCATATAATTAAGGTAAGGCTAAAAGAAGTGAGGAAGAGTTCAATCAAACATTTTCCTTAAAAACTGTTTAAAGTCATCCATAGTCTGTCCTCAGCTGATCAGGGAGAACATTCCACAGACTGGGAGCAGCTGAACAGAAAGCCCGATCTCCCATTGTACGAAGCCTTGCCCAGGGAGGTTTCAGGAGATACCCTGAAGATCGGAATGAACGTGTGCAGGTCAATGGGCTGAGGAGATCCTTGAGATAGAGGGTGGCATCACCATGGAAGCACAGATGGGTAAAAGTTTGGTAAAGGTTTGGAAAAGATAAAGGTATGAAAAAGTTTGGGCTTAACTGAATTGTGATCATCTATAACACTATGATTTTAAAAGTGAAATAAATAAAACATTGATAAACTATGCAGCAGTGACACTAGCTGCACTATAAAAAATTATTTTCACCTGCAGGGTGATGCAGTTGGTAGCACTGTTGCCTTGTAGTAAGATGGTTCTGGGTTGGATTCCCGGCCTGTGGTCATTCTGCACGGATTTAGTATGTTCTCTTTGTACATGTGTGAGTTCTCTCTGGGTACTCTGGCTTCCTCCCACAGTCCACACACATGACTGTTAGGTTAACTGGTCTCATGCCATTAAGTATGAGTGTGTACGTGCGTGCATGGTTGTGTTGCCTTGTGATTGACTGGCGACCTGTCCAAAGTGTACCCTGCCTCTTGCTGACCGCTGGAGAAAGGCACCAGCCCCCCCATGCCCCTGCAAGGACAAGCGTGTATAGACAATGGATGGATAAATTTAGGGGAGCAAGTAGCATTTCAAAAGTTCCTTGGAATTTTACTGATTTATTCAAGACTCATTTAAGCTAACACAATTGATCGATTGGATGGGTTGCAAGCTATCCAATCTTTGCAACTTCTTACAACAATTGTTTTTAGTTCAATTCAGTTTATTTATATGGTGCCAATTCACAACACAGGTCATTTCAAGGCATAGAACAAAGTCAGTTCAATCAAATCATTCAGATTTCAAGTCAGGTACATACATTCCAATTGATCCTAATCATAATAATTGGCTCTATGCTGTTTATTAGTTCACATGACTTCCTTTAAGAACCAGTTGATGTTCTTGCTCGTCATGATTCTATGGCCCTAAACTGACAAATATGTTTTGAATTTATCTCATTTTGTCGAGCAAGTACAATTTCATGGAATATAATACATTTATTTAAATGTCCTTTAACTGTAAAACTTACATAAATTCTACTCAGAAATACTAATGTACCAAAAGGAGTCACCAGGAGGGGCAGAAATAGTAACAACAGAGAGGATTGGACACTGGTATGCATACAACAAAACCAAAGGTTAAAAGCTGACAATACCAAGGGGAGGAAAGAGTTTAAATGACAAAGAAACATCTATAGACAATATGGAAAAGATTAAGAAATTCCTCAATTCTATATCAGCTGAACTGACAAAATTAACATAGCAGCAAGAACTGATTGGTTTGGTGAGGAAAGTTTGTCATTAAAAACTATGCTGACTGAAAAGAACAAAAAGAACCAAGAAGAACAGAGAAGGCAAAACTTGCAAGTGTTATAAGATTCATAAGCAGAAAAAAAGCTACAAATGTGTAAATAAACGAACATTTAACAAAAAAGAATGGGGATATTGCACTGGAAGCTAGGATGTTAAGAAACCAGAAAAAAAATATTTGCAACCCAAAAAGGGTATCAATGGATAAATGAAAATGAGACATTATCTGCTAAAATGCTAAGAGATCAAAAACAGCTTTAAAAGTTCAGGGATAGAACCAAACATGGACGTGAAGAACGGGTTTGAGAAAGTATTTCTGAAAAATGGACAAGGTTGTGATGTAGACAAGGATATAAATATAGCTTCATTTTCTGCAAATATAGACTGTGATAACTCCACAGAGGAACAATTTAAAATAACATATACATGAATAGGGTGTTGTCTATCATCCATTAACAGAAGAAGCCTATCTTAATACTAACTTATCAAAGATAAAAGATTATTTTAAGCAGATCAATTAAATTAAGCATTATTGCTTTTTCAGAAACCTGGTCAGCGGATGATGATATGACTGAATTCCAAATAGATGGATATGAACTGTATAACTTACAGAGATCGAATAAACCAAGTGGAAGAGTTGTACTATATGTCAGTGCAGCTCTGAAATGTAGAATTCTGTAGATAAAATGTTAAAGTTACTTGAAAGGAACAGTGAGAAGATAATGTTTCTGCGTGTGGATTTTAATATAAATGTAGGAAATTTAATACTATGATTTCATGATTTTCAATGTGTATTTAGAGTCTATTTCCCCTGATGATTGACCCAAAAAGAATTACACCACAGAGTGTAACTGTTATTGATAATATTTTCACCAATATAATGGATGGAAAAATTGATGAGTGGGATCTTGACAACAGATCTGAGTGATCATTTACCCATGTTTACAGTTTACAGTAACTATCATTGTAGCATGGAGGAAATTACTGACAAAAGAATAACTAGAAATAACTCAAAATAAGCCTTAGAGACACTGAAAAACACCTTGGAAAAGACAGAATTGGGATACAGCATACAAGTACATGATGTGAATAAGGCATATGATTATTTCATGATGATACTGCAAAGTCTATATGACAAAACCTGCAACTTGAGGTGTTTTTCCAAGAAAATGTTCCTGATAAACCATGGATGACAAAAGGTTTAAGAATTTCCTGTAGGAAGCAAAATTACCTATACAAATGCTTCCTAAAATTAAGTACTAACAAGGATGAATAGAAATAAAAGAAATATAAAAACAAGTTAGCATGGATTTTAAGAAGATGTATAAAAACAAGAACTATAGCAATTTACTGAGTAAAACAGAAATAAGCTGAAGGCTCTGTGGGGAATAATAAACAGTGTGATAAAATTATAAAGGAAATGTAAGTCTTCCAGATTATTTTGTTAAAGACAACATTGAAATTTCAGATAAAATGAAAATAGCATGTGAATTTAATTTGTTTTTTGTAGATGTAGACCCAAAACTTGCAGCTGACATCCCTAAAACCAAGGTTGATTACAAAAGTAGATTTGAGAAAAATGTTAACAGCATGTTTCTTACCAAATCATAAAAAGAAGAAATAATGTCTATTGTCAAAGCCTGTACAGACAAGGGATCAACAGACTATTTAGATATGAATATGAGATTAGTGAAATCTATTATTCATGTTGTGATTGAATTCACAAACATTGTATTTCATCATTTTCTACTGGAAGATTTTCTGAAAATATGAAAGTAGCCAAAGTTATTCCACTTGATAAAAATGGTGAAAAACATGTTTTTTCCGAGTAAAGACCAGTATATCTACTTCCTCAGTTTCCAGAAATTGTTGAGATATTATTTGTTTCCAGATTAAACCAATTTATAAACCAGTACAATATTTTATGTAGCAATCAGTGTGGGTTTTGTAAAAATCATTCCACATCATGGCCTTGATGGACATGTTTGAAGAAATTTTTGCTGCTATAAACAAGAGGCAGTATTTTGTAAGTATCTTTGCTCAACTTAAAAAAGCTTTTGATACCAACAACCACAGAATACTCCTGGGAAAGTTATGGAAGTATGGTAGGAGGACTAGCACAAGAATGGGTTTCCAGTTATTAACAAAACAGATAACAGTTTGTAGGGATAAAGAATCTTAGATTGTTTGTAAAATGTCTGTAAAATGTATACAAATTTCATTTCTATTTATCAAATATATTATATATATTTTTTCATAATTATATGAAATAAATTCATATAAATATATTAGTATGATTTCTGCTTGCACTGCTTTTCATGTATTTATCTACACAAGTATATGCATTATTAAAATATTGAAATTATGATACTAACCCTCACCCTTTTATACTTATCTTTAAATAAAATGTTTATTTTCATTATTTAATTTTTAATTATTCATTTAATTCCTGGAGTTACTATTACTTTTTAATATTATTTATTCAGTATTATTATCATTATTATTATATTTTGTGGCAAATGGTTTAAAAAACGACTAATCAACAAAACACTAAAATAAATAAAATCCAAAAAGAAACAAAAAAGATTCTAATGAACTGAATTTTTTTTTATTTTGAAAGTGCGACACTCAGACATCCGAAGTTGCCTGAGCAACATAGAGCTCTGCATGGAGAGGGTGAGACTGCCCTCTGCTGACCAAAAACAGACCCTACATGCACAATAAAAGACCTTATAACCAGAGGGATGAAATAAGAAAAGAAAAACATTCATTATGTCGTTTCTTTGAAAGTAGGTATGATATTGTAAGCAACAAGTAAATGTCTGGTAAAGTGTGTGTTGGAAGCAGAATGAGTCGCCTTTTCTTCTGCAGATGTCCCAAATAATCAGTTGGAGGATTTAGCAGACAAATAAATTTTCATAAATCTCCTGTTCATATCTGTAGTTCCTGCAGAATTTCTGGCTGTCTCAGACAGAAATGGCTTCTTTGTTGCCTTTCTTGTGACAAGCTGGTCTAAAAATCTTTAGCCTCAGTTTTTGTGCAGATGCAGTCACACTCACTTGGGGGCACTATTGACTAAGCTCTGCATCTGGGGCAAGATAATTCTGCTTCCAGTCCTAAACAGGAGATGGCCCTGGTGATCCCTAGAGATTGTGGAAGTCTTAAAGCCTTCTTAAGTGCATCTGAACCTCTTGTTGTAAGAGGTTTTATGACCCAGAGAATTGTTCCTTTAGCTGCAATATTCTTTGCAGCTGTTTCCTTACATGCCAGGTGGTTTTGATGCAAAACAATGACAAGCATTTTCACAACTTTATTGCTCCCTTATCATTCCATATTTGAGTTTCTTTATCGATAATTGGGGCACTTACTAACAGACTTTAATCTGTCTATCCGTTTGTCCACCTATCATCTTCTGCTTGTGTTGGTTGTATGGCAGGGGTAACCAATCAAGGAAGGAAACCCAAACATCGTCATGCCCCAAAACACTCTCTTTCTGGGGCATCTGAAGATGTTCCAGACTAGAAGTTGTTCCATTCAATTGTTTTTTAATTTATTCATTCTCTCCTCTGTTCTCAGTCTCTATATACTTCTTGGTATTTTGATTTATCGGTCTTATAATTACTGTTCTATGTTACGAAAACTGGCAGGTGATCACTGATATTCAGTAATAATCCACCAACTGAATCATTTATGTTATCATTTGTGTGGCAAGTTATTCTACTGGATCTGGTGATCTTTGGAAGAAGAATTACATTATGCATTGTGTTAATGAAATCATTTTCCTGTTTTTGTTTATTTGTATTTATCAAGTTGATGTTAAAATCTCCACATAGAAACAGAATTTTGTTAATTACAATAAATTTACCTTCTTGCTGGTCATTTAAAATGTCTGTTTTGGACCTGGGTATTCGGTATATAAAGCTTATGATTATACTTTTACTTGTTGTTGTACAAGTTTATAGCGTGATGCATTCAAGTATATTTTTAACCACAAATGATATCCAGTACTTGGAAGTTTAATGACTTGCTACTTGCAATAAATTGCTACTTCACCTCTACTTTTGTTCATCCTGTTCATAAATCAGAATGTATGGGCCATCAAGTTTGAAATCTGTTTTATTTTCTGTACTCATCCAAGTTTCAGATACTGGAGTAATGAGTGGTTGTGAGAAAGTCTGTAAATTTTCCTTAGGATTGTTGAAGTTGCTATACATACTTCTGATGTTAAAATGGGTGATATTCAAGTTATCCTCAGCTGTGCAGTTGTGATTATATTGTTCATTTGTATTATAACAGCAGCTGGTGTTTGAGGTTAAAAATAAACAAATTTCATATCAGAAAAGAAGAATTCCCTTGCATTCTTCAGTGTTGCAGTGTCATAGTCCTCAGGTCTCTCTTTATAGATGTCACAATGAACTTGGAGTTAAGTCTTTCGCTGCCTTTATTTGGCATAACTTTTTCCACCTCCTACCAGTGCAGTATTTCTCGACAGATTTCTTCTTCTGGAAATAGAAGAGTAAACTTGGTTATAGGTTTCAGTTGCATTGTCGTTAAAAAAAAAAGTCTCTTTTGCTAATTAGGTCAATGGAAATTATACATTCAAAGATGACAGAAAAATGTTCAGATAGGGCAAAATCAGTTACACAGTTACAGAGACCTTGGAAATGTTTAGATCCTTGCTGATGATTAAGTCTAAAATATATCCCCATTTGTGTGTTGACTCTGACATTTTGATTCTAAGCAATTTTTTTGAGTGTATCACATAGTTTTTCTGCCACTCTGTCTTGGTGGTTATCAACATAGATGTTGAAGTCTTCCACAATGATTAAACAGTCGTAATCAACACACACCATGAATATTAGGTCATTGGAATCAATGAAAAAGTTTTCATTGGGTTTTGGAGACCTGTAAATGTTCATAAACATGGCTTGAGCAGGGTCCTTCATTGATTAAAAATGATTTTCCTGACAAAGCTCTAATGTTTAATGAAGCCAGTTTAAGTGACTTAGTGGCTGGTAATATTTCTGTGGAAAGTTGCACTTGACAAGAAAGAGATTTTAGGTTTAATTTTTTACTACCTTTTCTTACTAGCTTTATTTTTCTGTTATCACAGATATTGTACAATATTCTCCCATGAGCAAAAGCTTTTCCTGGAAATAGTCACAACTGGTAGTTTTACTGCATGAACCCTGAACATAGCTAATTTCTGGAACGATCTGAGCAAAAACACGCTGTTGCACAAAGTTACAGAAGCTGGAAAACAAGTCATGTATTAAAGGACAGCATACAGGTGAAATCTTTGGAAATTTATCTTGGAGGAACTGTCATAATCTGAGTTTGGGTCGGACCAAAATGCAGACCAGTGCTGGGCAGGCACATGATTTAAGGAAGGCTTTGGATTTATTTAAACGGCTCCTCCAAAGTAGCAAAAGCACTGCAGGTACAAACATTGACGATGATCCAAAACTTACATAGGCAGACTCTGCAGGAAAAGCACATAAAGGTGGGGTAGAGAACGGAGTGTAAACGAGGAGTGAATGAGGTATGAACGACGAGAAACCAGCGGGGAACAAAGGACACAGACCAACTAATATAGATTGAGATGTGAGAGGGGAACAAAGGGCAGATAATCAAAGAAACAAAGAACAGGCGTGGCAATGAGACAGGGAGGCTGAAGGGACAGGTCGAACTAATTAACAATAAAGGGAAACACAGACCTAAGCAAAACTATAGACCAAGATAAAATAACCAAAACATAAGAAATCTAGAATAGCCAAGAGGTAAAGGAAACAGAGGAACTGGAAGGAACAGAAGAATAACAAGAACCTAAGCCCTAAGCAAAAGGAAACCCTGACTACAAGTAAACAAACAAACACTGAAAGAACAAACTGAGAAGGAAGCAGAGGACTAGAATAAAAGTAAACAATAACTCAAGCTGACCTAATGGGAAGGAGAACTGGAACATTAGAAACTAAACATAAAGAACTAAGCTAGACAGAACAAAAACACAGAAAGGGAATAAAGATGAGGAGGAACAGAAAACATAGACTAGAAAACAAGAAGAGAGCAAGGTGAAAAAACACCAAACATAAATAAACACAGAGATACTAAAAGAATCCAGGAGAACAAAGAACCATAATACAGAGACTAATCATAATAATAGAACCATACAAAGTAATAAGGAAACAACCATAAGGAAACTTAGTGAGGGAGGAAAACAACAAAACACCAGGAGGCGGTAGAGGGAGGAAAACAAACTAATAAACATAATAGAAACATCTAGACAAAATAAACCATCACAAGAAACCAAAAACAAAGTCCAAAATGTCACACTCTGACAGGAACTGTAGATATTATCTGTTAGAGTATACTTTATTTTAGTTAAGTTATAGTAAACCACATTTAGGATGTTGTGTGTGGGGATATGACTGTGTAAGTTGTCTCTTAGCAGCTGATGGTGAGGTTATAAAACGATGATGGATCGATGATAACAGAACAGAGGTCTCCTTAAGGTCAACGCTGTATCATCAAGGAATGTCTATAGTCTAAACCTGGACACTCCCCTTCTAGTCTTTTAGATAGTTGCACATTCCCTATATATGTGCAACTGGGGTAGATACTGGAGCAGCTGATATTACTGGTTTGTTTAGAAAGCTACAGCACACTTAGATTAAGTATGGACACCCGCTACTACACAATCTAACAGATAGACACCACAATGATGACACATAGTCTACTGATAATCACTGAGGGAGAGCACATCCATTGCATTGGATTGCCAGATATAAAACTGTATGTGACCTTCTATCGGGGCTCTTCGTCATCCTCTAACAGACGGCGACGGTCTGAGACGGGAGCCTCAGCGCTGATCTCTGTAATCATTCCTCTGCCTTAACTTAGAATAAAAAGAGCTAAAAGTTAGAAACTGGTTGAGAGTTGTTCATTTTAGAGTCTTTAGATAGAGTGTGTGATCGCTTCATGGGGACCAAGTACCGGAGGAGCTCCGAGGCGTCAGACCGCCAGCAGGGGGCGGTAGCCTCGGTAGGTTTATCAGTTCGCTCCCGTGTTCCTTTATCAATCTGTCTCAGTTAACTCATAGTCGTGATACAGGAACTCATGATCCTGTATTTAGGTCTCAGATTTTCTATCATTACTTTCTGGGTTATGCTGTACATTGGATCCAGTGTTCTGTTCTTCCTCTGGCTCTTTCTAGTTATGCTCTTGTATCTGTATCTGGATTTTTATAGATAAATCATCACACCACTATGAGCCTGTCTCTCTGGTGTGTGTATTTAGGTCGTCCTAAACCATCCCATATGACAAAATATGCACATTGGACATGTGTACATAAGTATATTAAAGCAATATTCTAGATTATACAGTAGAGCCAAACTAACGAACGATTGAGATATTAAGAGCGTATGGGTTACATAATTTGGAATTTTGTACACTATGTTTGCTCATAAGGGTCAAAGAATGCTGCAAATTTTTCTTTGGAGGGAACCATTGCTAACGTAAAGGCTAAAGATTTAAGGCACATCTGGTTCTATTTTATTGGGTCTGCTGATTAGATTGAGTGATCTCAGCTGGACTCTATCACGGTTTCACCTGTGATGATGATAGTGCTGCAAGGTTAGCAGATAAGGGCAAAAATACAGAACAAACAAAAACCTCTGGCTATGGTTGCAGGTTACATCTGCAAATTCAGTTAAAACAATCATGCTGGTTCTGTGAGGTATATTGGACAAAGTCTTATCTACGAAGGCCTCAGCCTTGGAATGGCTTGGTGCCATCAGTAGCTTATACAGAAGACAGGTGGAGGAAGCGCTTCGGTTAGTCGAAGAGAACACTGATAAATACTGTAATACTTCATGTTTGTTTGATTTTTTTGGTCACTGTATGTTGGTTTAGTTTAACTGTTTGGAGCTATGTTTTAGCAGGGGACTGAAAAATCTACCTCTGAATAATTACTAATCCCCTAGCTTCAACATATGGTCCAAGGCATGGTTGTAAAAACAGGGATGGTGTTACCAGAAAATCACCTTAAACAGTAACTGATGGCTCAAAGAACCGGTGACGAATCCTCCTTGCTGAACTCGTGTACCCTCATTAATCTTAAATTCCCATCATCCCCCTGTTGACTGCAACAACTTCCCTCAACCCTTTGCTACAACTGCCAATGAGTCAAAAACATTTTGGTGGAGAAACAAGCAAGCTCCTGCACAGGCGCAAACGTTTGAAAGCATGTTTATGTTTATTACTCTTGTGCAATGTTGTCTTTTACAACCCAGTGAAACAGTCAATCTTGTCATTTACCACAATCTGATACACAGATTTCGATATTTAGCTTCCTTCTTTTTTTGTAGCAGATCCTTAAGCAATTCAAGTGAAATTCTACAGCCCAGATCCCATGAGCAAACCTGAAATCATTAACAGTCCTCTGTCGTGACTGATATAACGTGTTTGTTCTGACAAGCGGCATTTGCCAATGGCACTTTGTATATGGTAAAGAAAAGTCTTCTTCAGGGAACGCCATCAAACAAGCCACACCTGTTCAGTCATTTGGACAAAGGACTTCAACGTTATGATTACTGGGTGTCTGGAATCTAAGAAGACCTGCTGGGGCGTGCATGTCTGGAAAGATTCACACATCTCTGAATATGTTGCACTTTTGAATTATCTTTCTTTGTTTTTGAAAGGCCATCTCAGACTTGCCTTTTTGGCTTTTAAAAAAAACAAACATCAAACTGAGCTGTCTCTCTAAACAACAAACCCATTCCAGAGAACCACCCCCACAAACTGAAATACAAAAAACTTGTTGTTGTACAAACACACTTTAGATTGGACACTAGGACTGTTGAGTTGCACAAGCGAGAACACTTACTATGAGCCATTACTTTTAAGGTAATTTTAAGTTTCCTTAAAGATCAGGGCCCATATTCACAAAGGATCCTAAGACTAAAAGTAGCTCCTAGTGATGTAATTCTAAGAAAAATTCTACAATTTTTCTTAAAATTTGACCTCAGTAAGATAAAAGTTATTCACAAAGCATCTTAGGGCTTAAGAGAGCTCATAATGTGAGGAAATGTTAAGAGTAGTGAGGAGGACTTTTAGTGAGCTTAAGATTCTTAAGCAGAGAACATGGCAGATAGACAGAGAGAAAGAAGAGATGTTCTCCATACAATGAACAACAGTGAATTAATTAAATGCTCCTCTGTGGAGAAGTTCACTGATGCCAGCACCTCTCACATTCCAGGCTGGTGCATGAAGGCAGAAGGAATGACTCATTAATCTGCTAGGGAACACCTGTTTGCACCATGATCCCAGTAAGCTCTGCTCCTCTGTCCAGTTTGGTTTTTTCCACCTTTTTTCCTCAGTTTTCTTTTGGTCGTTTTAACAAATCAAACATCTTTATACAATACGGTGATCACAATAAAATGCTAACAGCTTAATATCAAATAGATCAAGTAGGAAAATGACTAGCAGGGCGAGGAAAAACCATTTTGTTGTTATTTTTCTCGAAGTTGAACCTTGCACCTTTCGAAACTGTTGCATCAACAGACGGGATGTTCTGTGGGTATTCTGGAATCAGGAGAGCATCTGTGAGCTTGACACTCACCACTTTCCCGTTGCAGTTGATCAACTCAATCTGTGCGTCCCCTTTCCTCAGTACGCTGCCGGTAATCTGTGTCCCATCTGCCAGTTGCATCTCATGGTTCTTGGGCTGGAATGTCTCGTCAAATCTGATGAAGGCATCCTCGTTGGTCATGATGTGGGCAGAGGCACCGCTGTCCACCAGTAGACCTTGCTGCTGTGTGCCGTGGGGTTCCCATTCACTCACCCGGAGCACAAACATTTCTTCCTACTTTGTGGGTTTATGCCTCTCGTTAACACGAAACCTCATTGTCCAGTGTCTGTAATGTTGGCCACCCTGTTTCCATTTTGTGTGCTAGTCACTCTCCTCTGAGTTTTCTTGTCTTTGTTTCTGCAGTCTTTTGCTTTATGTCCCGTTGTCTCACAAATAAAGCATTCTCCATTGAAATACTTCTTCTCCTTCTCTTTAAACTTAGGCCTGGATGCTCTGTAATTAGCGGTCATTATTTCGTCTGTTCGGGGCTTATTGCGGTAGCGCAAGATGCATTCAAAACTTCTCAGCCTTGCCTTGAACTCACTGAAGGTCAACGTTTCCTTCGTCTGAGTGACGTGTACAGAAAATGGGTTGTATTCTTCCGTGAGTCCTTTTAGTACCATCGCTGTCAGAAGTGCATCACTGAGGGTCTCTTTAGCTCTGTTTAACGCGGCCACTATCTTTTCAACACGGGCTAGATAGTTTGCTAATGCTTCCCCATCAGCCATTTGCACATTTGTTAGCTCTGTGTACACTACGACAATACGCGGCTTTTCTTCTGACTCGAAATGGCCCCTCAATATTTCTAGGCTTTTCTTGCCGTCATCCGGTGCTTCATAGAGGATTAGCGTTAGCGTCTTGTCATCCAAACAACCACACAATTCTGCATAAGTCATATCATTTTTCCTACCGATTTCCTCAGCTTCTGGTGCATTAGCCTTCGCTGCTAACTCACGTCCCAGGATAACGTCTTGAGGCCGATGGTTTTCAAGTACAAAAACCTTGCTTCCCAAATGTGATAGCGGGCTTCGTCTCCGTCAAACCGCGGCGGTAGTCCCCTTCCATGCCTCTCTGTACTTGGAACTTGTCTTGGCCCATAACCTGTTAACTCACTTGCAGCGGGTCTCTCATTATTCACTCTTGGGGCTACAGGCTCTTCCCCACTATCTGCAGCTTGTGTAGACATCTTTTCAGATGTCTAACTTACTCAGGTACATAAGACACAGGAGACATTTTTCTATTGTTGAACTGGTAGCCACACTACCCCGCTCTGGCTCGGACATGCACTGAATGTCGAACGCAGGAAGGCTCCGCCTTTATTACTTTTTATAATAGTGCGTAACCTTCCACTCTACAAAGTAGTGCCAACCCAAAAATACAACAGTGGCATACATTGTACTCAATAGTATTTTAAAGGTGTGTTTGATTCTGGTGCTAAGCTATCAGCTTATTTTGTTAGCTTTAACTGCTAACAGCTAATGAAACACCATTAAGCCCCATTTCTCCAGAAAGATTTGGCTCTTTTCCAAAATATTCCCTTAATAATGTTTCTTTAAATATTATTTTAATAAATAAAGGCAGCTAATGAGACACTGTTGAGAATTAGTCATCCAGAAGGTTGGTTTTATTCAGCAGATCATTCTTTAAAACATTATTTTATTAAAGTAATATTTTATCTGATCTTGCATTTTGAATGGTTGTCTAAAGGTATGCTAATTATTGCTTAAGTTAGTTCCAAGACTAACTTAACTTCATTTCCAGATTCTTCAAGATAATCCTTGGTTCTCAAACATAAACATTGCATGGTAATGTTGCATCACTCTTTCAGTCATGGTTTCAACCATCTTTAATCAACTTGTTTATATTGTACATAGCCATTAGTCTTCCTTATTTTTTAATTCTGCTTGGTAGTTTAGTTGGATTGTTTTAGCATAGTGAAGAGTTTGTTGATTGAAATATGTTTGACTTTGAGTTGACTTGTTTTTGTTAATAAATTCTTGTATTTTAAGAAATTGTGTCCATTCATTCCATATGTGTGCAGAGTTGTGCTGTTCAATAATGTCAGAGCTTGGCTCACCCTTTTGATTTTGTCCTATTACCACCGCCTTACTGGGCTGGTATTCACAGGACAACCCTTAACAGACCGAAATATTATTTAAAAAAATATTAAATTATTAATATTAAATATTAAATAATATTTTCAGATTTATAGTCACAACAATTTGAAGCAACTGCCTCTGGGTTAAGAAGCTCACCTAATAAGCTAGTTTCACTTTAGCATTAGTACTGTGGCTAAACCTCTTAAACTGCATTCAAGCTGAAAATTATTGCCTCCAACACAAGAACTTTCTCAATCACAAGTCTTATGACAATTCTATACCTTTATTAAGATGACATATTTCTTCATAACACAAATATAAACGTATCCATCTTAACAGTCCAACGTCTTCAGACAAATTAAAATCAAAATGTTTATTTTGGACTTGTAACGTGCATTAAGTAGCCTAATGAATGTTGTTAGAATATTATCATGACATTTACAAATTAAGATGCTTTTGTAAAATCTAAACAAATTTAATTGTTATTATTTCTAATTCCCATTTATAGTTGGTAATGTGAAACGGAGGCAGGAACTAAATGGCTGATCTCCCAAATACCGCAAGTAACCTGGGAGAACATTAGCTACGCCTTCCAGGATTATCCTGAGGACAACGGATACACCTCCGGCTTTGGCACGAGGGACTGATGCCAAGGTTGCAACAACATCCCATAAGAATCAACGTTACATAGACTTAACCCTTAAATGAACAGGCACATGTAAATACATTTAAAAATTTTTTCATTAGTATTTTCTGATGTATCTAGGCTAAAATGACATTGCCCGTTTAGAGTTAAAAAATAACAATTTAACATATTTGTAATAATTCATGTAACAAATTGTATAACACTTTAAACAATGCATTAACTATGTTATTTTATATTTTGCAACAAATTTTTTTTAAAGGGGCACAAAGCCAACAAATTTGATTGTGAAAGAATGAGCAATTGATTTTGAACACTAAACAAGGACAGGAGTCATTGAATAAAAGCTAAAATTTACAACAAAAAAAAACAACAAATCTTCCAATCATCCAAATTCTTTCTGATTTCTGTCTGTATGAGGTTCATCAGTATCAAGCCTTTACTACCAACATTCTAGTGGCAGTGAAAACTGAGGAAACGGTTGCAAGCATTTTGGCCACTATTTGATAGCACTGTACTTCCCATTGAAACAATGCACCAATATTCTCTGAATACATAGGATACAGGTTAAATAAAATTTAAAAAGCTGCACATTTGAGAGTAAAATAGATCAATAAATGTTTTTAATATGGTACATCTACTGTATATAATGAAAGACTAAGGATGTTGGTATTGGCCAGTAAAAACCTTGCTATTTATTTATTTTTTGTAGATGGGTATGGCAGCTAATGGGGATTTTATACATTGTGGACTAATTGCCCATTTCTTTATATTTCAATATAAATATGTTTTTTTTTTTTTTGTTGTTATTGCTTTCTCTCTTCCCACCTGTTTCTTTATAAGTTAAATTACGAGAAAATGCCACAAGAGGCCTATGTTGAACTAGAGTTAGTGTCTTACTATACAATCCTGTAGCAATGTTCAAGTTTGGTTCATGTTTGTATTATTTTTTACTGGTGTACAATAAAAATGCCAAGTAACATTTAAATGGCAAAAACATATTTTTTATAGTGCAGATTGGGCAAAACAGAAAGAATAGCACAAATAAAACAGCTAATAAGATATAAATTGTGTATGTTGAGAAAGAAAATGAACCATAAAACAGAATAGCAACACATTTTACTAAGATAATTAATTATATATATATTTTTAAAGTAAAATTAAAAGTATGTAATATAAGCTAATAATAATAATGATGAGGATACATTTAGGTTGTGCGTTTGTCAGAGGCAAGGTGAACCTGCGGGAAGGTCCTTCCTCGTGATGCAAACTGCTCTGCCTTTTGTTACAGGAACATAACAGGAACAAGTTAGAGCTATTCTTGCCCTGTTGCTCCGTTGCTCTGTCACCTGCTGGACAGAAGAACACATCAGGACACATCTTACCGAGTCTCCTGAAAAGGATAAACTGCATATTTTTGGAGGTAAGCCATGAACCGCACAGATATTAAAATTATTAACATCAGTATATATGTGCTTTAATAAGGCTCCTGCAGAACCATTAGACTCTTATAACAAAGATTCGTTGTGCCGACGGCCATAGACCAGAGACAATTTTTGCAGTATATTTGCATGAATCATACCACACCACCAGGAAACAGAACAAGCAGGGCATACAGATTTTAAAAATTATTCACCAAAGACAGAATAGATCTCGCTTTATTAATAAATACACACATATATTTATATTTACGTGTGTATATTAGCAGCTGTTTACATTAGATCAATTAGACAACTTACTGGTTAACTAAGGTATTATAAACTGAGCAATTAAACATTAAATGCACAAAATTAAGTAACAAATATAGACAAACAAATATATATAGACAAACAACAAATATATATGATTTAAACGAATTGGTTTAACTTTCACAGAATGAGTTATTTTGGACTTGCTACCGCATTTATCACTGGTTTTTATTGCGCGATCTGCGTACAATTCTTGGAGCACCTCCGGGCTTCACAGCGGACCGGACCAGAGCAGCTACAGAGTAATTCCAGGGTCACAGTATATATACAGCACTGAGTGAAACAACCGGAGGCGAAGTAGACTAACGGCTGCTGTCGTAGCATTGCTGCCAGCACCAGCAATGTGCTGTTTCACCATATTAACGCTGTTTTTAACACAACTTGGGTTCTACCTGAACAGTTTATCATTGATGCTCACACCATGAATAACCGGAGACTTCCCGGTTGACATAAATTGCGGGCGACTTTTGACTTGCAAAATTTAACATCAAAATAAACCTATTCTGTGCCACAGTTGTCTTTTATCACATCTTTAATCCCAATATCATGTCAGTTACTGCCCCATTCCTTTAATATTAAGATGTTTTCTTTTAATTTCTGCATTTGTGGGAAAAGCGTGTCACGGGCATTTGATGTGCGCTTGTCATTCAAGGGCAAAGCAAGGCAACACCACTACGGCCACTGCACCTCTACAATGAATCTGGTGCTGCTGGTTTCTCATCCCACAACACACCTAATCTGTTTACACCATTGTAGCAACATATTTAATTAGATGGCTTTTGTGTTCCAGACTATCAGTTATGATCTTTGAAACTCGACGGGTTTTACAGGTATCTCAGAGAAACGAAATGACGCGAAGATGAGAAAGTAATTTTTTAATAAAAAAAACTTGCTGCTATCAATGCCGTTATCAATGGACTGCAGTGAGACTGATAGTAGACGGGCAGACTGAGGGAAGGTAAACAATTAACACAAAGGAAGCTGAATTAACAGACAATAATAATAATGGTCTAAGAGAAATAAATCCAAATGCACAAAGAACAGAACACAAGAATAAACTGAGAAACTAAACACAAAGGAATTAACTAGTATGGCAACACCTTTCTACCAATAATGAACACAGAGAAATTAATTAAGTACAATACTTGTTCAACAATTATAAAGAACTCCAAAGTGATGAAAACAAAAATAACAACCAAGACACAGGAATCATCACAAAGGCAGGTGTAGATGATGGATAAATGGTTGAAGTTTTGGTTTAACACATAGATATTTGCCCCACTGCCTCCCGTACTACCATGTCACAGAATGTTCCCAGTAGACATGTCATGTTTTCCAGTTCAGTACCTTGGTTGTAACTGCTGAAATAAAGTGGATACAAAGAAAAAATTTAGTGTGAATTATCTTGCAGTATGTTTGCATATGTATACTTCAGTTCTTTAGGCTGTTAAAAGGAACTTGCTCACAAATAGATCTTTTATAGTACTATGAGTGTCAGGGGTTCAATAAAGTAAAATCCGTCAGTTGTGTTAATAACTGACAAAACACGATTGTGTAAATGATAATATTGAGGAAACATTATAGGTAAACAAAAATTCTAAGAAGCACAAGTTATAGAATCCTGAAGGCTGTCAAAACTGAGAAGGAAAGTCAAAACGTATGCTGCAACAATTTACACCTGTCATGAGGGTAAAAAAATTCATTCATTCATTCATGTATTTGTAATTAATAGAAATGTATTAAATGATGGGTAATAACAATAATATAAACAATAACTGACAAATAATAAATTACATAAAAATGAAAAAATACTAATTTATTATATTTAGTAACAGTGTTTTATACTGCTTTTTTATTTCCAAAGACTTGACATTGACCGGCCCCTGTCTTGTATCATCCTGGTAAGAAGGCCATAATGCTCACATAAAAAAACAGGATCAATTAAGAGCTTCAACAGAATTGTGTCGATCAAAGCATATTCACGGGTTAGAATGACTCAGTCAAATTCTAGATCTAAATCCAAATGAGAATCTGTGGCAAGGCTTGAAAATCGATGTTACTGACATGAGAAAGTTCAATAAATAAATGTTTCTGCAATGAACTCCCCCAGTTCGGACAGGAAGAGTTGTCTATATGATGTTCGGTTGTTAATGGATACTAAACGTTTGTGGTCGATTTGCAACTGGCTAAGTGATATTTAAAGATATTTCAGTTGGGGTGTATACATACTTTTGAGCCAGTTTTGTTCAGTTTAGACGTTGTGTAATTAAACTTGTGACTCTTTTTTATTTGGTGAAGTTATTTATTGAATAATCATTCTAGTCAGGAAAAAAAAAAGGTTTATCTTTTTATGATCAAATGTGTTTAAACTGTCCAGTAGGTCACTACTATGACATATAAAACTATAAAACTGAATATTTAAGATAAATTGTCAATACATGTAGTGGACCTCACTTTGGCTATTTATAGGGAAAATTTTAGATTAGAAAGGTTGTGTCCGGAAATGGCCAGTGTATAAAAAGTTATTGATATCCTAACTTCACAGAGGAATTTAATAAGCTAACCTGTAAAGAAAACATAAATCCAAATTTTTCTTTGATTATTGAATACATTTTTAGGAAAAATGACCGCCCAAACATCCAAGGTGGTGCTGTCGTTGGACGCTAAAGAGGTGGACTCACTCAAAGACGGAGTGAACTTCAAGAAAAACCCCAGCGATGGGAAGTGTTACATCATATACAAGAGCGTTGGTGGCTTTAAAGCATGCAAGAATCAGTGCAAACACCAAGGAGGAGTGTTTATCAAGGATATAGAAGATCTGGATGGCAGGTGAGGCCATTTCTCAAGAACAAACAGCAGAGATTAAAAAATGGGACTTCAAATTACAGTTTATTTGCTCTGCTCTCACAGGACTGTAAAATGCACCAAGCATAACTGGAAGTTAAACGTCTCATCAATGAAATATGTGAACCCGCCCGACAGCTTCCAGCAGGATGAACTCGGTGAGATAAGACAATGGCACATTTTCTTTATAGAAGGTTAACTGGCTTTGTAAAAAAATGTGTTTTGCCAGGAATGTATAACTTGGGTGGAACGTGCAAACAGCAACTGTCTAAAACAGCAAAGGTTCAAAAACATGATTGTTAAGGTCCTGTTTCTCTCTTTGCTGACATATGATGGACTGACAACCTGTCCGGGGTAATTCAGTTCAATCGGGGTTTTTTATAAAAGGGGCCCCCAATTTCAAAACACTTGTTTTCTAAAGGGCACTTAAACAAACCCTAAGGACATACTTCCCAAATTTTAGCCCCTAACCATTAAAACAGTGCAGTCAAATTTCAGTTATTTTTTTAAAAATTGGAAAAAAATTTTTTCTTTTCTACGGAAACCCAGCATTTTGGGCCTGGGCAGAGACTTGTACCCGGGTTCCCCTCAAATGGGGCCATGTAGCGCAGTGGACAGTCACGGGCGTTGATTTTGGCAGAAAACCCCTCATACGATATGCATGTGGCGGCAGAAAAAGGGGAAAAAAACCCCCTTTTTAAAAGGAAGAAACCCCCACAGAAACCAGGCCTCAGGGGTGAGGGGGCCCATCCCCAATGCCCGACTGGGGGTTTGAAAAAAACCCCCAGAGCGAGCCCACACAAAGAACACAAAAGCACTGATCCGGGAGTACTTTCTAGGGGAAGGGAAAAGTAAATTTTAAATGGATGTATTTCCTTTAGCCCCTTTTCCCATCAAAAGAAAGAAAAAACAAAAAAAGCGACCCCATTTTTTAAAAAGGTTAGACCCTGAAAGGGGCCCCCTATAATTAGTTAAAGAAAAAGCCGTCAATTGCTAGGGTCTAGGAAAAGAAAAAGGGGTTTTAAACAAAAAAAGCCCGGGGCCATGTGGTTTCATCGGAAAGGGGGTGAGCATTAAGTTTTTGCCAGCGGGAAAGTTCGGCCCAGCCCCCCCCCAGAAAGGTGTCACAGGAAAACACAGAGTCGGCCAGGTGTAGTTTTCCTGGGAAAGGAAAAGGGAAAAAACAAAATTTTTAAAAGCTGTAAATAACGCAAATAATGAAAAATTGGAGAGTAGTATGGAATGTACGCAGAGGGTGAAAGGGGTCTTTTATCCCCCTTTCCCCCCCCCCCCCACCCCCCTTTTTTTTTAAACCCTTTATGCAGCATAACTACAGAGATAGCTCGGGAAAACCAAACACTCAAAACATAAGTTTTATAAAAAAGGACTTTTTTAACCCTACCCTTTAAAAAATAACAGGGTTTTTCTGCCCCGGATTTAAAACGGGAGCGGTTTCCACGGGAGAGGGGCCCCGATAACTAAAGGATCTGCCCCCCTTCTACTTCTAGAGCCTCTAGGGACCCCAGTAAACCGGGCCTCTGAGAACAAGTGTTTCTTTTAGGAATTTTATGGAAAAATCAGAATCTGATGTTTTGAATGGAAAAAAAATTAAAATTTTAAGGGGTTTAAATATGTGGGGGGAAATTTTAAATTATTTTCTAAATTTTAAAAACGGGGACCCAAAGAAGGGAAGCTAAAATAGGAGAAATATGACCCTCTTTTTATTTTCCCTTTAGAACTCTTGCTGCAGCTTTTTAAAAACAGCGGTTTTTTAACTGCATTTTGGGGACAGGGGGAAAAATAAAAAATTTAAAATAGTCCACCCTTAAAGAAACCCAAATGCATGGGGATTTATTTTTTCAGCGTCACTCCTTGATAGGATTTTTCAAATTTGGAAAATGTTTCCGGGGAAAAAGAAGGAAATCCTAGAAACATGTTAATATGGGATTTAATGAATGTCCTGGGCCAAAAATTTAACCCCAAAAGGTTTTTCCCTTTTTAAACCTATTTTAATTTAAAGGGCCTTTCCGGGTTAAAGTTTTGACAAAGCAGTTTTTTTTTTAAAGCCCCTTTCCAAAAGATGCCAACTTCTGTTTGTCTAAATTTAAAGGAAGAAAATTTTAAAGTCATCCAATTTTTTAGGGGGCCCCTTAAAAACCATTTTTGTAGTTATAAACCCGGTTTTGGAAACTCATCAGGATTCTGGAAAAGTAAGTGAGTATATCGGGCCAAAAGTGAAAAATTTATTCTATGTTTGCCTGAAAAATTTTTTCCCTATTGGAACAATTTATATATAAAGAGAATTGGCCCAATTTACTGAGCCCTGGGGTTTACTCCAAAATTAAAACCCTGGAGTTTTAAAGATGATTTATCATTTCCCATGAACAAATGGAATCTGTCGGGACAAAAAAGATTTAAACCACCCTGCCTGTTCCCCTGACCCCTACGCATATTCCGGGCCTTTTCCCAAAGAGAATATTTTTGATCGACTGTATCAAATGCAGCACTGGGTCTAACAGGACAAGTAAGACAAAATATTATCGGGGCCATAAGAATATCATTAGTGACTTTCACCAGAGCTGTTTCAGTGCTATGATGAGCTCTGAAACCCTGACTGAAAACTCTTCAAACGGGTCATTGCTGTGGAAATTTTCACACATTTGATTAGCAACTATTTTCCCCCAGAAAATTTTTTAAAAAATGGAAGATTGGATATAGGGCCTGTAATTTTTTTAAAGTCACCTCGATCAAACGAAGGTTTTGTAGGTAAAAAGGTTTTAAATTACAGCTTTCCTTAAAAGCTTGTGGTACATATCCATTAAAATAAGGGGTAGATAAAACATATCTAAAAAAGGGGTGGTAAAAAAAAGGGAAAAATCCTTAAAAATTTGGGGTTGGGGTTGGGGGTTTAAAATACAAGTTGAAGGGTTTTGAAAAAGCTAATATTTCTTTATTAAATCAGGAAGCCCACAGGAAACAAAACAGTCCAAACACAGATCAAGTTTTACAGTTAATTTCCCTTTTTCTCCCCTTGCGAGGATGAAAATAATCCCTCCTTTGGGGGTTGTCAAAAATTTTTTCTTTAATAGATTAATTTTTATTTTTAAAAAGAATCCCAAAAAAGTTTTTATGACGCTGAGAGCTAAGGGAATGGATGGTAAAAGGCCTGGGCTCTGTTTTTAATTTTTGCAAAAAGGGACTAAAAGAAACCTAGAATTATTCTTGTTCTCTTCTATTAATGATGAGAAATAAGTGGTCTGGCTTGGCGAAGGGTCCTTTTTTTACAAAGTACTATTTTTTCCCAAATTTAAATAGGAAACCCCCGGTGTTTTAGAGAGCCATTTTTTTCTCCAATTTTTTTAACATTTTTCTTTAAATACGCAGCTCTAAGTTTAAAACCGGGCCCCGTCTCCTATGAATAATTAACCCTTTTTTCAAGGGGGCTGCATTGTCTAATTTTCCCCCACGCAAGGGTAAGTAAACTATTTAAAAAAGAATCAATTTTTCAAGGGAAGAAAACAAAATTTTTGCCCTCCACTGTTTTTTCTTTTGATAAAGATTAAATTAAAAGTGAAAAGATTCTTTTCAGCATTTTCTGATAATGATCACTAAAGAAATTTTTTTTCAGGGTGAGTCTCAGTTAAAAAAAACTCAAAGGTTTTTTTAAAAATGGTCAGACAGGCCCGGTTAAAAGAAAATATTGACGGGCTTTAACTCAATGATTGTCAGCACCCCCAAAGGGCCAGAGAATTTAAAGACAAAAAGGGGGGTGGTTTGTTAATGTTTTGAGCAAAAGGGTCCAAGATAGCCATTCAAGGCTTATATTTTAAACTATCACTTTCAGTGTCCCCATGAAAGTTAAAAAATTTTCCCCCCCATAAAAAACCTTATCCGTATTTAAAAACTAAATAGATAAAAAGGGCCGGGGAAAATGATCTAAAAAATTTGGGGGAAGGGCCCCCGGGGGATGGTAAAAAACAAAACAGAAATTTGGGTTTTTTTGCTTTGCAATTTGGATGAGGAAAAATAAGGATTAAAATTCAAAAGGTTGTAGCTATTGATGGGGTTGGGACTAAAACAATAAAAAAGGACTGAAAAGTGGTTGCTTTTCCCCCCCCGCCCAGTATTTCAAGGAAAGTGAAAAAGAAATAATTAGTAGGATTTAAATCATTTTTTATTTAAATAATCCCCTTTGGGGGGCGCCGGTTTCGTGAGGGAAAATAAAATTCTTAATTTTTCCCAAATCAGGTCCTAACTAGCCCAAGTCTTTGAAAAAGGGGAGTCTTTGTTTAGTTTAAAATACATTTTAATTGTTTTATTTTTCCCTTTTTTGTCTGAGTTGTGTTTTAATTTTTTTGAGGGTTTTGATTTTCCTCCTTTTGTTATTTTTTTAAATCATTTTAATTTTGGGCCCTGGGCGAGACACTGTCTTAATAGGGGAATGGGGTTTTTTAAAACATACAGAAGTGCAGAGAGGAGGTTAAAATATCGACCCGGCTTTTCCGGGGCTGAACCCTGGGTTTTGAGGTTTTTTGGGAATAATAAATACGGCCAGATTCCTTTGAAAGAAAGCTGCCCCCATCCAAAGTGGGATGGATGCCCTCTCTCCGGATCAGACCCGGTTTTCCCCCCAAAAAAATTTGCCCCAAAATTTAATGTAGCCCACAGTTTTCTGGGAACCCCCCCTAGGGCAGCCAGCGGTTGAATGACAGCATGTGGGTAAAATGTCGTTCCCCTGGTCAGCTCGGGGAGGGGGGCCAGGGAAAAATTACGGGGAGTCCGACATTTGTTTTGGGGGAAAAATTACACCCCAAAAACAAAAATTAAAAAAAATTTTTGGTTTACCCCCCGATTGGGGTAAGGGGTGTTCCCTTTTCCCCCAGCGGAAATAAAAAACCCTTTCTGCTTTTCGCTTACCTTACCAGCAGTTTTCCCGGTAACTTTTAAGGGGGCCCGTTCGGCCCCCTGGGGGCCCCCCAATTTGGAAAAGGTTTTTTGGGTGTCTCTAGTGCCAAAATTTCGGGATATTGGGGCGGGCCAAAAATTTCCAGAGTTGGCTTTTCACGGGTGTTTTGCGAGCGGGGAAAATCGTTTTGGGAAAAGCCCAAAGGGGTTTGGGGGTGACCTGTGGGGTGGGATCTTTGGACATGCTTCCCACTACCGCAAATTTGTTGTGTAATCTCTTTCTCTTGCCAAAAAAAACTTTTTTAATTTGGGAAAAAGAAAATGTTATTCCCTTTTAAAATTTTTTTATTTAAAAGTTTTTGTTCAACCAAAGCCTTTTTTTTTTCCCAAAATTGCAGAATTGAAAACCGGGTGATGGGGGACAGCTGGGGGGACTAACCCCATTGGAAACCCTGGGCCCCTTGACCCCAGAGAGCCAGTGGGAATTTTAGGCCCGGAGAAGTGAAAGTAGGACATTTTTCTTTTTTAAGATGGAAGGAGAACTACTCTAGTTCTCAAAGGAATGCTAGAGCTTTTACTCAGGAATATAAAGCTTTAACCTTCCCTTCAGATAACGTACCTCACCCACGCCTGCATGGAGCTGCAGTTTGGACAAAAGCGTTTTCTGTTTGACCCCTGGCTGAGGGGTCCTGCCTTTGCCCGAGGCTGGTGGCTTCTACACGAACCCCCAGCAGACTGCCCGGGTGACTCTTTGGGAGTTGATCTAATCCTTTCTCCGGGCCAAATTGCCCTCTGGGCCACCCGGGTAAACTCGTTCCTCGGCTGTTAAAAATAAAAACCCCGTTTTTTCTACTTTTTTTGGCCAACCCCCGAAAAAAGGAAAAAAAAGATCACCAAAAACCCCCTTTTTTCTTCTGATGAGAAAAAACATTCATGGGGCTTGCAAAAAATTCCAATTTTTTTAAAATTGTGATAGGTCTAAACACATAGTTCACAAAGTGGTTTTTGGCCCATCAGGTATGACCAAAAACAAAGTCATGCCCTAATTGCCCAAAAATAGAAAAAATTTATCGTTTTTAGCTTAAAGGATAAAAGAATAAAAAAAATGGGCCCTGCGTCCTTTTGAGGGGGATTATTTTGTAAAACAACTTTTTTCATCAAATACAGCCCTTTTCACATTTTGACCTGAAAAATTTCCCAAATTATCGCCTTTTATAAAAACTCAATCTCCCCCTTTTGGGTTTAAAAGGGGCACTGTAAATAACATTTTTATTTTACTTTGGGTCGGACCTTTTGGGAGGCCCCCTCCTAATTTCACACACCACACATTTTATATAATTTTTACTAAAATATACATATAATTTAAAATTTTACAACACCTATATATATATATTTATAAATATATACACATATATTTATAAAATATATATACCCCCATATAATAAAATTTAAAATTTTATACATACAAATATAATTTTTTATATTATTACACCATATTATATTAAATATATTAATTTATTTTAATAATATTTTTAAAATATAATATATATATATTACTATATATATATATATATTTTTAAAATATATATATAAATATATATACATTTTAAATTTATATACACATATATATATTACCCTATACCCTATATAAATACCTTATTTCCCTATATACAAAAAATTAAAATATAATATTTATAATATATATATATATATATTATATATATAAGATATATTTATAATTTTAATATTATTTTATATGATTTAAATTTAAAACCCCCCAAAATTGGGAGATCTTTTTTGGGGTTATACCAAAAAAAATGTTTCAAAAATGGGGAAAAAAAAAAGAAAACTGACTAATATTAGATGCTGCTGGGTTTGAATCATAGCTAAAGCCATTGTGCATAGAGATTTTATGTTCTCTCCAGGTATTAAGGGGAGATGAATCCCTTCCAAGAGGGGAAAGTGTAGACCCCTGGGCTTTCGAACCTTTTAAAAACCCAACCCCATTATCAACAAGTGTTTGAATTCAAAATGCCCTATAAGGCTAAAGAAACGCCCTTGGGCCTTTAATGAGTCAGTCCCGGTTTAAAAAACCCCAATTTTGTCAAAAATCAATGGGCGGTTAAAGTCACTTCTCTCACCCCAAACCCTAAAGGAGGGGGAAATTGGGAGGGAGGCCAAAAAATGTTTTTTGTTTTGGGCGTTTTTGTGTCCCTCGCTGCTGGGGAAAATTTATGCCCAAATTTCCCTCAACCCCTTGGTATTGTACAAAAAAATGACCCAAAACCCCCCTGGGGTTATCCAAAAAGTCTTAAAAGATGAGTTCCACAAAATATCCCGTAAGGGGCAGTAGTCTCAGCTGTAGTGATTTGGGAATTTTTGGGCCCGGGGGATTTGAGTAGACCAACCAAAGCATTTAAAAGTGCGTTTTATTTAAACCCAAACTATCCCTAGCTCGGGGGTTTTTTTAGGGTCATTGGCTGGGAAGATGGGCCCCCACCCCAGTCTCAACTCTTGCCCGTTGCGGCAGGTTTTTTTCCAATTTATTCCAAAATTTAACTTGTCAAAAATTTCCCCTTGTAAAACCCCTTTTTTTCGACTTTACCCCCCCATTTCAAGGGGGACAAAATGCACAAAAAATTTAAAAGGGGTTAAAAAAACAAAGTTTTCTTTAAAAAAAACGGGTTTTTTAAAAAAATTTGGAAGCTTAAAAAAGGGGTCAATGGGACCAGACGACAGGTCAGGGAGGCCCCAGCTCAGGGAATTTTCCCCCCTTCCCCTCTTTTTTGGGGAACACCCAGCTACCCCCCCCTTAGTTTAACCCGGACAGAAAATTTCACCCAAAACACAGACACTTTTCGCCCCCAATTAAAAACAGATCAATGAAACAGCATACAATAAAACCCAAATGCACACCTGGACAGAGTCTCACAAAGCAGTGTGTGTCTGTTCTTTAAAAGCAGTGGTTTCCTAAACTAATATGGCTCACCTGTCCAGCCCCATAGACACCCCCAAAGCAACCCACAGTGACACACCCACAGCTACACCAATGGGATAAAACAAACTTGAAAGGGAGTAGATATAGAGTACCAGGTTACACCATTAACTCTGACCACCTTCCCTATAACTGCTGAAGAAAAATATGCCCACAGCATGATGCTGCCACCATGTTTCACCATGGGGTTGGTGTGTTTAATGTGATGCACAGTGTTAGTTTTCGTTATATGTATTGTTTTGCTCTTCATTTTATTACATCACCAAGTTCAAGTGAGTGGAGATTGAGAGAGCGGAGAACTATTCAAATCTATCATTGTTTAGTATGCTTTCCCCCCATAAATAAAAGACGTTCCTTCTTAGGTTATGTGCTTCTGGTACTTGTGTTGCACAATTCTATTGTCACCAAGAGTATAAAGAAATTAGGCAAAACTAGTTAATCCTTAACAGAAGTATATATTATTCTATAGCATGTGGGTGGGTCATTTAATGGTTACAAATGTTCAAAATGCTCCTGAACTAAAGAAAGCATTTGAGCAATTATCCTGAAATATATGTCAAATGCTGGGTTACTTGACAACAGAAGCCATAGTTGAATGATATGACACCATTAAGCAATCATAGTATTGCATTTCTGCCTTGTCTATGTATAGTCATATGAGGAACACACCTTAAAGAAAAGAAGGTTCCATCATCGCCTATTTAATAGGTGATGATGTTTAATATCTTATGTGATCTCCAGCCAGGCCAGGCTGCCACTTAATTGTAACTTAGAGATGTCATATGTAGCATATGGATGTAACTGCTATGAAACTTACATAAGTGCTATGCAAAAGCAATGATCCAACATTACTTTATTGCATGTTATGTGTTGATTAAAACTTTGGTGCCTTTTGATAAGAGCCCTCGTCATAACCTGATACTCTGCATTCCCTAAAGTATTAATCACCCCCTCTCCCTGCCACTTAATCTATGGCCTAATTTATTATCAGGGCCAACGCATGGATCTTCACATGGCTCTGTTTTTCCCAGGGAAGTTATCTAGGGACGAAAAGTCCCAGATAAGCATGCCACTGTGTCAGGGCTTCACTTATAAGAATTACTACTGATTGTGTCCTTGTTCCTCAGTAAAGGAGGGGGGAACTTGACTTCACAGGGTTTATCTTGAACCTTTTATATAGAGATGCTCTTCGCCTGTCTACTTAGAACCATTTTGGCAGGGCTCTTGAATATATGTCTGACTGTTGTAACTATAACCCATGCGCATGATAACCAATAAAGCTGACTTGAGTGACAATCACTGATCTCTTCCTTAGGCAAAAATACTATGCACCTTCTCTGTTAGTAATAAAATGGATCCACTCCCCTCAGCATGCACAAAGCCTGAAGTGGATGATATAGCAGGGAAGGCTGACCTACTTTCTAATATTTCAGTGAATAATCATTCCATCAGTTTGGTGCCATGCATAAATTGAGTGTGGGGCACTAATCTTTCATCTCAAGATCTCAAGTGACCATTAAGCCTGGAAGAAACTTAAACAGGACATCATGTGCCAGAAATTCTGTGGCATGAGAGCTACAATTTAGAGAACTTTTAATTTGTGTGTAGGCACCACTACCAGGAAATATATTTAAGTTATATGCAAAAGTTACAGTGATGATCCAATATTACTCTTACTAAATGTATTGATATGTTATGAAAGCGCTCTGTCAGCATTGTTTAAGACGCTATCTCTTTAGCATTCTGAAGAGTTGAAGTGGCTGCTCTACATTCATAGGGATGAGTTGAGCATTGAGCTTTCATCTCAGGATGGTTTGGTGTGGATTAAATATAGGAACAAACAAAAAATAGATTTAATCTCACAGCAAAAAGTAATTTACTTTGTCATTTGAAAGTACTGCACCGTGAAGTTTAGCCCCTAAATACTAATACCAATGCTATATGTCAGAGTTGTATCATGAATCATAGATATGACAAGATGTGAGGTATCGCAAAGTCTAACTATGCTTTGAAAAATATTTGCTGATGAAGACCTGCTCTGTCTCTCTTCCAGTTACCCCACTCTAAAGGTGTTGTCAGAGAGGAGGCCAGATGTTCCCATATATGTTGGGAACACATCCCGACCAGTCTTTTGGTTAGTAGAATGAATGAAAGAGTTTCATTTTATTGATTTATGACCTCAATAACGGTTATGTTAAAATCTATGATATTTCATGTTTTGTTGCTGTCATATTATTATCTTTGTTTAATATTTGCCATCACACACACTACATGTATTTCAATTTTAACGACTTTAATAATATGTATTTATATTTCATTATTGTATCGCTGTTAAGTTATTGATAATCATAGCAAGTACTACCATATGCTTTAAGAATGTTTGGGTGTGGGCAGGAGATAAGGATACTAAGCTAGTTCCTAAACTAAACTTAATGAAGAATGTGTTCATTGGCTCTGTTCAGACTTCCACTGATCTTATTTTCCTTCTGCTTGTGAGCTTCATCCATGACCACTCATCTCTTATATTGTTCTGATGGAGCTTACTCTGAGGGCTTCTTCATCTATGCCTCCTTGCTTCTTCTTGACTTTGCAGTCCTCAATAATTCCCCGTCTATCTTTTAATGTAGTTGCTTTAGGTCACAGATGATCCAGGGGATGTTAAAGGGGAAACAGCTAATGATCCAGCTGAGATGTAACAAAAATCCCAAGCTGTTTCTCTAGATCACTCTGGGACATATTTCTTAATTTTGCACTATATCATAGGTTGAAGAAAGAGGTTCTTGTAACATAGGTAGGATTTAAAGGATATGTTGTGGACAAAGATAACAACAACACTCTAAATTCACTGCTGAACAACTGCAGGAACAGATAGATATCTTGGGGTAGCCAGAGTGCCTAATTTACCTTGAGGCTTTTTTACTAGAGGGTCCAATCACTGTAAAGACTGCTCTAAATATATTTTAGTATCATCAACATAACATGGAAAATTATTGTGTCATATTTATTCATTTTAACAAAGGACAACATGTAGATAAAAACCATTGGTCCAAGCACCGGACCCTGCGGAACTCCTTGCCTACCCATGGTGAATAATGAAGGTTTAACATTTATCTGAATAAGTAATTATTCAGGCTTAAAAGTGAAAACTTTTACCACCTCCCCTTCAAAATTTCATAGTAACTCAGATATTGAAGATACATTGTTTAAAATACTCTTACGTTGGAAAACACTTTTTTTTTCTTGTGTGTGAAATTTGGTCAAGTAAAAAACAGTTATCGGCGGCAAAGATGAAGTCCTAAAAGCAGCATTTTTTTGTAAAATTATGATGTAGGTTTCGGCATCAAATCAGCCATCACAAAAGAGAAAATACCACAACACTGTACCATTACAGAGTCTGTCATTTGGATTTGTCAAAGATGTCACTTTTGTAACTGTTTACACCAGCTGTTACTTTCATTAACAGCTCTAAAATCTTCTTCCTTTAACTTTTTAAGAATATATTGCTGAATGAAAATCAAAGGAATTTCATTATTCTGACAAGTTTATTAAAATAAATAAAACATAGAATATGTCAGGATCATATAGTTTAATTATAATTCTCGTCCCATTTTTTTATTTGGATGTAAACAATCAGATTTTTTTTATTGTGTTTCAATTTGCATTTCTCCCCTTTCTTTGGTTTGTTACAACAGGTATTTGGAGCAAAGCAAAGTCAAGCTGACCAATATCAAAGTCACTCCTTTCGGTGTTTGGCAAAATGTAAGTTTCTTTTTATATTGCTTATCTTGCTTTTCTAAATCAGGTTTTACCAAAAATAGGAAGATCACCATCAATGCTGATATGAATTTCTTGTGACCTCACTTTGGCAGGTTGACGATCACCTGAGATTTATGATCCTGATGGACGGTGTCCATCCTGAAATGGACACCTGCATCATTGTTGACTATAAAGGTACAGAAGATTTTACATTATATCTCTGACAGTGGATTAAAAAAGATGTCTAATTATTTTTATTTCATTTTTTTTTTAATTGCAGGTCATATTATTCTGAACACAGTGGACTGCACCAGGCCAAATGGGGGCAGACTACCAGAAAATGTGGACCTGATGATGAGTGATTTTGCTGGTGGTGCATCTGGATTCCCCATGACATTTTCTGGGGGAAAATACAGCGGTGAACTTAACTACATTATTTGGACAGCAATGTATGGTGTTGTGTACTATAGTGTTACTTTATGTCTCTGATTGTGAAATATAGAGCAAGGTTTAACTACTCTGAAAAATGTGTGAAGTTTCCCATCAAAATGCTCTGCTTGTATGGACCAATGAAAGACAATAGAACACTAGCCACAGACTGTGCTTACCTCCAGAGGCAGTGCTTGGATGCAAAGCATGGGATTGGCCTGTTTCAGAAAAGTTCTTAGTACACATTCATTTTTGAGAGAACAAATATCACCCTGGCAACCAAATGTTTTACATGGAGGTTTTATTAGAAAAGACTTGAGTAAGGTATGGTCAGAAGGAAAAGGGAAACCCCTATGAAAATCACCTAGAAAATTATTAAGCCTAAATGCTTTGCTTGTGCACGCTACTGCTACTGTTCACATGGTATCATGTGATTTTCTTTTTGTTTCCTCATTCTCAGACTCTTGGAAGGCAGAGTTCATCAAGAATGAGAGGAAAAAGTTATTGAACTACAAAGCTATGCTGGTCAAATCACTGCAGCCACGAATCTACTGCCCCTTTGCTGGATATTTTGTGGAAGCTCATCCATCAGACAAGTTGAGTTTACACAGAGGGATTGGTCAGGGTTCATACATTACCAATGGTTGATGCATAAAGGCCAAGGGAATGGGCTTCATAGCCTCCACATTGTACTGACCTAATGTCACAATTGATGCAGATTGATGCACACTCTATCTGAGAAAGATAATCCACAGTAAAGATAACGGAAATTATGGCCCCTAAATAGTAATGTATGAACTGCTTTATTATACTTTGACCTTCTAACAGTTTTATTTTTTATTTTTTCTCTCTTCTGTCTATATGGGTGAAGGTACATTAAGGAAACAAACATCAAAAACAGCCCAGAGGCCCTCAATGCACTCATCAATAAGCTTGCACCAGACACCAAGACGTGGACGCCCAAGCCTGGCGCCGTGTTGGACCTTGGGCTTGCACTAAAAGACCCCACAAGCAGGTTGACAATAACTCAGAGTTGTCTGTGTGTCTTCATGTTGGGCACAAGTACTGGCTGTTTAAGCTGTGAGCTGTTTAAACTGAAAAAAGCACCTCTCAGCACAAGCATAAATAATCAGCGTTCAGGTGATGGTAGTGGTGACTTTATTATTATTTTTGATAAAACTTGGTCAAGAGTGGGAGGAAACAGGAAAAAACTCAGAGCCCAATCAGGGAGCCCAAGATAAGCTTCAAATGTGAACGTAAGGACATAGATAAAGTATAATATAAAGGCCGAGCTGTGATCTGGAAGTAGGGCAGATCAAAGTAGTGTACACAAGGATAAATAATTACATTAACATGCATACACCACTTCACACATAGTGGTGAAGTTGTGGGAAAATGGTACATAGTTTTCAAACAGAAAGCCATCCGCCATCCATATAGGGACCTTGGAGGAGCGCCACTGTTTCTCCACCTCAAAAGGGCTCATTTGAAGTGGTTCGGGTAGCTGATCAGGATGTCTACCTGACATCTATTTTCAGTTAGATATCTGAAAGGTGTAATGTGCATTTGGAATCGCCCCTCTTTACTAAGGTCTCACCTGAATAAAATTCAGCATAGCCAGTCGCCTTTAGTAGTCACCTGTTTAGTAAAGGGAGTCTGTCTGTGTGTAGTTTAATCTCACTATGAATACAGCTGTATTGTAAAATGCCACAGAGGGATTTTGGAGAAAATTAGTGAAGAAAGAGCATCATAAAGACAAAGGAACTCGGCAGGTCAGGGAAAAGGTAAGGGAGAGTTTTGAAGCTGGTTTGAATTATAAAACAATACCCTAAGCATTAAACATCTCATGGAGGTCTGTTAAATTTATGAACTGAAAATGAAGAGTATGCCATTACTGCAAATCTACTAAGACATAGTCATCCATCAAGCAGCCAAGTTGGGCCATGGTTACTCTGGGGGAGCTGCTGAGATCTAGAGCCCAGGTTGGAGAAAATGGTGACAGAACACACAAAGTAAGAAGTTGAGTTCAAGGCAGGCCGCAAGTTGGCTAAAACGAACTCATCAAATCACTCATGGTCATGGCAGCATTACACTGTGAAGATTTAGCTGTGATTTTCTCCAGCAGGGACAGGTAGGCTGATCAGAGTTGATGGAAGAAGATTAAAATGAGTCATTGCCTCAAGTAAAATACATTCACGTTAGAAAAAGTTGAAGTAGAAAAAAATAGTTCTCCAATATAGTCAGACAAATAAATGTTTTTCTTACTTTGAACCTCAAGTTTTCAGGTCTCCAAGATCAGGTTCTAGGGGTAAAAGTCACAGTAGGAAAACCCAGAAATCCATATCTCCAGAGACACTGTCAGGTTCATCTCCATCGTTTCCACATAATGAACTATGCAGCTATCCATTTGCTGCTCCTACCCACTTTTTCTCTTGAATAAGAGCTGACTCTCATCTTGACCATTTCACATTCAACTGCAAATCTCTCTAATCTCTAAACTTCTCTGAAGGTCATGGCTTAAAGATGCCAACAGAACCACATCATCATCTTGAAAAAGCAAAGATGAGGACCTGTGGTTCCCAAAACAGACACACTACTCTCATGAATACACAGTGAGAACCTATCCATGAACACTGCAAAAATAATTAGGGACAAGGGGCAGCACCAGCCAAATCCAAACCGCGCTGTTAACAAGCTCAGCGTGGTGCTGGTTAAGGCAGCCACAGCTCTTGCTTTGGTTTTGTCAGGAATGGATTGCCCTTAAAGGAATCATCGGGACCCTGTAACCCTGCAAAACATCCACAAAATGCCTTCTCCTGGACCACAAAACAGATATGGACTGAACAACCGCACTCCCATGACTTCCTCAGCAGTTCCACGAGGGTAAAATTCAGCCCACTCTTCCACTGCTAGAACGTAAGCTACACTGCTCCTTCTGAATTCCAGGTGCAGCAGTCAGGGACGTCACCTTTCTTTGGTCAGCCGCTCTACACATGTTGTTCCAGTCCTCCATCCAAAACAAAGAGGTGTGTCAATTCAGCCCCACAATGTCTGGAGCCTTCAGTGAAGCTAATCTACTCTTGGTGCCATGATGCTGGGGAGTTTTGGATCTACCTCAGAAATGGTAATGAGCCACAGAATCCCCAGATTGCATCCCTTTTTGCACACCATCCAGAAATTTCAAGAAAGCAGAGTCCAGAACTGCTGTTTGATGGACAAGCAGGACAACAGTCAGAACCTTCCCTTTTGCAACTCTGAGAAAGCATCTACGACAAGGCACTCAGCTGGGGGCTTTTGAATATACCAACACTAGCCTATCTCCCTGGACAACCCTGGAGTAGGAGAGAGTCCAGCCTCTCTCCAGGAGGTTTCAGAGGTGATCTTAACTATATATGGTTGGTAACACTGGACCTCACCTACCAACTCTTGCTCCTTGAACATATTGAACAACATTCTAAGACAGTCCACATCCCAAAACCAAGAATATGAGGAGTTAAATCAGCATGTCCAGGCCCTTGCACTCACCTACTTACCTGAATAACATTCAGATAATGTGAACCAGAAAACCTATTTGCAACCTACTGGTGCATTATGCTGCAATAAACTTGCGTCTGCATTTTTGCCATAATTGTTTTAAATTATTAGTTATACAGCGGAAAATGTAATGTTTGACTTTCTTCAAATGTTGCTATCGACTCATTTGAGAATTCATCACGATCAATTACTACACTTTTTTCTTCCACTCAACTTTCTATCTTGGATACAGTGCTCTGTGAACATTGAGTCATTTTAGCATTAGACCTAACAGCTTTGAAAAGAAAAATGTAAAACAAAGTGTTAAAGTATAATAAAATATAAAATCTCAAGCCTTCTTAGTTTAATGTTACCTTTGGTGCTTCCTTTGCTACGATCAATTACAGTGAGGCCATCACTGATCCTCCAGCAAGTACCAAAATCTACAAGGACAGCTGGGAGTTTGACTTGTATGTGGATGAGCTGAACAGCGCCATTGGCAGTGAGATATTTAAACATCAGGCCTGGATCCAGTTTTATTACACCTGGGCAGGCTTTCAAAACTACAACCTGGTGGTGCGGGTAAATATTTTTAACCAGAAGGATCGCATCTACTCTTCTTCAACACCTGTCGCAGAAACTCTTGGCTCTTCCTTGAATTTTGTTTTTGTTTTTTCATGTCTGCTGCATTGCTTTTTTTTCTCCTGTTTTTTTTTTTGGGTGGATTTCTGTGTGATGGTGTCATGGAGTAAATCAACGTAGTAAAACTATAAAAGAGAGAATGGTATTTAATTACTCCTTAGCATACAAAAATCAATATGTGCTGATGACAGGGTAATATACGGTGGAATGGTTTAAACGCAATAACATTCTCCAAGCCCGGGTTCATCTCTGTTGATAATGCAAAGTGTACCATGTTGACTTTAGCATTAGCAAGGTCTTTGTTGTATACACTCAACGACCACTTTAACAGGTACACCTGTCCAGCTGCTCGTTAACGCAAATTTCAAATCAGCCAATCACATGGCAGTTGTAACCCTTTCAGAACCTGAAATTTTCCAAGTGGTGTGTACTTTTGAGAGCCATCAACCTAATTCAGTTTCATCAAACAAAGGGAGAAAAAGCAACTACTGGTGGGAAATTTAGATTGCCTTCTGCTTAAGCTACTTAAAATGCAAGCATGACTACTACTTGACTCAATCTGCTCACTCCAGCTGTGTGTAGGCTGAGACCGTTTCTCAAGAATGTAAATTGCATGCTTTTTTAATGTTTTCTCTTGGACAAAAGATTTTTTTTCTGTCTTTTTTGTCAAAAAGCCTTTGCTTCACAATGCCTACCAAACCACTCGCACCCATATGCTGCTAATGCTGAACAAGGTCTGCAATGGAGGCTGCATGGTTTTGTAGATCTACCCAGGGTGAAGGGGCTTGACATGAAATATGCAACATTTGTACCCCTGTGTCTGCTGACTCGATCCTCTGTCCCCCCCTTGACAGTCCTCTTGAGGCTGCAGTCCCTCTTGCTGGTGCCTATTTTCTTACCACACTTTTTTCTTCCACTCAACTGTCTATCTTGAGTACAGCACTCTGAGCAACCAGCTTCTTTAGCAATGAACTCTTGTGGAGGGTGTCAATGACTGTCTTCTGGACATCTGTCAAGTCAGGATTAGTCCTCATGTTTGTGTAGGCCACAATTTGGCAATTGCATAACATTTATAACATTTTCTTTATTAGTATTATGTATTATTCTACTTTTCTGAGACACTGAAATTCAGGTGATCATAATATCTAAGCCATATTCATCAAAATGACAAGAAAAAAAAGGTTTTGAAATTAGTGACAAAATATTTTAAACATTTTCTCAATATTGTATTCAAGATGTACCTGGGTTTTCTTTTGCCTTTTTTTCTTATCTACACTTTTTTATTTATTCTTCTTACACAAACCCTTACTCTTGACCCATTTGATATCCAAAATTAAAATATTATAATTACTGACATTTTAATTTTTCTCACTATTAACTTTTTTCATGTAGGTAATAGAAACAGACGACAACTTTAAACCACTAAGTAATGGGTACGACTACCTGGTGGACTTTTTGGATTTGTCATTTCCTTCCTTAAGGCCAGATAGAGAGCACTCCTACGTTGAGGTAAGCACCACTCGAAGAACTCACCAGCAAAAAGAAGCCGACCATATTTTCAGTATTCCAGCATGTTCTCTTACAAAACAAGAAAATTAGAAGAGAAAAAAGGTCATCTGCAATGATCAAAGAGTTTTTAACACCGGTCTTTGTGGTTTTCTATTAACTGCAGTTTTGAGGGACAAAACAACAATGCAAACAAGAACTTTTATATAATGAATGCATATTTTATATACCACCCAAAGGAATATATAAAAACATTTTAGCTGCAAACATCTACTACTGAAAAAATGCCTCATCTGGTCTAGTTAAGTGCTGATTTCTAATCTGGCGTTTTTGACAATAAGCAATGAGTTTTGTCTTTTCTGCATTTGCCTAGAATAGGTTCTGACCCATCCATTCACTGATGTTTTGGACACACTTATCGTTGAGGATTACATAGGTAATAGAAGATAGAATAATAGATGTCATAGTGCTCCATAATATGAGTTAGTGGGATCACGTCAACGTTCACTTAAAGTGGCCCGAGAACAGAACCTGGAGGAACCCCTAATGTGATCTTTGTTGGCTTAGATTTATACCTACCAAATGACACACAGTTGTCCTGTCAATAAGATCTGAACCACTTACCAGACAATTCCACCTTTTGTTCCTCCAATCTTTAAATCAGGGTGTTACTATCAGCACTGTCAAATGCAGCACTGAGATCTGACAAAAGACATATTCTAATAAAAACTGAGAGCAGATTTGTTTTAGAATGTGTTGCAGGGATGTAACAGTTTAACCCTAGTGGGCTTTATGAGCCAACTCTTTTAGGCTGTTGCCTCACAGCAAAAAGATCCTGGGTATAAATCAATATGCATGGAGGTTGCATGTTCTCCTAGTGCTTGCCTGGGTCTTCTATGGGTACCTATGTTTTCTCCCTGTACATGTGAATGGTTTTTCCCCTATTTATTTTATATGTGTTGGCCCTTTTATGGACTGACAACCTGTCCAGGATGCGCCCCACCTCTCGCCATTGACACTATAGGCTCCGACCCCTCTGAGTAGGAACAAGCAGGTATAGACAATAAAAACTATAAACGTGTAATTAGTGTCATTACTACATGAGTATGTAGTAATTCTTAAAGTTAGAGGTGGTAATCAACAAATATAGAGTAAATTTGGAAGTACAAGTTTGCTCTTTTGTATAAGCGATGCCAAATGGTTTGAGAGACCAGTAAAAACTTGTCATCGATAATATATGGACATTGTTCAGTTGAAAAAATAGCAAGAATGAACAACTGTCTCATGCAAAAGTAATGAAATGTATAAACAGACAATAAAACAAACTATGAAACTAGGAAATAAGTGCAGCATATTGATCCCTCTAGGATACAGTTAAAAAATGACAGCAAGGAAAAACATAAAGTTTCACTGTGTTTTACTTTGAGATTAAAAACAGAATCGGTGTGATGAGGTACGTGGTGCTGCACGGCTGCCTCTGGGATGACCTGTACATCGGCTTTCAGAACCAAATCAGCCGAGATCCGGATGTCTACCACCACAAGTATACTCACACACTGAAAAAATAATTGCTGTAATTTCTTTAAAACCCACAAAACTAATTTATTCATTGCTTTTGGCCTTCAGGTTCTGGAACCACTTCCAGACCCAGTTACCACTGCACTGTCCAGACTGGGACCAGTTTCTGCAGAAGGTGACCCCCATCCAGGAAACGGACGCATCAGATGGAGGCTTACTGAGCTACTGTTCAGTCTTATAGATTTAAATAGTGGGAATATGAAGATAATGTTTCAGATTTTCTGGTTTAAACCCCTTTTTTTCAGGTAAATTATGAATGCACTACACTACATGAAAGGCATTTAAATGACTACTTTGGTGATTGGATTTATTTAGCTCGAAGGGAATTCACAAATGAAGATACCATTAACTCTGAAGGTGGCTGAATGTGTTTTTTAATAGTGTTTCCCATTGGCTTATGCGCTTATGGAAGTTGTCTTTTGTAACTGCTCTGGGTTTTTGTTTCTCTATTTATTGAAAATTTGTGTTTTCTTATCCAAATGCAGGTAATTGGGTAAAGCAATTATAGAGCAAGGCCACACCTCAAATGCATTTTTTATTACTCCCTTCCCTCACCTATTAATTCTTCTCTCAGAACCCCTTTTCTATGCTTCCGACCATCTGTCCATATCATTTACCCCTTCTTTAGAGCTCTTTATATCCAGTTCATTTTTTTTTTATTTCAGGCATTTTAGGAAAACAAAACTTTGATATTCCTGAGAAGGGAAGACAAAGAGTCACATTTATAATCACCGGTTATCTTATTAGGCCCACCTTCTCAATTCCAGCAAATGAGTCAATCATATCGCAGCAACGCAAAGCATTGGGGTGTCTAGAGGTAGTGATGATGACTTGCTGGCATTCTAAGAGAACATTAGAATAAGAAATTAAAGGGGTGTGTGTGTTTACAGATGATGGTCCAAAACAGAGAAAATATCCAGTGATGCAAACTGGTGTTCGAGATGACAGAAACTCAGCAGTAGCTCAAATTACTTTTACAAAGAAGTTATACAGAATACTGTCTCTGAACAGAAATCAGCTTGGAGCTCTGAAGCAGATGGACTACAGCAGCAGAAGGCTTTACCGGGTACCACTCCTGTCAGAAATCTGAACAGAAATCTGAGGAAACGAGGTCACCAAAATTGAAAATGTGACATGTGAAAAACAGGCTCCATGGTTGCGCAGTTGGTAGTATTGTTGCAGAGGGAAGGTTGTGGTTTTAAATCCCGGCCATAGGTCTTTCTGCATGGAGTTTGCATGTTCTCCCTGTGCATGCTTGGGTTCTCTCTGGGTACTCCGGGCCTCCTCCCACAGTTCAAATACATGACTTTTAACTGGTTTCTCTGAATTACCCTTAGGTATGAATGGGTGTGTGCATGGTTGTTTTATCCTGAGTGTCCCTGTGTTGCCCTGCTATGGACTTGTGACCTATCCAGGGTGTACCCTGCTTGTCCGTAGACTGCTGGAAATAGGCACCAGCTCCATATCACAAATGGGCAGCAAACAAATCTGCAATTCTATCATGCAAATACAGGCAAAAATGGTCCCGAAACTTAAGTACAGTTCAGTCTGGAGCCAGTGCCAGGGAGACTTCAACCCAGCAAGACGTACCTAATGAAGTGGCATTGAAGAACGTTTAACCAACTGTACAACTAAAAATGATCAAGAAAACCAAAATGACAGCGATAGTTTCTTTTAGTTAGATATTCCTCATAATGCTTCACAAAGCCCCATCATCAGGTTTAAGGAGGATTGAGGATTAATTAATTTCCCTTCGGGATTAATAAAATATTTTTGAATTGAATTGGAACCTTAACCCTCTCAAGAATTTCATCCTTCTTATCCATCTAGACAATCCTCCACAATCAGCTGGGGTCATTTCAGTTTTAGTTTAATTATTCACTATGCAGCATACATACTATAGTGCCTTGTATGAGACGGATCAATGTCAGTTCCATTTCACAACATATGCGTTCACTACAGCCTCCCTACTCAACCCAGTCCCATTTTATTCAGTCTTCTTCATGCCTACTGGTCCCCCAGTGGGAATTTAGTTGGGTTTTAAGTTGGCCAGTCGATGTACTCAGACACTTTGAGTCTTCTTCTACATAACTACTAATCATGAGACTCCAGTGATGAAACACAACCTTTGTATAGCCTTGTCTTATTTCCCTTATGTAGTACTGTGGTACTGGTATTTTGTTATACAATGCAATAGTTTATTTTTCTCTTAGGGAATACAGTACCAAACTGTGGAGGTATTTGTCATAATTATCAATTAAAGGTGATGTGTTTTTGTTGCATGACAGTCAATCAGACTCATTTTTTCTGGTTTTAGGTCAATTACGATCAGGCCTGCCAACATTTTTTCAACTTTGCGTGGAATTGCCTTTTTAACCAAATGAGTTAGGTCAAACGTTTGGGATATCCTTCCACCACCTTCTTACATTCCTCTTGATAGAACCGCTGCGACCGAGTCAGATTTGTAGGCAGCTTTGCTCATACATTTTCAGCTCTGCCCACAAATTTACAATGTGATCAGGGCTTTGCGATAGCTACTCTAAAACATTGACTTTGTCGTTATTCCGCCACTTTAGAACTAATTTGGTGTTGTACTCAGGGCCATTGTCCATTTCAAAGTCTCATATAAATCCAAGCCTTCATTTCCTGGCAGATGTTTTAAGAAGTTTCTTCAATATTTCCGAGTAATGTTTTTTTCCCCATGATGCTATATGTTTTGTGAAGTATCCCAGTCACTCATGCATTAAACACCTTCACAACATGATGCTGCCACACCGGTGCTTCACAATTTGCATGGTGTTCTGAGGCTTGAAAATTCACTCCTATTTAGTGGAAATGTAATGTGGCCATTGTGGCCAAATACTTCACATCAGAGCACAGAACGAGTCTAGCTTTTTATATTGCTTTTGGAGTAATGGCTTTTTCCTTTCGAAGTGGCCTTTCAGCCCATGTCGATACAGGACAAGCTGGTACGGCTTAGTGTCCCCTCAAATTGTTCTTTAAAAATAAGGGGGAGCCAGTTTGTCAGAACCCAGAGAAACAGAAACCGGTACATATTGGGTTATACAGCGTTTATTCCCAGAGGGACCACAACAAGAGTCATTGGTTTCTGTCTTTTTACATCTAGCACTACACCATAAAACTTTACTTAAAAAAAAAACCAAAAAAAAATCGCTCTCAATATCCTCCGTCCAGGAGATCACCTCCGATATGTTTAATTAAAAGACTCCTACGCAGTTGGGATCCCACCAATCCAATCCAGGAGGAGAAGGGACCTCCTCGTTCCACCCCAGCAGTCCCGGCTGGCTCCGTCGCACCGCAGACTTGCTGTGATCCACAATGGGTGCCTCCCACTAGTCAATGGGCTCCCTCGCGTCACAGCCCTGTAAATCCAAAACAAAATACTGGCCAGAAGCGTTGCCCATCGGGCCGGCCGAGCTCCTCTACGACCCTCTCAAGGAGGCTGGACCCTGCAGATGTCAGTGGAAAATGATACTCACAGATGCGGGCAGAGTTTTATCTCTGCCCAACTGTCAAATCAACGCGTTTTCCACTGACTGCCGTCTCCACTGCCGGACTGAACCGCCACCTTGCGCCGATCAACTTGTTTGCGCCTGGCTGCTGCTCCTCTCTTGCAGTCTGAGTCTTTCAGGTTTTAGGGTTAGGTCTGTGAAACAGCTGATAGGCCGCTTCCAGGACCCAGAACTTCACAGGTGACAGTCATCAACCAATTTGTCATTTTCCGAGGAGTCCACAGTGTATTACAAACAAAACATGCAATAAAAAAATAAAAATCATGCACAAAATATATACATAATCACACTACCCACAGGAAATTCCCACTGTGTGACACGATCTCTGAAAAAAATAATTCCCTCGATCTATTTCCATTGGCGATGTCTGTGCCAAAGCTGCCATCGTTCAACAGTAACGTGCAACTTTACGCAGCTATTTATGGACATGTGTGATTGTCTCCTGCTTGTTTGGAATCATCAATCCTCACTGGTTGGAATGAATCTGCTGGTCCGACATTGTTTTTGTTTTTCGTTGGGAATGTAAGTGCCCCGAAGATAATTCACATGCATTTTCGCGTGGATTTATGCACACTTTTATGCAACGTTTATTTTTGTACATACCGAGTTGTGCATTAAACGCAAGGTTTTTGTACTAAGTAAGGTTCGTACATGAGGCCCCTGGTGTTTCCAGGTTCTAAAATAATTTCAGTTTAACTTCCACTGTACACAAACGCACACACCAGATTTTAGAGCCTTGTTAATTGTTAAATAAACATGAAGCCCAAACAGAAAGATCTCTGAAAAGTTAAACATACACCACAAACCCTAACTATGTACAAAACATTTAAAACCCTAAAATTTAGGGAATTACATGGTGTAGTGGAACAGTGGGCGTCCCATATAGAGAGGCTATAGTCCTCGACACAGCCATCCTGGGTTTGATTCCTGACCTTGAAGGCCACTAGTGGCAAAAAAAAA